>CM046449.1:73175757-73775757 GCA_025506515.1 Flaveria trinervia | reverse complement strand
GACACCGGCACACCATGACGAGTTACAATTCCTTGATGAACAGATCGGCCAACCTCTCAGATGAATACGTCTCGCGGATCGGTAGAAAGTGAGCACTCTTCGTCAAACGATCAACTATCACCCATATGGCATCGTACCCTTTCGGAGTACGTGGAAGCTTCGTAATGAAGTCCATGGTGATGTGCTCCCACTTCCATTCCGGTATATCCAAAGGTTGGATCTTCCCATACGGCTTTTGATGCTCTGCCTTCACCTGTAAGCAAGTAAGGCACTTACTCACATACTCCACCACGTCACGCTTCACACCCGGCCACCAATAATCTTTTTTCATGTCATGGTACATTTTCGTGGCACCAGGATATGGAGTATCGAGTCTTGTGAGCTTCATCCATTATCTTCACCCGTAGATCCCCAAAACGAGGAATCTACACACGACCGAATCGAGTTCTAACACCGAGTGTGTTTTCACCCAATTCCCCAACAGACCTCTCATTCTTTCCGAGTTAAGGTGATCTTCTTTCAATGCCTCATCTTGAAACTCCTTGATTGCTTCATCACATCAGAGGTCATGATTAGTTGATAAGCTTGCACCCGAATCGGTTTGGGCCTTTCCTTTCGGCTAAGGGCATCCGCCACCACATTAGCTTTGCCCGGATGGTAATGGATCTCGCAATCATAATCCTTTATAAGCTCCAACCATCGCCTCTGCCTCATGTTCAGGTCTTTTTGCTCGAAGAAGTACTTCAGACTCTTATGGTCAGTGAATATGGTGCACTTCGTCCGTAGAGATAGTGCCTCCAAATCTTTAACGCAAAGACCACGGCTGCTATCTCCAAGTTATGAGTGGGATAATTAACCTCATGAACTTTCAACTGCCAGGATGCGTAGGCTATAACCTTCCCTCTCTGCATTAACACACACCCCAACCCTGAGTAGGAAGCATCGGAATAAACCACCAGATCTTCGCTTCCATCGGGTAATGACAGAACAGGAGCTTGAGTCAGTCTGCCTTCAGCTCTTCGAACGCCTTCTCTTGAGCTTGACCCCATACAAACTTCACATCCTTTCGGGTCAACTTAGTTAGTGGAGAAGCAATCTTAGAGAAGTCTTGGATGAATCTTCTATAGTAGCCCGCCAAGCCCAAGAAACTACGGATCTCGGATGGCGTCTTTGGTGACCTCCATTGCATAACCGCCTCCACCTTCGCCGGATCCACCATAATCCTGTCAGGATTCACCAGATGACCCAAAAACTGAACTTCGCGCAACCAAAATGCACACTTGGAGAATTTAGCATACAATTTCTCCCTTCTCAACGTCTCCAGAACCTCTCGAATGTGACCGGCATGCTCTACTTCGCTTCTTGAGTAAATCAGGATATCATCAATAAACACAATCACTGATTTATCCAGCATCGGTCGACACACATGGTTTATCAAATCCATAAAAGCAGCTGGCGCGTTGGTCAAACCAAAGGACATGACAAGAAACTCGTAATGACCATAGCGCGTGCGGAAAGCTGTTTTAGGGATATCTTGTTCTTCACCTTCAACTGATGATAGCCAGACCGAATATCTATTCTTGAAAACCAACTGGCACCCTGAAGCTGATTGAACAAATCATCTATTCTCGGTAAGGGGTATCGGTTCTTCACTGTCAACTTGTTCAGCTCGCGGTAGTCGATGCACATCCTCATACTACCGTCCTTCTTCTTTACAAACAGGACCGGAGCACCCCAAGGAGAGATACTCGGTCTAGTGAACCCCTTATCAAGCAACTCTTGCAACTGTTCCATCAACTCTTTCATCTCCGTCGGAGCTAACCGATATGGTGCCTTGGCAACAGGTTGGGCACCCGGTATCAGATCAATCTAAAATCAATTTCTCTGTCAGGTGGTACCCCTGGTAAATATTCTGGGAACACGTCTGGAAGTCACACATAACCTGTACATCAGGCAGTTGTGGTGTTGGTGCATCTACATCCTTTACATAAGCCAAGTAGGCGCTACATCCACGCCTCATACACTTTCCCGCCACAGCCATTGAGATCACCTTCGGGATCGTAGTAACCCGATCACCGTAAACTGTTACCAAACTTCCACCAGGCGCTGTCAACCGAATCATCTTCTTGCGACACACAATGTTCGCCTCGAAGTCCGCCAACCAATCCATCCCAAGAACCAAATCGAAACCACCCAAGGTCATCACGAACGGTCTAACAGGAAACTTGTGACCTTCTAATTCCACCTTACAGTTTTCTATCATCTCCGAAATCCTGGTAGACTTACCTATGGCAGTTTCTACATCAAAGGGTGCATCACACGTCTACTACTATCAGGCAGCTTAGCACAAAAAGCAGCAGAAATAAAACTCCTACTAGCACCAGAATCAAATAGCACAGAAGCTAAAGTTCGGTTCACCAGAAACGTACCGGACACGACATCAGGGTCTGTCCTAGCTTCCTCCTGTGTCATGGTAAATGCCCTGGTGCTCGTCCTCGGTCCTTCACCTCCAGTTCTCTTCATCCCAGAACTCTCAGCCCTCGACTTCTTACAATCCTTACTTATGGACCCTCTTCACCACAGTTATAGCACCGGACTATACGACAGTCCCTTGCCAGGTGCCCCGCCTTCCCACATTTGAAGCATAAGTTTGACCCAAACCTACATTCCCCGCCGTGGTCCCTTCCACACTTGTCACACCTTCTCGACCCCGCACTTGATGTGACCACACGGCGATCATCCGCTCGTGCCTTCTTATTACCCGTCGAGGCATCACCCCGACCAAACCTCTTCCCCCGCCAGTTTCGATCACCACCGCTCTTCTTGCCACCCTCACTCACCACCATTGTTCTCTCATCGTACAATCTCCCTGCCAAATCCACCGCCGACCTAAACGTACTCGGCCGGGCAGCTATCATGTGCCTGCGAATATCCGCTGGCAAACCCTGAATATATCTTTTAATCTTTCGTGACAAAGGTGTCACCTGATCCGGCACCAGACGTGCCATCTCGTTGAATTTAGTGGTGTATTGCTGGTGCGTCATAGTTCCGCCTCCAGTTGCAAGAACTCCCTTTCGACCTTGTCCATTTCCCGATGAGGACAAAATCCTCAATCACCAACCTTCTCAGCTCAGGCCATTTCATTTTCCCAATGGCCCTACTACCCTCAGCTTGGACAATGTTGTCCCACCAGCACAGAGCTGAATCCACAAAAGAGTGGGTAGCAAACTTCACCTTTTGGTCCTCTCGGCACTCGCTGATATTGAGAACAGCTTCCATTTCCCTCACCCACCGGTGAGCAGCTGCAGCTGTGCCGTTTCCATCAAAAGTAGGGGGCTTGCATCTCATAAAAGCCCCATAATTACATCCTCGTGCCATCTCGGCACAGGCTCTTCTTCTTCCTCTTCGTCATCAGATAGAACCGTTTTCGGCTCTGGTTGTTCCGTTCTCCAGAGGATCTGTTTCTTTCTTTCTTTCCCCTTCTCGTACAGCCTTAATAACTTCAGTCACCACAGACGGTAAGATTGTCTGCATGACCTGATGGACTTCTTCTACAACAGCCTCTTTACTGAGGCTCTCAGATTGGCGCTTTCGTCGCCACCCTCCGGATGAGGGGTCTCTGGTTCTTCATGAACCACCCTCTCAACTCTAGGTCTCCCTCTTTTGGGTCGTGGTTCAGCACCGTGACCTCCACCCCGTGAAGCTTCGAAGATCTACCTCCGGCCATCACACGCACACTGAAAGATTCAAACACCAACACAGTCATTCAAGGGAACAGCTTAGTTTATGTTAAGTATAGTAAGTCCCTAATTACAGTGGCCAGTTGTGATTAGCCACTTACTTTACTCTTCACACCCCAAGCATTACCTGTCCTGACTACATCAGTATTTAAATCCACATACAGCACATAACACATACATGCGCACATAAAACCGGTTAACTTTACGAAAATACCTGACGGCACGTAGCTACTCAGATGGGCATCCCATTCCCTTTCCATCCCATTCTCAGTTTAAGATTAGGTTTATTTTGAAATTTACCCATTTCACTTAACTTTGGCTCTGATACCACTTGTAAGGCCCCGTTCCCGGGACGCTTACAGTTGGGTTCTCATTGCACATAAAACCTATAATTACATTGTGTTTCATAAAATCGCAGCGGAAAACTAAACAATCTTCCATTTCCATGTAAATGCTTTTGCAAATTAATACAACATTCATTACAAAATAGCTTGTTCGCATTACAATGCAAAAACATTAATCAAAAGAATGCCATCCCAAAAGAGCTGAGTAGTCGCCCGTGCCATCCTCAGCAATCATTACCTGCCAACTGGAAACACATCAAAGTCAGCATGCTGAGTGAGTTCTAGTTTTATAAATAAAACATACTTTACTTTACATTCGTTCACGATCATACATCATACGTACATACAGATAATATCAGTATTATCTTCATCATTCCGTTCATTAACTCTGCTCACTCAACGTGTTACATTATCGTTCACTTCTCTATCTAGATCCGGTCAGACTTTACCCTCTTCGTGGCACTCAGCCACGATATTGAGGTCGAATGACCAAGATCCTATTCTGTACATTATTCCGATAATTCATACACGTTCATTCATACTTAGTTCTTTCATACAAAATCTTTCGTTCATTTATACTTTCGTTCCTTTGAGTCTGTTGCGACAACATGTCTCTCACCTCATTAACAATCCCAACGACTTCGCGCCATTCGAGTCTGTTGCAACCATAGAGTTGCTCACCTCATTAACAATCCTAACGACTTCGTGCCATTCGAGTCTGTTGCAACCATAGAGTTGCTCACCTCATTAACAATCCCAACGACTTCGCGCCATTCGAGTCTGTTGCAACCATAGAGTTGCTCACCCCACTTGCCAATCTCAACAATAGCATGTTGTCCGAGTCTCTTGCAACCATAGGGTGGCTCACCTCATGGCAACTACACAATAACGCGTTGTACGTCTGTTGCAAGCATAGGGTTGCTCACCTCATAGCAATCTCAAGGATTGCATACCGTCCAAGTCTGTTGCAACAACAGGGTTGCTCACCTCATTGCCATTCTCATCGATGGCACGCTATCCGAGTCTCTTGCAACCATCGAGTTGCTCACCTCATATATGTGCTTGCAAGCCTTTCCTTCGTTCGTTCATCATTCAATAATGCATGCATTCTTACTTTATGTTCCCCTTTCATTATCTTTCACTTTACGTTACATAATACTTCATTCATTCATTAAATGACACATAAGGCCACAAGAAAGATAACATACATCATATTAAGGAACATATCATACACATTCATCATCATCATACAGGGCAACATCATGCATACATAACAAGCCCTAACATGCAACATCATCATCGTCATGCCCAACATGCTCTCTAAGGCCCCAATCGTCATCTTACATGCTCTTACAGGAACCTTTACGTCAAAACTTACATCTGCACTTTTCCCCGAAAGTCAGAAGTCAAACTACACTTTCGTCGGGTGTGACAGCCCTACTCGGGCGTATGGACACCTTCAGTCGCATGGCCTCCATGCGACTGAACATCATGCGAATGAACTAATACGGATGAACACCTATGGGAATGAACATCCAGTCGTGCGAATGGACAATGCGGATGGACCTCATGCGAATGGGATTAATGCGGATGAGCACTTATGCGACTGGACCTTCAGTCGCATGACCCCCATACGATTGGCCCTTCAGTCGTGCGAATGGACATTCAATCGTGCGAATGGACCCCAATCGCACCCTAATCGGCCGTATGGCCTCCATTCGGCCTCCAGTCGGTCGCCTAGCCCTAACTGATGCAGAATGCAGTTCATCCCGACTGCAGCCGAGGGTTTTCGGCCTCCAAACTCCTCTAAACCCATTTTAAGCCCAAATCGACCATCCTAAACCTTAGGGATGCATACCACGACACCATTCAAACACAGACAAGTTCACAATCAAGCCACAAACGCATCATACATACACATACACATACACAAACGGGTCGACATACACATACTCAAAAACCCAATTTCAGATGTTTTCCAGCCCCAAAATAGTTTGAAAACAAGTAAAAGTGGGGTTCTAGAATTCACACAAACGAGCACTTCGACAAGAGCTTTGATTTGGCTTGCTACACGATGATTTTGGCGACCCGAACTAACTCGAACCAACTTTTTCTCGTTTCTCTCTTCTTCTCTCTATGAAATCTGAAATGTGGGGTGTGTGGGGAGAGTGGGCTGCCCTCTCCCTACTAATATCACCACATTTCCCAACTTTTCTTCGTTGGCGAGTTTGGTCCCTCGACTTTGAGCTTTATTTTCTTTTCTTTCTTCACCGGCTTCAAAATAATAAATATCCGGGTGTTACAGGTAGCTGCTCACCGGTGGGTACGGGAGATGGAGGTTGTCCTTGATATCAGTGAGTGCTGTGAGGATCAGAAGGTGAAATTTGCTACCCACTCCTTTGTGGACTCGGCTTTTTGCTGGTGGGACAATATTTTCCAAGCTGAGGTAGCAGGGCCATTGGAAAAATGAGATGGCCTGAATTGAAGAAGCTAATGATCGAGGAATTTTACCTCACAGAGAGATGGACAAGGTAGAAAGAGATTTCCTGCAGCTGGAGGCGGGAACGATGGCACACCAGCAGTACACTACCAAATTCGATGAAATGGCACGTTGGTGCCCGATCAAATGACACCATTGTCACGAAAGATTAAAAGATACATCCAGGGCTGCCGGTGGATATCCGTAGGCATATGATTGCCGCCCGGCCGAGAACTTTCAGGTCGGCAGTTGACTTGGCTGGCAGATTATACGATGAGCGCGAGGTGGTGGTGGCTGAGGTGGATAAGAAGGATGGTGGTAGTCGGAACTGGAATGGGAAATAGTTTGGACGTGGTAGAATTGCTCCAAACAAGAAGGTGGCAAAGGTGGGTGATCGACGTGTGGTCACATCTGGATCAGGGTTGAGGAGGTGTGACAAATGTTGGAGGGAGCATACTGGTGAGCGCAGAATGCGGATGAACGTATGCTTCAATTGTGGTCAGCCTGGCCACATCGCTAGAGACTGTAAGAAGCCGAGGGCAGAGAGCTCTAAGGCAGAGAAGAAGAAGCCGAAGGAAGCGAGGATTTGGTAGTATACTCAGATGCTTCTTACTTAGGTTTGGGGTGCGTATTAATGTAAAGGGGAAGGTTATAGCCTATGCATCCCGATAGCTGAAAGTTCATGAGGTCAACTACCCTACTCATGACCTGGAGCTAGCGGCCGTGGTCTTTACACTAAAGATCTGGAGGCACTATCTGTACGGGAAGAAGTGCACCATTTTCACAGACCACAAGAGCTTGAAGTACTTCTTCGAGCAAAAAGATTTGAACATGAGGCAGAGGTGATGGTTAGAGCTTATAAAGGATTATGATTGCGAGATCCATTACCATCCGGGCAAAGCCAACGTGGTGGCCGATGCTCTTAGCCGGAAGGAGAGGCCCGAGCCGATTTGGGTGAAAGCATACCAACTAATCATGACCTCTAACGTAATGAAGCAAGTCAAGGAGTTTCAGGATGAGGCATTAAAAGAAAATCATCTAAACTCTGAAAGAATGAGAGGTCTGGTTGGGAAATTGAGTGAAAACACACTTGGTGTTAAAACTCGATTTGGATTATGGATGAAGCTCACAAGACTCGATACACCATTCATCCTGGTGCCACAAAGATGTATCAAGACTTGAAGAAAGATTATTGGTGGCCGGTATGAAACGTGACGTGGCGGAGTATGTGAGTAAGTGCCTTACTTGCTTGCAAGTGAAGGCGGAACATCAGAAGCCGTATGGGAAGATCCAACCTTTGGATATACCGGAATGGAAGTGGGAGCACATCACCATGGATCTCATTATGAAACTGCCCCGTACTCCAAAGGATACGATGCCATATGGGTGATTGTTGACCGCTTGACGAAGAGGCTCACTTCCTACCGATCCGTGAGACATATTCATCTGAGAGGTTGGCTGACCTATTCATCAAGGAGATTTTAACTCGTCATGGTGTGCCGGTGTCCATTGTGTCTGATCGCGACACCCGGTTTACTTCTAAATTCTGGAAGAAATTCCACGATGCCATGGGGATGAGGTTACATATTAGCACGGCTTATCATCTCCAAACTGATGGTCAGTCAGAAAGGACCATTCAGACATTGGAGGACATGCTTCGGGCATGTGTGATCAATTTTGGGGGAAGTTGGGATGACCACTTACCGTTAGCTGAGTTCTCGTACAACAATAGCTATCATGCCAGCACTGGCATGCCACCATACAAGGCGCTATACGGTAGGAGATGCAGAACATCCGTTTGTTGGGGTGACATTGGTCAGAAAGAGTTGGGAAGCATTGAGGTAATCGAGGCTACAACTGAGAAGCTCGAAAAGATTAAGGCCTTCATGAAGGCAGCTAAAGATAAACAAAAGTCGTATGCCGATAAACGACGTAAACCAACTGAGTTCCAGGTGGGTGACCGGGTTATGTTGAAGGTCTCACCTTGGAAGGGTATTATCATATTCAGGAAGCGGGGCAAGTTGAGCCTAAGATATATAGGCCCTTTCCGAATCATTGCTCGAGTAGGAGAGGTGGCCTATAGGTTGGAATTACCGGACGAGTTAAGTGGGATTCACTCGACATTCCATGTGTCTCATCTGAGAAAGTGTATAGTTGATGAAGACATGATTGTTCCGCTGGAGGATATCGAAGTGGATGAAAGGCTCAATTGAGTCGTTTCTCTACTTCGATATCCTCAGTGGAACAATCATATCTTCATCTGCCAAGCACATTCTAAGATGAGATACATGGAATGTCAGGTGAATCCCACTTAACTCATTCGGTAACTCCAGTCTATAGGCCACCTCTCCTACTCGAGCAATAATTTGAAAAGGGCCTATGTACCTTAGGCTCAACTTGCGCCGCTTCCTGAATCGGATGATACCCTTCCAAGGTGAGACCTTCAACATAACCCGGTCACCCATCTGGAACTCAATCGATCTGTGTCGTTTATCAGCATACGACTTATGTCTATCTTTGGTTGCCTTCATGAAGGCCTTGATCCTTTTGAGCTTTTCAGTCGTAGCCTCGATCACCTCGACGCTCCCTAGTTCTTTCTGACCAATATCACCCCAAAAAACGGGTGTTCTGCATCTCCTACCGTATAGCATCTCATAAGGTGGCATACCAATGCTGGCATGATAACTGTTGTTGTATGAGAATTCAGCTAACGGTAAGTGGTCATCCCAACTTCCCCCAAAATTGATAAAATATGCTCGAAGCATGTCCTCCAATGTCTGAGTGGTCCTCTCTGACTGACCATCAGTCTGGGGATGATAAGTCGTGCTAATATGTAACCTCGTCCCCATGGCGTCGTGGAATTTCTTTCAGAATTTGGATGTAAACCGGGTGTCACAATCAAACACATAGTCACCGGTACACCATGATGAGTTACAATCCTTGATGAACATATCAGCCAACCTCTCAGATGAATATGTCTCGCAAATCGGTAGAAAGTGGGCACTCTTCGTCAAACGGTCAACTATCACCCATATGGCATCGTACCCTTTCGGGGTACGCGACAGCTTCGTAATGAAATCCATGGTGATGTGCTCCCACTTCCATTCTGGTATATCCAAGGGTTGGATCTTTCCATACGGCTTTTGATGCTCGGCCTTCACTTGCAAGCAAGTAAGGCACTTACTCACATACTCCACTACGTCACGCTTCATACCTGGCCACCAATCATCTTTCTTCATGTCTTGGTACATCTTTGTAGCACCGGGATGAATAGAGTATCGAGTCTTGTGAGCTTCATCCATGATCTTCACTCGTAGATCCCCAAAATGAGGAATCCACACACGACTGAATCGGATTCTAACACCGAGTGTGTTTTCACCCAACTCTGCGACCAGACCTCTCATTCTTTCAGAGTTAAGATGTTCTTCTTTCAATGCCTCATCTTGAAACTCTTTGACTTGCTTCATCACATCCGAGGTCATGATCAGCTGATATGCTTTCACCCGAATCGGCTCGAGCCTTTCTTTTCGGCTAAAGGGGTCTGCCACCACATTGGCTTTGCCCGAATGGTAGTGGATCTCACAATCATAGTCCTTTATAAGCACTAACCATCGTCTCTGCCTCATGTTCAGATCTTTTTGCTCAAAGAAGTAGTTCAAGCTCTTGTGGTTAGTGAAAATGGTGCACTTCGTCCCGTAAATATAGTGCCTCCAAATCTTTAGTGCAAAGACCACGGCTGCTAGCTCCAAGTCATGAGTAGGATAATTGACCTCATGAACCTTCAACTGTCGGATGCATAGGCTATAACCTTCCCTCTCTGTATTAACACACACCCCAACCCCGAATAGGAAGCATAAGAATAAACCACCAGATCTCACTTCCATCGGGTAATGACAGGACAGGAGCTTGAGTCAACCTCGCCTTCAATTCTTTAAACAACTTCTCTAGAGCTTGACCCCATGCAAACTTCACAGCCTTTCGGGTCAACTTAGTTAGTGGAGAAGCAACCTTAGAGAAGTCTTGGATAAATCTTCTATAGTAGCCTGCCAAACCCAAGAAACTACGAATCTCGGATGGCGTCTTTAGAGACTTCCATTGCATCACTGCCTCCACCTTTGCCGAGTCCACCATAATCCCATTAGGATTCACCACATGACCTAAAAATTGAACCTCGCATAACCAAAACGCGTACTGGAGAACTTGGCGTACAACTTCTCCTTTCTCAGCGTCTCTAGAACCTCCCAAATGTGACCGGCATGCTGCTCTTCATTCTTTGAATAAATCAGGATATCATCAATAAACACGATCACTGATTTATCCAACATCGGCCGACACACTCGATTCATCAAATCCATAAAAGCAGCTAGCGCATTGGTCAAACCAAAAGACATGACAAGAAACTCATAGTGACCATAACGTGTGCGGAAAGCTGTTTTAGGAACATTCTACTCTTTCACCTTCAGCTGATGATAGCCAGATTGAGGTCTATCCTTGAAAACCAACTGGCACCTTGAAGCTGATCGAACAAATCATCTATTCTCGGTAAGGGGCATCGGTTCTTCACCGTCAACTTGTTCAACTCGCGGTAGTCGATGCACATCCTCATACTACCGTCTTTCTTCTTCACAAACAAGACCGGAGCACCCCAAGGAGAGATACTCGGTCTAATAAACCACTTATCAAGTAGTTCTTGCAACTGCTCCATCAATTCTTTCATCTTCGTTGGAGCCAACCGATACGGTGCCTTGGCAACAGGTTGGGCACTCGGTATCAGATCAATCTGAAACTCAATCTCTCTGTCAGGTGGCACTCATGGTAAGTCTTCTGGAAACACGTCTAGAAAGTCACACACAACTAGTACATCGGATAGTTGTGGTGTTAGCGTATCCAAATCCTTTACATAAGCCAAGTAGGCGCTACATCCACGCCTCATACACTTTCCCGCCACCACCATTGAGATTACTTTCGGGATCGTCGTGACCCGATCCCCATAAACAGTTACCGAACTCCCGTCAGGCGCTGCCAAGCGAATCATCTTCTTGTGACACACAATGTTCGCCTCGAAGTCCGCCAACCAATCCATCCCAAGAACCAAATCGAAACCATCTCAGATCATCACGAACGGTCTAACAGGAAACTTATGACCTTCTAGCACCACATCACAGTTCTCTATCATCTTAGAAATCCTGGTAGACTTACCTATGGCAGTTTCTACATCAAAGGGCGCATCAACACGTCTACTACTAACAGGCAGCTTAGCACAGAAAGTAGCAGAAATAAAACTTTTACTGCCACCCGAATCAATACATAGAAGCTAAAGTTTGGTTCACTAGAAACGTACTGGACACAACATCAGGTCAGTCCTAGCCTCCTCCTGTGTCATAGTGAATGCCCTACGCTCGCCCCCGGTCCTTCACTTCCTGCCTTTGTTACCCCGGAACCCTCAACCCTCGGCTTCTTACAGTCTTTACTCATATGACCACTCTCCCCACAGTTGAAACATCTGCCCGCAAGGCAATCCTTTACAATGTGCCCTGTCTTCCCACATTTGAAGCACACATTCAACCCCAACCTACATTCTCCCGCATGCTCCCTTCCACACTTGCCATACCTCTTTGACCCTGCACTCGATGTGGCCCCACGGTGGTCATCCACCCGTGCCTTTTTGTTACCCGTCGAGGCATCACCCCGGCCAACCTTTTCCCGTCCAGTTCCGATCGCCACCACCCTTCTTGCTCACCTCGATCACCACCACCTCCCGTTCATCATATGATCTCCCTGCCAATCGACCCCGACCTAAACATGCTCGGCGGGCAGCGATCATATGCCTGTGAATATCCAACGGCAAGCCCTGAATGTACCTCTTGATCTTTCGAGACAGAGGCGTCACCTGATCCGGCACTAGCCGTTCCATTTCATTGAATTTGGTGGTGTACTGCTGGTGTGTCATGGTTCCCGTCTCCAGCTGCAGGAACTCTCTCTCTCTATCTTATCCATCTCCTTATAGGGGCAGAACTCCTCAATCACCATCTTCTTCAACTCCTCCTACCTCATCCTTCTAATCGCACGGCTACCCTCGGCCTGGACAATATTGTCCCACCAACACAAAGCCGAGTCTACAAACGAGTGGGTAGCAACTTCACCTTCTGGTCCTCCCGGCACTTGCTGATATCAAGAGCAACCTCCCTTTCTCTCATCCACCGAGGAGCAGCAGCAGCAGTGCCATTACCATCAAAAGCAGGGGGCTTGCATCTCATGAATGCCCCGTAGTTACAGCCTTGTGCCACCTCCTGCACGAGCTCTTCTTCTTCCTCTTCTTCATCATCAAAGAGAACCATTTCCGGCTCCGGTGGATCCCGTCCTCCAGAGGACCTATTTCTCTCTTTTTTTCCCCTTCTCGTACAGCCTTGATAACTTCAGTCACTACAGACGGTAAGATCGCCTGCATGACCTGATGAACTTCTTCTACAACAGCCTCCTTTACTGAGGCTCCTAGATTGGCGCTCTCGACGCCACCCTTCGGATGAGGGTCTCTGGTTCTTTGTGAACCACCTTTTCCATTCTGGTCTTCCTCTCTTGGGTCGCGGCTCAGCACCAAGCCCATCACGACCACCACCACGAGAGGCTTTCGAAGATCTACCACCCGCCATTCACACGCACACTGAAAGATTCAAACACCAACATGGTCATTCAAGGGAACAGCTTAGTTTATGTCAACTATAGTAAGTTCCTAATTACAGTGGCCAGTTACGATTAGCCACTTACTTTACTGTCACACCTCGAGCATTACCTATCCTACCTACATCAGTATTTAAATCTACAAACAACACATAAACCACACAACATGCGCATATAATACCGGTTAACATTACGAAAATACCTGATGGCACGCAGCTACTCAGATTGGCATCCCTTCCCTTTCCATCCCATTCTCAATTTAAGTTAAGGTTTATTTAAAAATTTACCCATTTCACTTAAACATGGCTCTGATACCAACTTGTAAGGCCATGTTCCCGGGACGCTTACAGCTGGTAAATCATTGCACATAAAACGTATATTTTCATCATATTACATAAAAATGTCGCAGCGGAAACATTTAAACAAAACATTCCATTTCAATATAATAGCTTTTGCAAAATAATACATCGTTAATCAGTTACAAAATACATTGTTGCATGACATCACAAAAGCATTAAATAAATGGATGCCATCCCAAAAGAGCTGAGTAGCCACCTCGTGTCATCCTCAGCGATCATTACCTGCCAACTGGAAGCACATCAAAGTCAGCGTTGCTGAGTGAGTTCTAGTTTTATAATAAAACATACTTTTTTTTCGTTAAAACCGTACTTTACATTCATACGATCACACAACATACGTACACATAGATAATATGATTGTTATCTTCATTATTCGTTCTTTCTTTCACTTTTCATATCTTCTGTACCAATACCATGTGTTACACCCAAAACTATATGGCTACTAGGCTGAAGTCTATAAATAGACAGCTATACATGGTGCTGCAGTACCGGGGTAAGCGGTAGAGGTTCTATACAAATGGCCGATCACAAAGAAAGACCCCAATGTGCATCCTCCCGGGGTAGTGAACCCTCACACCGTTAATGGCGTGTCCCTTCCATACATTTGCTTACATGACTTTCTTTACTTCTATCATTTATTAATCCATGCATTCTTCCTTCATGTTCCTCTTTCATTATCTTTCACTTTACGTTACATAATACTTTCATTTCATTCATTAACATAACACGTAAAGCCACAGGAAATATAAACATACATCATAATAAGGACATTAACATACATAGTCATCATCATCATACAGGGCAACATCATACATACATAACATACATCATGCATAAATATGCAACATCATCATCATGCCCAACGTAACCTCTAAGACCTCAACAGTCATCTTACATGAACTTACAGGAACTTCCACGTCCAAAGCTTACATCTGTACTTTCCCCCGAAAGTCAGTCATTAAACTATGCTCTTCCTCGGGTAAAACAGCCCTATTTGGGCGTATGGACACCCTTCAGTTGCATAGCCTCCATGCGACTGAACATCATGCGAATGGACCAATGTGGATGAACACCCATGCAAATGAACACCCAACCGTGCAATGGACCTTATGCGGATGGACTCAATGCGGATGAGTCCTATGCGAATGGAGGTAATGTGGATGGAACCTCGGTCGCATCACTCCCCATGCGATTGACTCTCAGTCGCACGATTAGCAGGCGTAGGGCCTCAGTCGTACGTCTCACATGTGATTGACCTTCAATCGCATGACTGGCATGTGTATGGCCCCAGTCACACGACTGGCATGCCATTCGGTCGCATAGCCCTAGCTGTGCAGAATGCAGCTCACCCCCGAACCCAATCTGCCATTTTTGACCTCCAAGCTCATCTAAACCTATTCTAAGCTTAAATCAACCATCCTAAACCTTAGGGATGCATACCACAACACCATTCAAGCACACACAAGCTCAAAAGCAAGACCCAAACAAATTATACACATACCCACACATACATAAATGGGTCAAACACACACACACACACCAGAAACCCGATTTTCAGATGTGTTCCAGCCCCAAATCATTCAAAACGTGTAAAAGAGGGGTCCTAGAACTCATTTGACTCGCTACATGACGATTTGGCACCCTTGAATCCACCTGAACCAACTTTTCTTCCTTTTTCACCCTTCTTTCTCTCTATGCTGAAAATGTGAGTGTGGGGAGAGGGTAATGGCTGCCCTCTCCCTTCAAATATCACCACCTACCCAACTTTCTCTTGTTGGCGAGTTTGGTCCCTCGACTTTGGACTTTATTTCTTTTCTTCTTCATTCGTCGGCTTCAAAATAAATAAATAACCGGGTGTTACAAATATTTTCTTTAACATTGCGTGAACCAAAAAAAACCATCATAGTAATAAGGTTTAAAAATTCTCATCATGAAATCTGTTTTAAGATTGTAAGAAGTAGGTTCACTTTTATATTAAAAAATAGTAATTATAACGACACTCTCGTTAGCCATGGAAATATTCTAGTACAATACTGTTTACACATACGAATAGAAAATAAATATAAACAACATTTATATACCAAACTTGATACAAACATCCGTCTTTAGTATATACTCCAACGAGTCTTCATATAGTATTCTTGATATCAGTCTTCATCACGTGTGAATTTTCCACTACCCTTGACTGCAACAACTAACAAGCAAAATATTGACGATTGTGGCTGAGGATCGTGTTAAACACGAGTCCCTTAAAACAAATTTCATGTCTCTCAAGACAAGACGTTTGTTTCTCAGTGTACAACAGACAAAAAAGTATGTACCGGTGGAGAGTCCTCAGGCCCAAGAGATCACTAGGTAAAATATGTGTTATAATATTATATGGAAAAAGTTGAAGATGATATAAGAAAAACAATTTAGAGAGTGCTCGTCTCTAAATATATATAAAACTTGTTGACCCTTAAGAAATATATTTCTTCTTTTCTCTAGTTTTCTTTTCTCATCATCAGTTTGTTTATCTACTCATGCTAAAAACTTCACATTAATGTAAGTTTTATGATTCACAACCAAAACTTCTATTTGATTTATGAAATGTTTATGAAACCAAATTAAAACTTTTATTTTATTCATGACAAGTTTAATACCAATTTTAAAAAAATTATGATCCATAATAAACATTTATAATATTTATTAAAAGATTTGGTCAACATAAAACATCTATTTTAATCAATAAATGGTTTTATTAACATTATGCAAGATTTTGCAACAATTTTCTACAATAATCACCCAAGTTTTACTTTTTTCATTCCGGTCACTCACTTTGAGCATCGATATCTAAATCATCTTAGTTTCAGTTTGGACACGGTATAGTTCGTTACAAAACAAGAACTTAAACCAATAAATAAATAATTATTTATATAAATATAATTATTTTGAGTACAAAATTCCAACAATGCTAAAGTTTCTACGGGTGATTTGTTTCCACTCATAAGTTCCTATTGATAATCAATTTCTACAGGTAGCCAAGTTATTGCTTACAAGTTTCTATTGATCTACTAGTTTCTTCTTCAAGCAGTTCTTCATCAATTATATGAATCAGACTTACTACTAGTTTATTCATTTGTTTGTTTCTTGATCCACACTAATTAAGGGCGTTAATGTGACCGTGGTAGAGGATGTTGCCTCTTTAATGTCACATCAAGGGCGATGCCTTCAAACTCCATTGAATGATATATAAAATGTGTTTCAATCTCTATGTGAAGGAGATCCATATGATATATGAACTCATTTACTAACGTCAGCGGCTTTTAGCCAGCGACTCCCTTTCAAGATAAATAGCATTAATTGTAACACTACACACAAATGTAGCGTTAGATTAGTTGGATAAAGCTTCTTGGCTTTTTATTAAGGCAGCAGGTTCGAATCCTGCTTTCTACATTCTTTTTTCTTTTGGGTTTTTTGATTGATTTTTCTTATAAATTTGGTTATAGTTTTCTTCACTTAATAGTTTCTTTTTTTAGTTATTAAATCGTAACGGGCAAGACATAATATCAATTTATATTTATGTTTTTGACTTCGAAATAGTGACACGGTAATTTCATAAGTTTCTTTTACATACTTGATCTCGTTAATATTTTCACAACTCGCATACCGAATTTGCATATCGATTGGTTAAATAATTATATTTCAACGTTTTGACCTTATATTTTAACGTATCCATACAACACGTGAATTTACATATAGATATTGTTTTTGAATTCAAAAAAATGACAAACTTGACTGTTCAACGTTGATTGCGCCTTAGCGAGTGAGTTTACGTAAAGTTTATTATTAATTTACAAATAAAAAACATTGATTTTTCACAATTTAAGACGTTGTTACATGTGGGTTCATAATACTATTTATAAGAAAACATAAAGTTTAACTTTATTATGGTTTGGTAACACAAATCAAATACGTTTCGCTCCCTTCACTATGCAAGTTTGCAACAACGTTTCAACGTTATCTTTTCACACGGGTTTATATCTCCGTTGCAAACTTGCATAAAGTTTAACTTTATTATGGTTTGGTAACACAAATCAAATTAATATTTTTCGCTTCCTCGCTATGCAAGTTTGCAACAACGTTTCAACGTTATCTTTTCACACGGGTTTATATCTCCGCTGCAACGCACGTGTAATAAAAACTCGTTGAAACAATTTTCAAAGTGGTATTAAAAGGGAATTGGGTATCCTATAATAGTAGATTTTCAAATGGAATTAAGTCTCATACATATAGCTAACTTGTGCACTAGATCCCTTGGTAACCCTCAGTTAGATGATCGATTATATTGTGTGTGTATGTCAACAATATCACATTAGTCATGATTAACTCATGTATCATGTTATGATATGTCTAACACCTAAGTGTCTAAACTTCCCTTCATATATTTGTTTATAAACCTACACTCAATTAACGACACTATCACATCCGATAGAAATTGGTGATATCGGTTTAGGCTAAAATGGAATTTCATAGATTATGTTTCTTAGCCATTCAACCTTTATACTGGTTGAAGCTAATGCTACAAACTTATATTCTATTGTTAAGTTAGTTTTTACTTTTCTTCTTAGAAGCCAAGAAATGTTACCCCTTTAAGTGGAATTACATATCCACTTGTTAAGGAGCGGTCTTCCATATATGTTATCTAACTTACATAAAAATAGCCTTTTATAATTGAAGAAAATCTAGGTTAAACTATACTCCATGGTTCTCCTCAAATACATTAATAATCTTCTTATATATTTTCAATGTTGTAAGCTTGGATTGCTAATAAATCTACTTAGCTTTCCCACAACATAAGCTATATCGTGTTTTTTACCTATCATGATGACATATATTAAACAACCGATAGTCCTTGAGTATTTTAGCTAAGATACAACTTTAGCTTTGTTAGGCACAAGCTTAACAATAGGTTCTAAAGGTGTGTTACCTAGAGAATTGATGTGAGTAAATCGTATATAAAAAATACGCTTGGATTTTCAAACAAAATTATTTTTATAGTGCTAATAAGATCCGAGTATTATATAATGATTTGATATACTAAACCCTAATAAATATTTGGCCCATAAAAAGTGTGATTTGGTTTATTATCTATTCAAAAGGTAATTAAAAAAAACAACTAACTGACAAGAAAATATAAATTACAGGAAAGAAAAATCGCCTCGGAGTTTGATCCTCCTGGCTAAAAGCTGGCAACATGTGTGGAAAAATTGTAATATCACATTGAAATAATGACTATATTCTGTGTCAAGGACACTAGATGTATAAAGCTTAAAAATCTAGTAATAGAACTCACAATGGCCACCTGTTTTAGATGAAGTGATAATATCATATGGTTTATTATAACTACAAGGATGTTTCGTAATGCGACAGAGTGATATCATTCGGTACGTGTTTTTAATATTTTGTTATTATTGTATATTTTTACAAAAATCAATTATGTTTCTTTTAAGTTCAACTTTAAAACACCAAATAAATGGGTTTTGAATGACTATTAGTATATTTGCGCATTAACTTATTGTACCTCGTAAAATACAGATCGATTTAGCAAAAAGTTTACATCAAAACGTTTAAAAACGTTTAGACTCTTTTTGAAAAGTTATGAGTGCTTGTTTCAAAATTTTAAAAATTAACATTTACATAAATTACTCAATGGTAATACATTTCACCTTTAAAGTTAGTATATGTGTACAGTTAATATAAATATTGAAAGTTTTTAAAGTTGTTTATTACTCAATGCTATATATGTGTATAGTTAGTTTATTAGTAATTCAAATTTGTTATAATTTTTACACGCATCGATGGTAGTACATTTTATCTTTAAAGTTAGTATGTGTATATAATTAGTATAAATATGTAAAGTTGTTTAAAATTATTTATTACTCAATACTATATATGTATACAGTTAGTTTATTAGTAATTCAAATTTGTTAAGAAAAGTAATGGCCCAAGAATATAACATATACATTAAAAAAGAATGTGTTCTTAATTTTAAGGTATTTTAAAATATCTCTTTTAAATACTTTATATATAGTATAGATTAAACACAACTTCTTGTCACTAATACTAATCTAACAACTATTGGAAAGTTAATAAGAATTACATATTAATCAACCACTTAGAGTTGTTAACTTAAAGTAAATGTTTAGCATGTACTCTTTCTCCTTTTTTCCAATCACGCCACAATTATATAAACCAGTTTCGTGTCAACAAACCCTAGCTATATATTACTAATGGCCCAAGAATATAGCTACAATGGTTTCTCCAAACATATATGTTATGCACATGTATATATTTGCTAAAGATATTTAATACTTAATATACCCTTCCTAGGCCATGATCTTTGCGCATAGGTATACAACTAAACATAGAGTTTTCTAACACAATATATTTAAACACTTACAAGCTTGAATATTTATCAAAATCACTAACACACAAATTCTTTAAAATATAATCATGTAAATATTATAAAAACCACATAATCATGCCAATTTCAACTATTGTTTACCAAATATTAGTTAAGATTCATCATTCAAACAAGGTGATTACAAGAGATTTAGATCGCCATGGTCATAAAACTATCACAAGAGTTTACCAATTTATACAGGAACATGGCAAGAAATATAAACCATATGATTAGAAAACACTGTTTGCATTATGGTAGATGATTTTCTCCTGGGTGATTGTCTTTTAAGGTACGAAACGAGAGATTACTAAGGTAATGATAAAATGATGGTTAAAAGTAGCTAAAAACAGTCTAGATATTTGTTATGAAGTTTACATCAAATGACTCTAAAAAACTCTATTCTTCAAAGTTTGAAGTGGTTATAATATTTATATGCACTAAGAAGCACAAACATGCTAGGTAATAGGAGCAGTCATGCTCGGTTGAGTGGTCGTGCTTGACCAATAGCGTAGTCGTAAAGACCTAGCTATTGTTCTCAAATATCTCCTCATATAGTATGATGTCCTTTGTCAAATCTTAGTCAATTTGGCTCCTGGTACGAGCGCAATTGTGCAAGTATGTGGCAATCAATCGTACTTTATTCAAGAAACTAGACTTTCATTTTATGCTTGGAAGTTAGTGGGGACATGCTAGCTAGGTGAATCCAAGAGTAGGGGTGCCACCTATAACTATGTTTTTTTATAGTTGATTATAGATAAAAAGACAACTCTTTTCAGATACTAATCTAACAACTCCTTGAAAAGTTAATACAAATGACACGCTAACTACTTAGAGTTGTTAACTTAAAGTAAATATTTAACACGTACTCTTTCTCCTTTTTCCAATCACACCACAATTATATAAATCAGTTTCATGTCAACAAACCCTAGATAAATATTACTAATGGCCATCATGAATATAACATATACAATGTTTTTTCCAAACATGTGATGCGCATGTATATATTTGCCATAAATATCTTTACGCATAGGTATACAATTTCATGAACAAATGCCTAAACATAGAGTTTTCTAATACAATATACATAAACACTTACAAGCTTGAATATTCATCAAAATCACTAACACACACAAAATCGTTGAAATATAATCATGTAAATATTATAAAAACACGTAATCAGGTCAAATTCAACAATTGTTTACCAAATATTAGTTAAGATTCATCATTCAAACAAGGTGATTACAAAGAGTTTTGGATCATCATGGTCATAACACTAACACAAGAGTTTTAACAATTTATATAGGAACATGGCACGAAATGTAAACCATATGAATAGAAAACAAAGTGTTTGCATTAGGTAAATTTTTCATATTATCTCAATTGTGAAATAATAATTCTCAAGGTTTCATGCTTTATACTAATACCTAGGATCAGGTCACTTCCCTCGAATCCTTCAAGAAATTATATGACAAGAATTATTTAGTTTTCTTTATCTTGGCTAGTGCTAATGATCAATATGTAGAAATACATACAAGAAAATTATAACTCATTTACCAAAATTATGAAATTTGGTATATCCACAATTGTCAGCTTAATTGTTTCAAGAGATAATCCCATTACACTACAAGAAGAGAGACTAATAGCGACGACAGATTTCGCCGCTATTAGTGGGTTTGTCGCCGCTATTAGTGAGGTTTGTCGCTGCTAATGATTCGCCGCTAATAATTCGCCGCTATTAATATTATTAGCGGCGACACGGTCGCCGCTATTTGTGTTTGTTAAGAATTCTGAGAAAAGAACTATTAGCGGCGACATTTGTCGCCACTAATAGTCAATTTATTTGTTTTTTGTTTTTTTTTATTTTTTAATTTCTATTTTTAATAACCGAATAAACCTGTATATATAACTAAACCCAGATTTTCCAATAACACAAATAACAACATACACATACAAATAATATTAAGAAGTCCACTACGATTGTTAACTAATTAAGTATGCTAATACATTGTTTAACTTCAACATTAACCGTCGTTAACACAAACTTAAACTACTTAAACCGCTATCCTATTCATCTTCTTCGTCCGAATCATCTTCATCAGCTTGTTGTGTAGCTTTTTGAGAGGCAATAAGTTAAGTCCTTTGAGACATAAAGTTCGCATTTTGAAACAAATTTGCGATTTGAACCTACAAAACAAAACATACATTATAAGTTGTTGTATCAAGTGTGTTTGTATCATTTTAACGTGGTTTAAGTCATTTTTACCCATTTTGACCCATTTTAAGTCATTTTAACGTGGGTTTAACCATATCAAGTGTGTTTATATCATTTTGACCCATTTCAACCAAAATGTACATTATTCAACTTAAATTTACCTATTTTGACCAGTTTAAAATAAACCAACAATGATACACTTAACACTTTCAAGTTTAAGCAATTAAAGTTTATTTTTACCCACTTTGACCCGTTTTAAGTCAAATTAATGTAGTTTTAACTATATCAAGTGTGTGTGTATCATTATGACTCATTTCAACTAAATGTACATAATTCAATTTAAATTACCCATTTTGACCCATTTAAAATAAACCAACAATGATACACTTAACACCTTCAAGTTTAAGCAATTAAAGTTTATTTTTACCCATTTTGACCCGTTCAACTTATATAACTTTAATACCTCTAAACGTATCTGAGGTATTTGTTCCTGCTCATGGACAAACGAACTCGACCCTGCAGATAAAGACCGTTTATGCCCAATCCTCTAATATGTCTGCGGTGTTTTCCCAAAACCGACTCAAAAACTTCGACCTTATTCGGCGTTGATGAACAATTTTCTTCATTTTGGGATTGACTTAGCTCATCAAACCGTTCTTTGAGCTGATTCTATATTAATTAACAAAAAATGATTTAATATATATATACACAGACAAAGGTCCCATATTAATATTTTAAAACTTTACTTTATAGAAAACTTACATATTGTTACTCTACTATCTCTATATCAAAGGTCTTATCTCATCTGATATAAGCATTTTAAAACGCCTCAAGTCTGCTCTTATTTTATTTAACATTTATAAGTATATATATTAAATAAATACGTGTATACAATACACATACAAATAATTAAAACATTACCTTCTTGTAAACAAATATGACTTCTAATCCTAATCTAATTAGTCCAGAAGTTAAGCATTTACATATTTAATATATGGTTTTAACATATACATATCAACTAATCAAACTTAAATCATAAATTATATCTTATCTCGTCCAAAATAACACTAATCAAACAAATAATTCTTCAACTAAGCACCACCTAAAACATTTACATCTAGAAACAAAAAATCTTTAAAAAGAGATAAAAACAAAAAAATACCAGATCTTTGTAGTAGCGGCGACGCAACAGGAGTATCAGCGGCGACGATGCTTGGCTCGTGGCTTTTTGCTGGTGGTCGGCGACGGTGGTGGTCATGGTGGGTGGTGACGTCCGGGGGCGGTGGTTGTGGTGGAGTCGGATGGTGGTGGCTGTGGATGGTGGTGGTTGTGGATGGCTGTGGATGGTGGTGGTTGTGGATGGTTGCGGCTGGTGGCGTCGGAGTCAGAGTCGCGTGGAGGACCGGAGTCGGAGTCGGAGTTGGAGTTGCATGGATGGTGGCTGGAATTGTTTGGAGGGAAAGTGAATGAGATGAGGCTGGACAGTCCCGCGTATATCTTTTAGCATTAGTGGCGACGCGGCGACGCTAATAGTTTTTGTACTTTTTTTATTTCAGTCGTTAGATCTAATGGCTGATGAACGGCCAGATCTGAGTCAGTAAATCATACTGAGGATCGCCAATCTTTAGCGACGACTTGTCGCCGCTAAAGGTGTCGCCGCCAAAGGCGTGGTCGCCGCTAAAAGTGTCGCCGCTATTGTTAAGAATTCTTGTAGTGTTAGAAAAACTCATGTCATTTAATATTTGATGCTATTGTTTTGGATTTTGTTTTCAACCATACAGAGATTTAATTAATTAAACATTTTATGTTTACTTTGAGGCATTATAAACCCTTTAGGTTGCTTAATGTAGATCTTCCTATTTATTTAAAATGCAAATTTTAAATTCAATTGGTGAATTAGAAGGTTTTTGTATAGCTGCAAGAGCTATCAGTACCCAAATTAAGGATGTTTTAGCTATAAGAGTATATGTGTCGGTGTATTTTATACCTTTCTACTATCTAAATCCTTGTTTAATTAATTCAGCCTTATACACTACTATTTCATATTCTTCTTGAAGATCCACTTTTATCCTAAATGTTTGCAACCGAGGGCATATCTGATATCTATTAGTTTTCAGATGTTTTGCATAATATAATCCATCTCATCATTCATTGTTGTCCTTAAAAAGCAACATCACAAGATGCAATGGTTTCTTGATCCCTAATCTAGTAAGTTGAAAACACGTAATTAATTTTAACATGTAAAAATAAAATATTTGTAACTTGTCTTAGATTAAACACACATAATGATTAAGGGCGTCATTATTTTTTAGCTCTCTCTTCTTCATATATGAGGCGTCATACGAACCATTCTTAAATGAATATTTTAACCATTTCTAAACCTTTTTCTATTAAATATAAATTTAATGTAAACATTAAATTATTATTTAACTTTAGTTTTGCAAATTAATTGATAAGAAATCCAATATTAATCCTAAATAAAAATATATATCATCTTAAACCACAATTTTATTAATAATATAAAAACACCTCAACATTACAAGAAAAAAAAAAGACTAGATAAAATAAAAAGAATACAACTGAACATATGTGTGATCAATATAATCGATGAGACCTGATCGAAGTGATCAATATAATCGATGAGACCGGATCAAAACTTATCGTGAGTGTTTATACACAGCAACTCCAAAATACTTCATCTCAAGTCTTTCATCGATCAGGGACTTTTCAATGTGCTCGTGACGTAACATTGATCTGTATGTCATCTTTTATAATCATGCTATGCAAAATAATATAAGTATACATGATTTTTCTAATTTCATTTAAAGTTATCAAAAGCTCATTTTACATCCTTCCTTGATGCTTCTTGTGCGTTTCATTTAAAGATATCAAAAGCTCATTTAATGTTTGACGATAATTGAAAAATAATTATCAAGTGTTTGGTTGGAAAGAATGGAATGGAATTGAAAAACTAATATAATTATCAAATTAAATTATGTTTGAATGGATAATAAAATGTAAAACCTAAAGGAATGTTTTATCTCAAATTCTATTGGTTGTGAGATTTCAATCAAATTCGCTCTCTAGATGAAAGGATATTAAATTCCACAACTAAAGAAATTTAAATTAAAATATTTTCTTGTGTTTTATATTTTATTATTCACTCAAATATAACTTTTACTTAAAAATTATATTAATTTCTTAAAATTCCATTCTTTCCAACCAAATTTCCTTTAATATCACCCAACTACGTATATCCAAAAAAAACAGAAATGTGAATGCTATAAAACAAATCTTCTTAATTAAAAGTGGTTCAAATCACCTATAGTATTTTAATGTGAGTTGGTACATGGTACAACTCAATAATCCTCCAGAAAAGGAAGTTGTGTGATCTTATTGGGCCAAGTGTCGATGATCTATATGTTAAAAAAAGGTATCAAAAACCTAGTACGCAAGATAACATATAATTAAGGTTATTTTGTTATGGCCGACAACATCACGTCTGCCCTACTTGAGATTCGTTATTTTTAAGGTAATCAACTTAACGGCTCCCGTTTTCCAACCGTCACATGTCAACACCTTATCTCGAGTATGTATAATATATTTTAAACTCACGATTTATGATATGAAATGCTTTTTAAAGTATCTTAATTAATATATTATTAGTAGCCACTTATATATACATCATACAAGATTTAAACGTTTGATTTTTGAAATAGAGAAAGGCATCTTATAGATAGGATGTCTTCTTGAAGAGCTTTAGCCTAATAATACAAAAAAAGTGTAGTAAAAGATGTATTTCTAAACGGTTAGGCGTTTTAAACTTCTGATGAACATTAGTGTTAAGATTTATTGTATATTTAGAGAGTGTGTGGTTTAATTATTTTATATTTTAAAATATTTACACAGTGTTTAAACATCACTAATATATCATTAGAATTATATTAGAATGAATATGTAATTATATTTTTGTGTTAACAAACATAAATTTTGATTTAGTGCATCATCTTAATTTCTTTTTCTATGATATCTTTTAGGAAAGATTGTATGTACATGTCTAAAAGGATATTTTGTCAGGTTGAAACAGCTAGACTGGTTCTAAACTTTCAGATCGGGTAAAAAATCTCATTAACTTTAGTATTTTTATCTACATTAGGTATTGATTTATTTTGGTAAAAAAATGCATGACTTGTTATTTTTTATATTTTTCTATGTTTTAATGGTTGCTTGGATTGGAATGTATGGTAGTATTATTGACCGAAGGTATTTTTAAAAACCTTGAAAATTTGATGATGATTTCTTAATATGATTGATCACTCTCATTTTAAATATTTAGTATAGATATGTCTCTTTTCAAACTCTAAAACTAACCTTTCATATTGCTAAGAAAATACAAATATAACAAGTTAACAACTAACTATCTAAAGACCAAGCAATAAAATTCAAAAAAGACATATTAACAACTAACAACTCTAAGTATCCAACAATGACATTCATACGAACCAAAAAAACATAGAACAATAAACAGAAAAAGCTTTTAAATAATAAACTATTTTGCTAGTTGCACAATGCTAGAGCTAAACTTATATATGAAGCTAGGACTCTAGCCCGTGGAGACAACAAATTAATATTATATATATATATATAATATATATATATATATATATATATATATATATAATATATATATATATATGCATCATGCTTATTACAGACCAATTAATACATATTAAAAACCAATTCATGTGCTACAATAGATTTTTTAGGTTTTGAGTTTAGTAACCAAAGTTTACAAATTTACAAAGGTTTTGAGTTTAGCAACCAAAGTTTAAGAATTTACAAAATTACTCCTACATTGCACTTTTATAGTTTTTATTTTTTTGGATATATAGGTTTTCTTATTTGTTTTTGGCATCCTTTTTTCCTGTAAAATCCCATTTTATCCTCCTTTCTCAAAACCCTTGGTTTATATAATACAAATTCATTAATTTTAACCATTTTAGTTATGTTGTTTTTTAAGTATTATTACCATGATAAAGTGATCGATTTTCAGCGGAAAGCATAGTTGTGGGTTTAATACGTGTTTACTGTTTTTGGTTTTATATTAAATGACCTTGTATCATGTAGATATAGTGGTAAGTGAGAAAAACTAAATATCTGGAAACTATTTTATTTACACATATTACAGCTCCTAATGATATCATAAATAACTCACCAATGAGTACTCTTAAGAAACTTGTGTCATTGGGTTAGCCATTCACATGATTCACAAGATCAATTGAAGGGCTCCTAGTGGCTCTTAAAAGTTTTCTACTTCTCTTTGAACCCATCCACCAATGCATATATTATATGTACAATCTTAATTATTAATTTTATTTGATTGGTTTCTCTCTCCATCTTCCTTTAATAGAACACTTCTTTCCAAATAAGAACACCTTCTCACATAAGAATCCTCATCACACTCATTAACCTCAAATTGGTAAGCTTTTTCTATCTGTAACCCACACCCTCATTTTTCATCAATATTCTTTGTCTTCTTTGCTTTACTGATCTTAAAGAACTTTAGACTATGTTACATCTTTCTAATTTTAGAAATCTTGAAATTATGTCCTTTTCTTTTGTTCCTTAACATCATCTTCAGAATACTTGGATTCTCCACTGATATACACTCTCACTTTTTCCTAACCTATTCACTCTTGATTTCGATTGATCTTTCGATCTGATAGTAAGGTTAGTTGCAGGTTGTTGAGACTTAAACTATGGGGAGAGGGAAGATTGTTATTCGTAGGATCGATAACGCGACTAGCAGGCAAGTTACTTTCTCCAAGAGAAGGAATGGATTGCTGAAGAAAGCTAAGGAACTCGCTATTTTATGCGATGCAGAAGTCGGGCTCGTAATCTTCTCTAGCACTGGGAAACTCCATGAATTCTCCAGCTCAAGGTTAGGTCAACTCTCACATATATTGATCTAAATGATCTCTTAATTGATATGTATATTATGCTTGACTTTGTTCATACATGCCCAATATTTAGGTCCTATATTAATTACTCATGTTACAAATGAATATATTAGGGCATATCAGTATATACAAGTTATTAATCAATTCTATCAAATATAACATAAGTTATTTCACATTAATGATTTTTCTAGAAAGTTATAGGATCAATCTTTGAGATAACTTATAAAATTTATAATTAAGACTATATAATTAAAACATAGATTATATGATACACAAAAAGATGATAGTTTCTTCTTTGGGTCATATGATTTGCTGACTACTGCTGTTTGCACAGTTATAAGTGCAAGATTCTACTGTATATCTAACCTTGGATATGTGATTAACAGTTAACACACTTTGCCTATATCTACTGCACATAGAATATGGTATTCAGGAAGATTATAGTGTTTCTTAGGTTGAGTTTGATTTAATACTGAATGAGCTTGAATTGAACCCACAACACGCGTGTTAGTACACTAAAGTGTCAATTGAACACCAAAGAACGATAAATCCTTAAACTTGTCAGAGTTCAAGCACATCTTGGAAGGCTAGATGCAAGAATGGGCATGGCTACAATGCATCAATCCAAGCATATCGAACGGGATATTGGCCACTGGATCTATCTACAACTTTTAGACTCTTCCTCTAGATTGTTACAATAAAACTTAACCTTATATATATACACATGATCAGAAGTTGGCTGAGTTATACACACTTTGTATGATTTGACCATTTGAGGGATTCTAGGTCTAGAGACTTAGAGGTGAAACCAAGCTAGTGACATGTGTACAGTGTGGAGTCTCAGTAGAGATTGTAACAACATTCTATCAGTACATTTTGTTGCCTGATAAACCTGCAGCTATGGAGCAGCTAGCAGTAAAAAGGTACCCGAAAAATGAGATTGACTCGCCCAGTCAATCGAAGTTAGTCTTTAATGAAATTAGGGTCAACAAGAATCGATATCACATGGTACTTATGATAAATTAGGATCGGGATCATAGTGTTTATTACAAGGAGATTGATATCACTAAGTTGTAGAGCACAAGTATGTTAAACAGAAGTGTTATCTAGCAACGTATATGTGTTGGTTCAGGCCCAAGAAACACACTTTCATTCAACGATATAGCTGTTTAAATAGCCAAAATAATACACATGAACACAAGGGATTAAGAAAACAACCACCCCCTAAAACCTGCCATTATACTAGACCGGACTTTGACTCGACAAACTTTAAAGAAACACATGTCTATTTGAATGAATCTAATGACCCAATGCAGATCGACCCATTTGACCCGAATATGAAGCTCCAACTTCATGACCCGTGACCCGTCAGATTAACCCAACAATATGCACCAAATATAAGGAGTGAAGAAGTTGATAAAGGTAAAGAGAACGCAAATAGACTTATTAGGAGTAACTGACATTATTTTAACTGGTTTTACATATAGTACTCTTATTAATGCATGTAGAACTAATTAACTCCTAAGCTTTAACGATGGTGAACTTGATCACTCGATCTTGATGTTAATTGAAATAAGAGTAAGTGTTTGTTATCTTGCATACAGCCATACACCCACGAATTGAAACAGTACTTATAACGAATCACTAGTCTTAAAATTTCAGAATTTGTCATAATTTAGGTTTTTCTCATTTACATTTTCAGAATTTGTTTCTAAGGTTATATTTGGATTTTCATGGATAACCTTTTACATGTTAGTATTCGATTCTGTTGGTGAATTTTCTAAAGAACGAAATAACCGAGGATATCTTAGAGTCGTGATTCACTTTCAGATCAAAACTATTTGTGATTCACAAATGTTATGATCGGATAAAACTTAGATTTTTAGTGCGAATTTGAGTCAGTGATTTAAGAGAGTGTTGATGAACCAATCTAGAAATTCGTATGATCAAAAGACGTTATACAGGGATGGAAAACTGCTTGGGCAGTTATCCACTAATTTAATTTTGAATTAATTCAAAATTAATCACAAATTCAGGTCTATTATTTATCACATAAAATGCATACGAAACTTAATAAATTAAATTTCTAATGCATTTTTTATAAAGTAATATTAATAGGAAAAAATATATCCAAGCTGACCTGGTAGCTTAACCTCAGCTAGGGGCTCTGCCCCTTGGACCCTGCCAGAGGCTCTGCCTTTTGGACTCCGCCAGAGGCTGCCGCCCCTTGGACCCCGCATTTGTTGCTCACGATGTTTTAGATATATGGTTAATTAAGGCCTATGAATTTACATGACGATTCAACGCTTTAGGATTAATGGTAACAAATGTCTTCACCTACAGTTATAAGACGATGTATGAGACGAATTACAATATATACAATACTAGGCTACAATCCCGTGTAATACACGGGGCTAAATAAATTTACGGTTATATCATTTATAATATAAAAAGTTATGTTTCAAATATTATGTATTATACAGATTGAATAAACTTACGTATTACACAATTAAAAATTTGAAGTTAACATATTTGAAATTATAATTATGGATAAATATTAATTAATAAATAAATAACTATTATAGCATTCGTAATTAAGAAGAGAAAAAAGCAAAAAAAAACAATTATCAGATTGTCTAAAATACTAATAAGTATCCGGATTTATTTTCATTTATTGATATAGAGATTATCATGTCTATTATGTGATGGTCACCGTTTTCCTTGTTTTTTTCTTTTTGATTTTTAGTATTCCTGTTTTTGAGCGTATTACAACATGCCTCAATATTGTAAGCATGTATTTAACAATGGTTTGGACTTTTCATGAGTAAAGATATATGATTGTTTAATTAATATCCAAACACTAACATATAATCTGAAAATTATAAACCTTAAGGATATTCACACATTTGTCGCACGGATGGTCAAATAGTCGATCATCATAATATCATGTCATCTCTCCATCAAATACTGTTTTAGTGTTCCATATATATTGATATCATATATATATATATATATATATATATATATATATATATATATATCCCCTCTATTAGCTAACAACATCACTTATAACTAACTTTGGGCGTAAAAGATTATATTTATATGTGAGTTACATAGTTACTAAGTTGTTGGTCTTCTTATTGAGTGTTTTGCTTAACGAGCGATGACAAATTGATCATTGATTTGGATATAAATGAAAAAAAAATGAGATGAGCAAATTTTGACACACATGATTGGATCGAACAACAAAACTTGTACTTTATAAGTTATGAGTTAATTTTGTTAAACTTATTTCATATGTGTTTTACAAATAACTTAAGTATATAAAATAAACTGAAAGATTCATTTTACAACATAAAAATATATATAAATATGACAAAATGAAAAAAAAATGTACTCTATAAACAATTGCATTACATGTTCCTTGACACGCAATGAGCGTCATCTATTGTCCGTCATAAAATGCGCGTCATTTTTTGTGAGTCATAAAAAGATGATGCGCGGATGCATGTCATCTTTCATTTATGACTACCTCTTCCTTGACACGTATTTGCGCGTGATCTGACCCCAAAGATGACGAACATTACGTGTCATCTATTGCAGTTTTTATAGTAGTGACATGAAATCAAGAAATTGAAGCTGCCACGCAATCTTCTTCTTTTCCACAAAAGATTTAATAGTGGTACCTTGTACTCGTTAGTCCATGTTTGATGGTATAACTATTGTTCCAAGTGATTACTACTAGCTTTAAATTGGTAATTTGAAAAATGATGACTACTCAAATGGAAGTTGCTTGTAAAATCAACTTGCTGTTTCTCAAGTGATTATTCCCTTTTAAATTTGTATTTTCAAGTTAAAATGAAACACAAAGAATGTATTGTGTGTGCATCAACGTATCCGAGAGGGAAACCAAGTGCATGTCGCAAGAGCATCTACGTATTCGAGAGGGAATTTAAGTGCATGTCACAAGAAGAAATCATAGGGTCGGAGATATGAAATCACAGGAACTATTGCTATTTGTGGATGTTTCTTAATAACAAGAATCACTATTAATCATGCATTTGTTAATCGGGCTCCCGGATGAACCTAGAATTAAAATGCGTCAACCAGTTATTTAAATTTTGGCGTTATTTAATGTAGGAAGCATATATATATATATATATATATATATATATATATATATATAATATATATATATATATATATATATATATTATATATATATATATATATATAATATATATATATATATATATATATATATATATATAGGAGGCTTGTATATCAACTCGATCAGGCTCTCAGATGAACTACAGACGTTATTTGACATACTAGATGTTAAGAATATTCAATACAGTAATTAATAGTATGTTATTTTGATGTCTAGAAACTTTATATGTAACCATTAAAAGATATAAACAAAACTAAAATTAGGCATTATTGTTTTGTACTCAATATAACAATATTATCAAACAAATACAAAGCAATAACATGATAATAGTTGTGACGTACCTATGCAAAATGAATATTTTATAAGAGTTCTAAACGAAAAAGAATATAACATGATAAGATGTAGATATGAATTTATAGGATGTTGCAATACGAGCTTTGTATAGAACGATTTGTAATGAAGGTCTTTAACTACGTCATGAATGAAAGAGTGACATCAAATATCTTACTCCTTTTGTTGTGAGTGTATTAATTCAAATAACACAAGCACTAGATATGTTATTTTTCGTAGAAATGCTACGACAACATATGTTGTAAATGACTTAATGAATATTACAAGATTCATTAGAAATAGGTTTGTCTATTATTAACAAAGGACACGTAGACGTCGCTATGATAATTAATGACATGTTTTTGGGTGTCAATCTAATAGACTCTCACAAAAAAATAGTGATTGTATACCAGTATCATTCATCATATTGATGATAAATATGCTCAATAAAGTGACTCAAGTCGAGATTTGTAATGAAGTCCTTTATGAGCAACGATGAAGTTTTGATGATGAAAGGAAAAGAAGCTATGATCCTAAACTAACAGATGAGTTAGTATATATGATTGACATACAATAAGATATAAGACTTTCTTAACTATTATTAGTTGTAGGATAGCAAATAAGTCTTGAGAAAAGACCAGGGTTGGTCTCGAGAGTGGTCAAATAATTTTAAGCTCTGATCGAGTAGAAAAAAAATTAACCCTATATATAATTGTTTTCAATTGATCAAGATAATTAAATTATTATTGGGTTTGTTAATTAGTTTGTTAATTAGTTTGTTAATAATGTATAGTTGTTTATATATATATATATATATATATACACATATATATATTTATTTATTTTTAAATTTTAAGGCCCTGATGAGATTGGATCCTGAACGGCTACCCACCCTCAAGGCCTCCCATGAAAAAGACATTAGTCGATACTAGGGAATGGATGTTGACAAGAGATATGATATAGCGTGATGTCATTTATAAGAATGCAAATGTTAATATTCAGAATGATGCCTTCTCTATTCATATTCTAGAGTATCATAGGTAGACTTTGAAAAAAAAACGGTTCAGTTAAAAAACTAAAACCGGTTTCAAAGAAAAACCGGTTTGGCACAAACCAGTCCCAAACCGACTCGTACCGTCGGTTTGTATGCCGGTTTGGTAACCCCACCCTCAAAACCGGTTTATATACCCGTTTAAAAAAATTAAAAACCGGTTTATTAAACAAAATCGGTTTCAAACCGGTCCGAATCGCGCGGTTTAACAGGTTTGAGTTTCCAGTGAGCCAAACCGATTGGTAACCCGAACTAGTTTGAAGAAAAATTGATTTGACCCCACAACAAAAAAAGAGTTTGGTTTTAAACTCGAACAGGTTTGGGTAAAAAATTGGTTTGTACACCAATAATCATAGCTTATGGTATGCTCGACTGATACTTATTAATTAAGATGATCTAGGAAGATTTCTTAACTCCAAAAATTCAAAATAGATAAAGGCACAAGTATGAACTTGTTATATTATATTGAGATTGAAAATGAAAGTGGGTCTCATTAAGTGTAATTAGAAGCAATAGAAAACTTGTGAATAGACTAACTAAAATGATGTTATCCAAGTTTGTAAGATTAATGAGAAAAGACTTGTGTCTGAGTGTCTATATGCCACTGATGAGAATACGTAGTTTTGACAAAGCCTAAGGATGTTGGACAACATATAGCAAGTTAACTTAGATACCAGGACATTCACATATACACATGTTTAGTTTTGGTTTGCCTATAAGCCACGTGAGCTTATATTTTTTAAGCCAGTAGATAAGAGATGTAAATTTTAATTTTTAGTTGACCATGGGTGTCTGAAATAGGTTATAAATGAAATTTCACATAGTTGATCAAATAGGGGGCGACTTGCATTTGATAACAAACAATCTTGGAAAGTTTGGCAAATAAGGACTCTAGTAATCCAGATTAATATTGCAATTACATGAATTAGTGAAGTACACAAGGGTCATAGTAGTCTATTTTATTAGTCTAATTTGTTGTCAGACCTACATTTAGTAGGATAGATTTGGGTATTTGATAGGCAACACTAAAGGTATGGTTCATGTGTTCACCTTGAATGTGAAAACTAATAGCATCCTAAAGGCAGATAGATATATATATATATATATATATATATATACTATAACAAGATTCTTGTTGAGATTTGAGGTCATATATGAGATTATCTGAATAGCTTAAAAAAGTCTTAGAGAATATTCTGATGAATGCTAACGATATGTAACATTGACGTATAAGTCAAGAACATATCAAAACTACTTATCTCAATTATAAAAATATTATATTACTAGTTACATTTAATTTTCTCGATCCAACAATCAATGGATGATAAGATATTAAGTTGTATAATAAGATTAAAGCCGATGAAAGACTTTATGTAAAGGACGAACCTAAGCTAACCGGTCGGAAATCGCAAGATCTAGGTACAATAGAGTACCTACTTGTATGAACTAAGAGGGTAATTTTGAGGGTTAGCTGGTATGTATTTAATATAAATATATCCTCTAAACTAGCTATAGGAGTTAAAATTTCTAAATCATAGGCAATGTTTATGGCTTTTAATGATTTGTGAATAAATCATTACATAATAAAGAAGTGGAATCACTTTGAAGGGAAATATGATAGAGAAACAATGCCTAGGATTACTCACAGAATCACACTAGTGTTCATTGTACCACCTAAGAGACAGTCATGAGAAGGTTGACTTTAAGAATAGTCTTTAGTGAACGTGTATCGTTGTCTATACAAACAACAAATAAATTCAAAGACATCATGTGTCAGTGATAGCTAGTAAACTAGGTATATTACATAAGGGAAAGTTCAAAGGATAATACCCATGAATCCTATGCAAGCTTAAACTATTAAGGTTTCAACTAGGTTTTCATATGTTCTTAAGATATATTCGTTTCAGTTGGGATTGTTGGAAACGATTTGTTAATAATATGATGTTCATAACTTTGGATGCAAATAAAAAAATACTTATGCGTTACATAATTACTATTAATGGGTATGAGTTCTCCTAATTGGAAACTTCACGACAAGCAAAATGTTTTTAAAATAAAGCTAAGATAAAGAAGATATTAATGCTGAAAAATATTTAGTTTGATATAAAACTTAAAAAGAGAAATGAGTAAACCTTGTTCCACTAGGTAGGTAATAAACCTTAAAGTATATAAGTTCGGAGTCACTATGTTGGTAAGCTTCTTTAGTTGTGTTTTACTTCAAATCATATGCACACTAAGAGGGGTGCAAAATTTGCTTTGAATAAGATACTTTCAAACATGTGCATGCCCATGATTCGACAATCTCCATCCTCAAAGGAGCATAAATTCGGAAACAACACGAAAACAAACACAAAAACACAAAGAAAATTAGAAGAAAATCTTACTATTAACAAAACCACAATAGAATACACTAACCCTGCACCTTTTTTATACTATACTAATGACTTTCTCCCTAAGCTGGTACATTAAAACTCAAAATACACATATCATATGAACACATAATTCTTTCCTAAAACTCTATCAATATACTTTAGAATTATAAACAATACAAAAATCAAAATCAAACATTAACTCTCATCAAACTCTTTCTGATTTTCTCACAACTCTTTCATCTTTTGACCATTCATCTTTCACAAGTACACAAATCAAGATTAACTTTCCAACAATATCGTCCCTAATGTTGATTTGTACCATCTTGAATTTCAACAACATTATAACTCTTTCACTTTAATTCTTAGACTAGACCAAGTTTCCATTTAATGTGTCCACAAAGAATCCCTACAATTTCATGGTCCTCCTTGAGATTGAACCAGAAACAACTAATGTTGTTGTTTTGCTTTGACATCCCAAGAAAAATATCATTGCTTTATTTTTATTTCATGTTGATTCATGCAAAACAAAACAACAATAATTCAAAAACTACCCAATTTTTAACTTTCTCAAATCAGTCACCTGGTGTGGGTGTTGAATCACACACAAATTGCTAGATCACACTAATCTATTATTGATCAATCTCTTTTGTTGAATTACACAACTCTAAATCAAGTTAGACACTGATCAATCTTCTTTTATATTAGTTGATAACTTGAGGGTAACTATTTGTGTTGTTTTGGTACCCCTTAGCTCATTTCAACACCATGATCCCTGGCCTTGATCAACCCGTCGATCGCCAAAACTTGCACAATTGGTCTGTCAGTCTATATTTTTTGTCACCCGGTCGAGCAAACAAAGGTCTTCCTTCCCGGATACGAGCTACACCTTAACTAGCTCTTATACCAATTGTTTGCAAAGATCCCAAAGTAATACATTCGAAAACAACACAAGAACACAAAGGGAATAGGAATTAGTTTTAATATGAACAAAACCACAACCGCTACTCTTATTTTCATCTTTCGATCATCATCTTTCACAAGTACACACATCAAGATAACCTTTCAACATCGATGACTAAGGAAATTTGACCACAACTAATACTCTTATAACACTAATTTCTTCCTACGCTAATACATTAAAACTCAATATACACATACTACATAAACATAAAGTAATTTCCTAAGACTTGAACAATATATCTCTATATTTATAAACACTACAAAAATCAAATGAAACAAATCTCCAACCAAATTCTTTATGATTTTCTCACAATTATTTCATCTTTAGATCCTCTATCTTTCATAAGTACACAATTCAAGATTAACTTTTCAACTCTGATCAACTAAGGAAATTTGATCACAACCAGTACTCTAATTACAGTTACAACTCATTGTAACATATCATAAATAGGAAGCCTAGTTTTTTAAAGTTATTAAATAGATAAATTTCATATTAAAATCTATTAACTAAATAATAAATCGTGGAGTAACTTCTTTTCGTTTGTCTGTAAAATAAACAAGATGTGGGTTTATCTTAGAATAGTGTTCCTATTAGATCATAGATCATATTGTTCTTTGATTACACAAATCGATTAATTAGCACCAAATTTATTATAATTAATGAAGAACAATGTTCGATCTAAATCACAAACAAAAGAATTCTTATAATCGCAACAGTTGATAGCTTCAACTATTGTGTCCATTAGGATATATTGTTATATTGAATACATATGATTCCTAAAGATATAATATAGCTAAGTTATCTTAATGAAATAGGAAAAAATATCTACAAGACATTAAACAAGATGACATAAATATATCTTACATAAAGATTGTATAATCTGTTAGACTTGTATTTCTATGTATTTTACATTTACCATTCTAGTACATTATAATATCATGCTTTATATGTAGAGCCTATTATGTTCCAAAATCAATCAATAATCAATTCATTCCAGTCGGTTTGTCTTGGTATCATAGCCAAGAAAACCGAAACCCTCCAAACCCTAATTTTGTCGTCAACCTCTACCGTGAGAAAAATTAATGCCACAATCAAATCGCTCACCAAAAACCTTTACAACCATTCATGCCCTTCATCTAATCACCGAAACAAAATGGCAGCCATTGTTTCTCTCACTTCAAGAGATAAATCAGCCCTTAATTCTCATAAATTTGTCCTCACCCTCTCTCCTACAAACTACGGTTATTGGAAGGCTATGATAGAACCATTCTTAATCTCTAACACCTTCAACGAATTGCATGGTTTGATTCATGATCATGATTACATGATCAACACAAATAGCTTGAGTTCCATCCATGCAGCCCCTAACTCGCAAGCCTTCACTACCACGTCTGCTGTAACTCACTCACCCACCCTTGCGGCCATTCAATCCCAACTAAGCAGCTTGCAACTATTAGTTGGTCAACTCGGGTACCAACTTCAACCTGATGTTCCTCAACCACAGGCCAAGTACTCCTCTTGTTCCTTCAACAACAACCGAGGTAATCATCATGGACAATTCTAAGGCTCCTTAGTTTTCCTCCAATCGATCTCAAGACAATCATGACAACAGCTCCAGTAGAATGTTTTCTTGGGCATCAACTCACAACATGGTCCATGGTCACTGCAATTAGTGTGGTATTGGCCATCTGTCATCTTAATGCCCTAATTAATCTGGCCCCTCCTTCTCTCGACAGCCCACACAAGCCAATCTCACAACTTTTTTGGATGCCAGATCAACATCAGAATCCACTTGGTTCCTTAACACGAGAGTTAACAACCATACAACTCCCGATTTATCTAACCTTGACAACTCTAAAGTTTATCATGGTAATGACTCATTCCATGTTGGTAATGTCAATCCTCTCCCCATTTTTCATATTGGCTCATCCAAGTTTGTTTCACCCACTAGAACATTTAATCTTTCCAAGATCCTTCACGTTCCAAGCATTAAAAAGAACCTTTTATATGTTCAACAATTTTGCCTTGAAAATAATGTTTTCTTTGAATTTCACTCTTCTTTTCTTGCTGTGAAGGACGAGTCTACACACACCACCTTTCTCATGGATCCAAGTGAGGATGGTCTCGACTCCCTCGACTTCAGTCTCTTCCAAAGCTTGCCTTCACCGCTACCAAAGCATCATCCACAGTCTAGCATCAACGCCTTGGCCATCTGCATCAATGCTTTTTCATAATATTGTCTCTAGTTTTTCATTACCTGTTTTACAAAAATAAGTTCCTCTTTGTGTACTTCATGCTAATTAGGCAAATCTTCTAAATTTTCATTATCATCTTCAAATTTTAAAAGCAATAACATTTTAGATTTGATATATTATGATGTTTAGGGGCCCTCGCCCACTTTATCTATTGTGGACATCGGTTCTTTATGTTATGTGATATCACCATTCTCGTTTCACGTGGTACTCTCCTTAAGCGTGTAAACCGGATGTTTACTCCACCTTTCAAAACTTTGTAAAAATGGTCGAAAGACAATTTAATATCAAACTAAAAAGCGTCCAAACCGACTGGGGAGGGGAATTTCATATCCTCTCATCTTTCTTCACCCCTCTTGGCATTATCCATCGACGTTCTTGTCCTTACACTAGTGCTTAAAATGGTTTTGTCGAACGTCATTACCGTCACGTTGTTGAAACAAGTCTTGCTCTCCTTGCCCAATCCAACCTTCCATGACGTTTCTAGAATTTTGCCTTTGAAACTGCAATCCACTTAATCAACCGACTCCCTTCTCGTGTCTCATCCAATAAATCCCCTTTTCATAGTCTCTTTAATCGAAACCCTGATTATACCTTTCTTCGGGGTCTTCGGTTTTCAATTTTTTGACTATCTCTGTCCCTATAACCGTCATAAAATGGATTTCTGTTCGACACCATGTGTCTTCCACGGCTACAATCCATCCCATCATGACTAACGATGTTATGACATCAGCACCAAACGCATTTATATTGCCTGGCATGTTCACTTCAATGAACATGTTTTCCCATTCCAAACACCACCTTCTCCCACTCCACCACCTGTCACACCCCAACCTTGACGGCGGAAACGTCGAGATGTGAGGGTTAAGATTGTTCACAACCACATAACGTTATAATTAAATGTAAATATTAAAATTATAAGTTTCAAAAGGAAATACAAACATAAGTCTCAAACGTGAAATAAGTTCAAACATAAATCAAAACATAACATAACATTTTATTTATTAAACTAGGTCCAAGTCCTAGTTTTATTGCAAGCTTCAAAAGTCCACTTTAAACTTGGGGATTTCCTGAAAATGATAAAATAAAAGGTCAACTATAAATAGTTGGTGAGTTTCCAAGGTTTTCATCCATAATATGATAAAGTTACAAGTAGCAATTCATGTCATTGGTCATAAGTTAGTAAGGTTATAGAACACATATCGTTACAACCAAACCTCGACTTGATTACAAGTATATAAGATTGGCTAAGTGTATTTGGTTCCCATGATGAACAAGTATACGTCATCAGGAGCCGGCAATACCTCGGCTTTAGCACCAAAAAGGCTTGTCAGGCCCAAAGATCTAAAACGTCGCCAGGCTAGCAATAGTTAATGATTGTAAACAAATTATGTATCTCATATAATCACTTACAACACAGAAATAACCATGACAAACATATGAATTGCAAGTGCTTTACAAGTCTCAAACGTTTATAAGTGTATGATGTATAAGTATCATGTTTCACCCCAAAATAGTGTGAAATAAAGTAAAAAGGGGGCAAGAAACCTCACATTGATATATGCATTTCAAGATGATATAAAAGATTAAAAGATAATCCAACGTATCCATTACAAGGCACCTAAACATGCATGAATATACCAAGATCAAGTTTATAATAAGATTTACGTTCAATAAGAATTAGAGTTTTGATAGAATAAGGGGGTTTTTAATAAGTAATAAGTTTATAAAGTAATTTTTTTATGTTTTGATTCAGTTAAAAGAACTATATATGTATATTTAAGTATTCTAGAAATGAATTTAAGTATTCTAGAAATGAATTTAAGTATAAATATTGATAAGGTTCAATATAAATAAAGCTTTAAAATTAGTTGGAATAACATTTTGATTAATAACAAATTATTAATCTAAACCTTTAGTTAATATATTTTATAAGAAGAATAAAATTTGTAAATAATTTGTGAAATTACAAGATATATAATTTCTACAATTATCATGATAAAACTTTAATTAATATAATGCCTATTAATATTATAAAGATTTATTGTTTCAAGTCTAATAATTATTTAATTATTTTAAAAGGAGACAATTTAAATATAAAAGTTAGATAAACATTAGAGATAATTATGTCTTTAAAAGTAACGTTTGGACCAAATGGTTTATTATTTATTATTTGAAACCCATTTTAATAGAATTAAACTAAAAATAACCTTTGTTAAAAGGTTTTAAAAAAAATTGAAAATTCAGAAAATTATTTGGTGTCTATAAAAATATTTAAAGTTTACAAAAACTATTTTTATATTTATTAAAAATTTTCTACAATTAATTTGAGGGTTAAAAATCCTTAAAAAAACATATGGGGGTGCCCGGGTTTGAACCCAGGACCTCAAGGTAGGATGACAGTGTCTCAACCAATGAACCAAGGCCGCGGCCTTGGTTTATGTTGGTTTCAAATAATTATAAACCCAGATTAAGAAGTTCTCCCAAATCACATAAACCCTAATTCTTTAAATCTCAAAATTGAACGCCCAATCGAATGATTCAACCCGATTAACCTTAGGCTTTTGATCCCTAGGTGTAATCGAGTCGAATAATGTAACACACTTACTTGATTAAGGTTGGAATGAAGGATTTTAGTCTCGATGTTGCTTCGGTTAACCTTCGATGAAATTGACTTGGGATTCGTTTGTTTGAGTGTGTGTTTCTTGAATTATGGTTTACGGGGAGTTCGGGAAACTCAATTCGAGTAAGAATACACTGATTTATAGCTTCAATACGATCGCTTGGTACTCAACGGCTATGTCGTTTAAGGTCGGTCGTTTCAGATCGGTTTTAATACATTAAATGTTGTTTCAGGTGAAACTGAACGCACCATTAGTTTCAAAATGATTGCAGAAACGTTATACGTAATTAATTTGATAATTACAATGATTTAAGCGTAGAACGGTTTTGAGTTTGAATGAGGGTTCGGTTTCGATTTGAAAGTGAATGTAGTCTATGTTAAATCCGAACTTAGAATCGGTTTCATGAATCGGTTGGGTGAGTTTGGGTTAAAAACCGCGGCCTAAAAACCGGTTTCTAGGCAGGCCGGAGCTCGCCGGAGCCTGCCGGAATTTCCACCGGAAAACCGGGGGAAGAAGTGGGGGGTTTAGTTTTAGTAAATTACAATTTGTTCCCTGTGGTTTATGTTTTTGTTATTTTGATTTCAAAGTTTAATTTTTAGTTTAAACCAATTTACAGTTTGGCCCCTGAAGTTTAAAATGTTATTATTTTATGCATAACTTATTAATTTCAAGTTTTAAGATAATAGAAACTTATATTATTTTTATTTATTTCAAAGATTAATACTTATTATAATTATTGCTATTATTGTTATTATTATTGTTGTTGTTGTTATTATTATTATCATTATTATTATTATGTTTAATTTAATAATCAAATTATTAACCTTCAAATTATAGAAATAGTGACAAACTAATAAGTAAACATAAATAACCCATAAGTTTCATAATTGACCACAATGGCCCTTACAAGAATGAACGACGTTAACTTTTAATTTAACGAAAAATATGAGATGTCACACCACCTACAACCCGTCCCCATATGTGTCTATTTTTTCAGATCCACCTCTTACTTTTCCAACATAAACCTCCACCTCTCCTCCCTCAAATGCAAACCCACCACCCATTACATCCGAGAGAAACCAAACACCCTCCACTACCACATCCTCCTCCTCATCACCGCAAATATCTTCCTCCTCACCATCCCCACCAACATCTTCATCCTCTCTACCACCACCTCCACCCCCCACCCCCTCATGCCCGACCATCTAATCTACGACCGAATCCCAAACAAACCAAACCATATAACCCATCGGTCTACACTACCACCACCTCTCCTAAACCTCCCATTGTTCCCACCTCCTTTACTATTGCCAACATATATCCGGAATGGCGCCATGCCATGACCCAAGAGTTTCAAGCGCTTGCTAAAAACAGAACATGGTCGTTAGTCCCTTATGATCAATGTACTAACCTTGTGGATTGTAAATGGGTTTACATATTGAAATCTAATGCAAATGGCAAACTCACCCGCTACAAAGCACGACTAGTAGCAAATGGTTTTTATCAAGAGCATGATATTGATTATCACGAGATCTTCAACCCTGTAATCAAACCAACCACCATTTGAGTTGTGTTGTCCTTAGCCATCACTCACAAATGGCCTCTACGTCAACTTGATGTGGAAAATGCTTTCTTACATGGGGGTATTTCATAAACAATATACATGAAACAGCCTCCCAGCTTTGTTGACCCTAGCAAATCGAATCATGTATGCTTGTTACATCGCTCACTATATGGACTCAAGCAAGCACCGAGAGCCTGGTTTTATCACCTTTCAACTACTCTTCACCACCTTGGCTTGTATGGCACCAAAACAGACCTATCTCTCTTCATTCTCAAGAAAGGCTCTAACTTGGTCTATGTTCTCGTTTATGTGGATGACATAATCATCACCAGCGATAACAAATTTGCCATTGATAGCATCTTAGAGAGCTTAACACTTTATTCGCGGTAAAGGATCTAGGCCAACTTCACTCCTTTTGGGGGTTGAAGTGATTCATCATTCAAACAATGTCTACTCTCTCAACGGAAATACATTCTAGATATTCTTCAACGTTTTGGACTTTCGGATTGCAAACCCGTGTGCTCCCCAATGAGCACCACTCAATCCTTAGCAAATGATGAAAATCCACCTCTCCAAGATCTCTCATAATGTCGTCAGATTATTGGGGCTCTCCAATATGCCACTCTTTCGAGACCCGACATCGCTTATGCTGTAAACAAAGTTTGCAAATTCATGCATGCACCGAAGGACAACCATTGGTCTGTTGTCAAAAGTATACTTCAATATTTGAAAAGTACCACAGATCTTGGTATTCTAATCCGACACAACTCCAGCTCCACTTTGCAGGCCTTCACAGACACCAACTGGCAGCCTACTGCATTACAGGCCTATACGGACTATGATTGGGTTGGCTACCCAATCGACCGCCGGTCCATCCGGGGATTTGCAGTCTATCTGGGATCCAATCTCACATCTTGTATAACTCGAAAACAACATATTGTTTCCAGATCCTCGATCGAAGTAGAATACAAGGCACTTGCAGATACTGTCGTAGAACCGGTCTAGTTAAAAGCACTTCTTCGTGAACTTGGAATCTCACCCAACTCATCACCCATCCTTTGGTGTGACAATCTTAGTGCCACCTACCTCTCCGCTAATCCTGTTTTTCATGCTCAAACCAAGCACGTGGAAGTAGATTTTCACTTTGTTCGGGAACAAGTAGCCCAAGGCCAACTAGATGTCAAGTTCTCTTTACAAGTGATCAAATTGCCTATGTGTTCACTAAGCCTTTTCCTTTAAAGATATTCCTTTTCTTAAGATCCAAGTTTCTTAAGATCCAAGTTGCAGGTCGCTCATCGCCCTCAACTTGAGAGGACATGTTAGACTTGTATCTCTATGTACTTTACATTTATCATTCTAGAAGGTTTACATTGTAATATCATGCTCTATGTATAAAGCCTATTATGTTCCAAAATCAATCAATCAATAATCAATTCAATCCGGTTGGTTTGTCTGAATAGTTAAATTTATATATAAATCTTCATTAGACTTCACACACTTTCACTAACAAAATTAACTTCCTTAGTAGTATAGCAGGAAATCTTAATCAACAAAAGTTACCATCAGCTTTTCAACAATTATATCTTTGGCGGTAACAACAACTCCATTTGATAATTGTTCTTCAGCTTTAACAACTTGTCATAACTAGTAAGTTGTCCATCAACATATGTATTTTGATAGCACCTCACTCTATTAGCATTTCAGATAAATCAGTATTAATTTAACATGTACATTTGTATGAGTTGTTTCCTATTAGTAGGAAGCAATTATCAGTGTCAGCTTTTAGTATCATTATAAAAAAACATGTATACTTAGTTCCCATGAGTATCAATGTACTCGTTGGTAGTAAACATCATTCATACTCGTTGGTAGTAAACATCATTCATACTCGTTGGTAGTAAACATCATTCATAGTAATGAACTTAGCTTTATATTATCACTTTTTGACAATCTTATAGAACCAAGTTACTATGATTTATGTATGCGAAATCGTAGAAAAAATTTCATATTGATCTAATAAGTAGCACGTATTAACATAGTTAATAACAAAAGATCATTATTCTGTAATACTTAGCCCCATATTACAATGATTATTCACATTTGATGATTCCTATTGATAAAATCAAAAGCTGGACCTGGAAGGATCAAAGGTGTGAAATGGTTTGTGAACAGGTCATCATTAATGTGATGTAGCTCTATATTACCATGTTCAGCATCATCTACTAGAAAATGATATTACCTGTCAATGTGTTTGGTCTTAAAGTGTTGAACTGAGTTCTTAGAGATAGCACTTATGTTGTAAATGATGATGATAGTCTTCTCAAACTCTACTCCATGGTGCTTCAACATAAATACATAATGAATCCAAATAATTTATGCTTGCTAGAAACAATATACTTGACCTTAGCAATTGAGGTTGAGATAGTTGTTGATTCTTGTTTTACCACGAAACGGTCTCCCTCTAAGAACTTAACATACTTTAGTTGTTGACTTTCTACTTAGTGCACAACCCTGATAACTACTATATGAAAAAGGAAACTAGACCAATAGAAGGGTTAATTATTTGGATATCAAAGAGTAATTGTACCTAGGTATCTAAAGATCCTCTTAACAATAGATGAATGTAACAGTTAGAAAAAGTATCTCAACGTTCCCTTGTTATAGTCGTTTGATAGCAGGAACACAATAAGGTGTCATAGTAGGCTCTAGTAACTTGTTGAATATGCATTTTATATAGAAGGTTGTGTTTGTATGACCTTTTTATATCACTAGGAAAAGTGACTCACGTTGGATGGTTGGATGGAAACTTTAAGGAAGTGTGCATAAATGATGTGAGATGGAAGCAATTAGCTTGATTTACTAGGTAAAGACATTATTTTAGATAATATAGAGTAAAATGAGTGAATAGTAATATTTTTGTATATCTTACTTTATCTTAAAATAGTTTCCTTATATGATAATTCAAGATTATATGACTTAGGGGCTTTAATCTTTACAAAGAAATTAGTTTCTTTATGTTTGAGTTGTCCATGCTAAATAACATAGCCAAAATTTCATGTCGCTTCTCACAATGGACGACGGTTAATGTAATAATACATCAAGTACATATTCAAAACTAGTCGGGATACCAAAAGTACAAATTTAGAAAGGGACTATCAATTTGATATGATAATATATTAAATTTAAATTCAATTTGACGTTCTTCACTTTATGTTTGTGCTTCCACAACAGTTAAAATCGATATGAATGGACTGTCAATTTGAGGTGATTATATATTCAGGTCTCTCTTCTACCACATGAAATACTACGTACTAGAGATTATGAAAGACCCATTCGTTGTCAATATGTTTTAAAACAGCCGAATATTTAAAAATAATCATTTGATATTTTATACACTGGTTATGTAATCACATATCTTTATCATACCTATACACTAGTTTTGGTGGTCTCTAACCGTAGTTTGGTAATCTTTGACCATAGTTATATTCTGATTTGCTCCCCTCTTTAATTGTGCAGCATGAAAAATGTGATTGAGCGATACAACAAAGTGAAGGAGGAAAATCATCAACTGCTGAATCCTGGTTCAGAAGCCAAGGTACTATTATTATAAGCTTTTCATCAATTATCTGAAATAAGTTCAGGAAGTTTGGTTTTAGTTGCTTTGTGGTTCATCTGCATGCATGCATTCATCAAGTTCATATATGTCAGCAGTAATATACTATCATCATGATTCCACTTGTGCTTGTAAGTTACAACACAACAAAAAGTAAAAAATGAATTCATGATTCCACCTGAGCATAACAACAATCAAGCTGACATGATGTAACTCTACAAAAAAACAACAGATTATGCTACAAATTTGGCTCCTTCAGTTCTGAAACCTAGAGTTTAAATCCTCAAATTAACAGTTTATCTAGAATTATAAGATTCCAGCTTAGCTTTCCCAAGAACATTAATTTGTTAGAAAATAGTTAGGATTGCACAATGCGAATGTTGAGAATTCTTTAAATGAGTAGTGGTTCTCTAATGGGTTTTGGAAGTTCTAGGAATGATCCATCGGTTAAAGTAGATCCTAAAGGTTTCTCCGTTTATGTTAATTAGTTAGCGGTATTTTTCTGTTCAAGCTTTGCATGTCTCTTTGTTATTTTATCACTAAATAATATGCAAACACCAGCTCAATTACTTTGTGGATTACTTTGAGCATTTAATCGGTTATATACCAACATTGGGGTATCAGAGCACAGTTAAGATAGCACTCATGGCAGAAAAAAAAACAAATGCTCAGGCTACAGCACGGACTCTTATCCCTGTGTTCAAAGGAGAGAGGGGTATGAATCATGGAGTTTGCGCATGAAGACAATTCTCAGGTCACAAGATTTGTGGGATCTCGTTGATATTGGAATGCATGAAGCTGAAGAAAATCAAGCAAACATAAGGAAGCAAAGAAAGATGCCAAGGCAATGGCTATCATCATGAATGTTTTTTTTTCATGGATTGCATTAACAAACACAGGAAAAGAAGCATTGGAAACTCTAAGTCCAGTGTGTCAAGGTGATTCACAAATGAAGGCCATTACACTGCAAGGATTACACAGAGAATTTGAAAATATTTTGCATGAAGATGGGAAAAATTCTCAAGGGCAATGGCTATTGTTAGTTAAAAACACTCTTATGAAGAGGATGTTGCCGATCAAATAGTACTTCCACACTCACTCTAATGAAGAGAATGTTGCATGAATATAGAAGTTGTGAATGATCTATCAAACTCACTCCTGTGAGGTTGATGGGATCCTTGCAATTCCAAGAACGATTGAAAAACAAGAAGACCAGGCACTATAGGAATTTTAGAGCAACAAACAATTTCAAAATGAAGGCGATGGTACAGGTTTCAAAGGCCATCGACGCCCATTATTCAGAGGCATTGCAACAGGTTCAGGCACTTGAAAAAAGATGGTTTAACGAGGAACAACAAGCCAAAATAGAAGGTGATCATGATGAAGAAGAAGTAGTTGATGAAGGTCGGATCTAGTCATGGCTCATATCAAAATGGCAGAAGATCATACAACAGAAAAGGAAGTTGTCGAAGATCAGAAGTAATTGTGCATGGTACATGCACACCATGAACATCCTAATAACACTCTCCGGTTTGTAGATTCTGAATACTCATACCATATGATTGGATCCAAGGATAGTTTTGAACAACCTGATGAACCATTTAAGTTGTGAGTTTAATTAGGAGATAAGAAGGAACTCACAGTAGAAGGAAGGGGAGTTGTGAGGATTGAGATAGGTGAAGCTAAGCTCAAACTATTGACTAATGTATATGTGCTTTAAACTGAGATATAATCTCCTCAGTGTAGGACACTTAATATGAAAAGGGTGTAATATTCAATTTGAAGATAGAGCATGTATGATTTAAGTATAAAGAATCGAATAAAGCTAATGAAGATTAGGATGTCCAACAACCTTTTTGGGTTTGATGTCTCTAAAGGACGTAGGGCATACCCACCTCTTGACTTAACTCCCGCTTTATGCAGGGTTGGGGCTACAAGAAGAATGGAGGGATGCAATGTTAGAAGAATTGAAGGGAATTTGAAACCAAAAAAGGCTTATTTTGGCTAGTGTAGCTCATGTAGGTTGGTTAGTGTATCAAATGGATGTCAAGTCAACATTCCTTAATGGAGAATTGCAACAAGGGATTTATGTTTAAGAGATTTGTATTCAATAACTAGAAGAAAAGTGGTAGGGTAAGAAGATAATGTATAGCTTAAAGGGCCTTATCTAATTGGGCCTAAACATGCCCCTAGAGCTAGGTACTTAGGATTAATGGATATTTTTAACATTACAAATATCTTAGAAGAAAAAACAAGCCTACTCTCTATATGAAGAAAATAAATATTAATAATATCATTAATGTTAGTTTGAATGTAGACAATGGAGTGTGCATAGTTTATGTAAAACGGACAAAATCAATATTTAACTTAAAGTTTTATTTTACATTGTAGGGGAACCCTCAATATATAGGAAACAAACTAGAAACCCAAGAGAAACCTAACCCGGGCTTGTGGGGCATTTACTAATAAACCTCAATAATAAAAGAGCTAACAACTATAATAAACATCATTCCTCAAGTTAGAGCATAGAGCCATAGATCACTGATGATCATGCCCAACTTGTTACAAATAGAAGTTAAACACAAACATGAAACTAGAACAAGAAACCAGAACCGTGAACACGTCTTTTAGAAGAAGATGTAGTAAGCCCAATCGAAATATCAAACAATAGCTTCTAAGAATAGAATAGGTTTCTCCAAGGAACCAACATAGGAGGGATGAAACTAGGGTTCTAGCAGCAGTAGACGATGGCCGGAGGCGAAAGACGGTAGTCGACGTGACACACGTGTGCGGTACTAGCAGGGTCTAATCAGACCGCTATGGCAACAACGGTACTAGTAAAATCTAGCAAGGATCCAACTAGCCACGTGTCAGCGCATGGGCGTCGGTGACAAAGAGAAAGCATGTAATCATTTATCGGGAATCTGGACTTGACTGGAAACGAAAACTTTAAAGGAACGAAAAGGGACCAACTGCAGTCAGCTAAATGTATCATACCTAGTTTGGTTTAAAAAAGCACGCCTAGGCGCGACACAACCTCAAGCGCTAATCCTTAGACTTTTAGGTAATATCAAGCGCACATCATACACGAAGCGTGTGCTTAAGCGCCTTTGGTCAAGTGCATCGGATTATGGACTAAAAAAACTCAAAAACCTTGGAGTAGAAAGCAAAAATGACGGAGACCAAATCTTGGAGAAGTGATGACCAGATGAAGTAGAAGATGATAGAAGTCTAGCTAACCTGATGGAGATGAGGAAGAAGCTTGTAACCGATGGATACGAGTGATGACGGTAATTAGGTTATATAAATACAGCAAAAAGATGACGCCTGCGAAGCAGATAAAATACATTTTTCACCCTTAATGTTATAAAATTCGACGACCTTAAGATGGTATATATCTTCTACTTATCTAAATTTTAAGGGTAAAAGCATTAAAATCATAGTAAATATTATATGTAATTCATTTAAAATTATTATATTAATATATTGCGCTTGCATACAAAAAGCACTGCGCTTTGCTCCTCGGTTTTAGACCATGTCGCCGCAATGCGCTTCTCGGTTTTTAAAACCAAGATACCTAGAGCCTTAGCTCTGATACTATGTAAAAGAGACTATAATTTATATCTAATTGAATGTTGTAATTTATAACAAAGAGGAACCCTCAATACATAGGAAAGAAACCAAAAATGCTAAAGAAACCTAACTTGGGCCCCTGGGCCATTTACTAATAAACCATAATAATAAAAGAGGTAATAAATACAGTTAACAGCTTCAAAACTAGACTGACCAATGACGGACAATGAGCAGAACAATAAACGAAGAGTAGACCGCTAATGAGTTGCTCGGTTTTGGTTCAGGCCTGTTCTGGTTGGTCGGTTCATTAAAAAGTCCAATATTAACCGGCTCCAACCAATTCGGTTGTTTGAGTTCAGTGTACACTCCAGCTTCTGACATATGAGTCTCACTTCAGCACCCTCAAAGACTCCTTTGCAGCCTTTGGGTACTGAGCCACTTAATGTTTAATTGCAGTTTCTGCAAAAGAATTAAGGTTTAAGGAGGGGGTATACACTCCTCACTTGGTTTCTGCTACAACAAAGAGGTAGCAAGGGACATGAATGATGCACCTTCTGTGTACAAATAAACAAAGATGACTTTCTAAGCATGCACATATATTACAATAAATAAGAGTAACATAGTGCATACATGATGCAATTAAGTTTCTGTTACATGTACATGGCTAATTCTTAATAATGGTTTTACTAAAGCTTCATACATACCAGGTCTGCATAAGACTTAATATACTAATGTTTAAAATAATATAATCATCATGATAATCACATTTAAATCGCATTGAGTTCATATGCAACAACTTAATTGAAGAGGACAATGATGAACTAAAACTTTAAGGGTAAATATATGTGAGCATGGAGTTCAATATGTTTGAATATAGGGTTTACGAACCGATTGTGTTGATGAAAAAAAAACACAATGTGTGATTTTTTGTTAATTTATGCACCAATGCTTTAGAAATATATATGGCTCAAATTGTGGTCAGCCAATTCCAGATTCATGTCAGATTACCAGTTTTGGTTAGCGCCAGCAGTTTGGCCAGTCTGGACCTGTTTTTGCACACCCCTAAGTAAACTAGAAATCAAGGTGGATTAAGTGGAAATATACATCATTGTAGTGGTAAGATTAAGATCTTATAGAGAAGACCAGTCTAAGAGATGGAACACTTACAGAAATTTATCGACTTTGATGAATTATCACACAGGAATCAATAAGACTGAAAAGAATAAGAACATTTGGAAGATGATTAATGTTGTTAGGGAGAAAGTAATTAAAGAATATATAGATTGGATATGCATCAGAAAGGCCTGAACTGAAGTCTTGAATCCAACAGTTAGAGATATAAGTAAGCCAAATAAAGCAGATGGCAAACTGGAATGTCACTAAGGATATTTCCAGAAATAGAATGCAGGAAAATTCTACTCAAATATCGAAGACCTATCTAGTTGGGTCTTTTAGCTCAGCTTCCTCAGTGCTACTTATCACTTTCTGTGGCCTGTTGTCTCAATCAAGGTTGACCTCATAAATTAGCTGATCACAGTCATTTCAACCAGAAAATAACTTCCACCAAGATTTCTTCAGTAAATTTATAAGCTGAGTAGTGATGCTAATCTCCTTACAGTAGGATTGCTTTGTACTTCATGGAGGTATATGGGCTTGTGAAAACCAAAAGAACAGAATCTGAAACACTATTTTGTCGAATATAGTTTCAGTTTGCAACAGTAAGGCTCACTAATACCTCTATGTTTGCATTTGCAGAAATTGAACAGGAACAGATGGTGATCACCAGATGTAAGAGGACTGTTCAAATTCGAAGGCTCAGAACAATCCCATTGAAAGATAGTTCGTTTTAGTTGACTTTGTAGGAACAGATACAGAGTGAGGAGATCAAAGAGATGGAGGAAGTTTTGGTACCAGTTTACTTACAGGGTACTACTACTGGTAGAGCCATTTGCCTAAAATTTCACTCCAAGTGAAGAATTTCAGGGTACCATCCTCAACACATCATCTCCATATTCACAATATTTATCAGCATAGAAGACCATTAGAGCTCACCTACGACTAAAAACGATTAAGTAGGCATATATAGATTGTGTTATCAGAAGTTCATCCAGAGGTTGAGAAAACCAAACCACAATGATTGACCTTATGGATGCAGTGTTTGAAAATTCCCCTCGACTAGAAACCTTCATTACCTCATCTGACCACAAAATGTAATTATTTTATCTATAAACACGGTACAACATCACAGGCAGATCAAATTTACATTTTACCAAAATTACAAATTTATCATATGTATTTCTAAGAATCTTTCATGTAATCACTATACGGACAGAAAGAGAATATACTTTATCAGGATGATGAGATATGAAAACTGCTAATCGCTCAACACCATGCAAAAAGAGTACATGACATGTTATTATGTTGATTAGTTGAGTCAGATAACATAATAACATACAAGCAATATAGATTAAATGCAAAACTCATCCAGAATCTTCTTTCACTGGTAGCTAATTCAGAACAAAGCACATAAAGAGTCTGGGGAATATCACATGCATTCATAAATATTAATAGAATTTATATTTGAAGATTAATTTTTTTCACTTGCTAGTTTTGGCAAGGAGAAGCAGTTCAGTTGAGGCAACAACTTCAGTATTTGCAACAAAGCCACAGGTAAGAGTCCCTACTCTCTTTATTTATATCATTTTTCTTTCCGAAGTATAAGTAGACAAATGCAGAATATCAGAAGTTTGAAATGTCTTATTTATCAACTTGCATATAATGAGGTATTAATTTGGAAACATAACATGTATGCATATATATAGTTTCGTATCCTTTTTATTTTGTCTCAGGTTTTAATTTCTTTTACACCCAGCTAGTTAGCATAGAAGGATCATTCTTATTGTGGCATATGTAAATTACTCATGTTAAAAGGTCTCCTCAAACATAGTCTCAAAGAATAGAACTTGAACCTAACTAGCATCTAGTTATGAGTTGTGGGAGTTAATTGCTAACCTTCTGAAAATAATAATTTATGTTTGACACTAATATCTGAAAGAGTTTGATCAAGCGTAGTCAGGAACAGATATGGTAGCTTAACAGTTTGTATAAGTGTGTTTTTCCTACTATAGTTTCATCTAAATAGGCATCAGTTTCCTGATAGTAGGATTATAACCCTTTCTTGTACCTCAAGTACCTACAAAGACATTGATTACTACTTCCTAGAATCCTAGTATCAAGTTTCATAAATGAGAACAAAGAAACATGTACATAGAAAATGCAACTGAACAATATAAGATCTACAGAGAAACATGTTAGAAAATCAGAAGTGGTAAGAAATTGGTAAAGAAGAACATCTGGGACATATAACTAATAAGATAACTAGCTATTAAGATGATCTCCTGCAAACTAAAGAGGATCCTGAAATAAATCAACATGCTAGAGGTACAGGCCAACACTAAAAAATGTACCTTTTTGTGGTTGTGTGAGCACATGAAGACTAATGTAAGATCCCAACCCAGATCACAAAGTAACTGTTTCCACAAAGTAATGAAGAAGAGACACAAAATAATGTGAATACTAGAACCATCAACAAATTTAAGCAGGTGACATTTAGATGGAGATGTGTGGATGGTGTATATCTGTTACACATCATGTGACATGATGCACCTAAGCCAATAGTCCAGGATGAAACTGAGATAGGCAAACAATTACATGATTAAACCACATGTGAAACATATGTATAAGAAGCAGACCGTTTTATAATTAGAGGTTGACTTAGTCAGATTACTAAGTACCACACAGAAGCTTAGAAAAATAAGTTTGTGTCACAGGTTACCAAAGCAAGTCAATTCAAGGGACGGAGAGCCAAGACCGGCCAGATTACCGCGACATGTATTGTGGATGTTGAATTGGTGATGAGAATTGTTGGAAGTGCAGTGATGTATATGGTTGAGGCATGTTAATAGACCAGTTGATTTAAACCTTTTATAAGAGTCTCTACAAGGAGCTAGGAGGATCGAGTTGTGTCCAAGGAAATGAAAGAAAGCTTGGACAAGAGGATTACGGATGCGGAATCATCCATAGCGGAACTGAAGCATGAGTCAATGATTAACACCAACAATTGAAAGAGTTGGGATTGGATTTTATGGATGGCATGTGGGACGACTTCAAGATTGCTCTCAACATGCTAAGTGGTGAATTAAAACATGAGCGCAATGGCTTCAAAGACATGAACATTGGCAAGATCGTTAAGTTGCGTAAAGAAGTGGAGGGAGAGGTCTCCTCCACTTATCATAAAAGCTTCAAGGAACTGGAAGTTGATGTGGGCATGTGCAAGAAGGCATGAATGAGTGAAGTTGGTGTTGTTGTCACCACGTCAAAGATTGAGATCCCGAAGCCATCACCGTACTTCAGTAGGAAAGAAGCAAGGGTGGTTGACAACTTTATATAAGAGATGGAGCGTACGATGACATGATCAAGATAAAGACAGAAATCGTGTATTTGAAGGATATTGCTACAATGTGGTAGAGAGAATTGCAGTAAGAAAGTTGGGGAGAGACTTCAATGGAAAGGTGTGAAAGCTTCATTGAAGGGCATGAAAGAACCTAAAATAATGGGCATACATTTTTATAAAAAATCTAGATTGGGAAGTGTTAGACTATAGGTAGAGTAGTATAATAAAAGGTGCCTCATTTGGCACAACTATGAAGAACTCTCAAAAGTAGCTCGAATACAAGTGTTAAACTATCTTGTAAGAGTTCTCTCAGTCAATACTAAGTGTTCTTGCTTATCATAATCTTGCGTTACTCTTTAAGTTGTGTGGATCGCTACAAGGTTTAAGTCAGGCCGACTTAGTTGGATGACTAGGTGTCGCATAGAATCTTAGGAAGATGAATATGTGACATTCAACTCGGCTTTCTATCCCTTTTTAGTTTGACCTTTTATTTAGAATCAAGAATTACTCTTTAGCAAAACAAACAAAGCTCGAGGCGAGGCCTTGGCGCCTCAGACATTTGCAAGGTGTGTATCTTATACAAGTGTGACCGAGGGGTGAGTCTTTGGTCAGGCGCAGACATGCTCATATGAGTACCTGGTACTCCAGAAGACATTTTTCATTGAGTTTGTTAGACCTTCAATTATGTAATACTAACTTTTGCGGTGGAGGAAGGTAGAACTTTGCAGAGTTGATGGGGTATAAAGGAGATGAGTTGAGAATGAAGTAGAGTTACCTGGAGGGAGGCAGAACTTTGCAGGCACTCGGTGGAGGCAGGAGTAAAGTTTCACAAGGGAGGTAAAGAGTTGAGTAGATGGGGTAGAAAGGAGATGAAGTTATTGTTTTCTTTTATGGGTAAAAGGGTTGATGGGATGTTAATACTTAATAATACAGTATTGCACATGGAGTAGAATGCTCATGGTATGTGCAGGTTGCCATGTAGTATAGCATAATATTGTTGCAACATAAGTATGCAGAAATATTATAAAGTCCTATCGAGAAAGTAAAAACAGTAAAAAGTTAATTAATTTTTGAAGTTGTGAATTGTTAATTACTACATTGTTAGATGATTAATTGTTTCTTATAAGAATTTATACTTGTTTAATGTTCAATGCCCTACCTTATATAATTTATCTTGTTGTTGATATTGCCTTTTTTGTCTCAGGGTGCACTTTTTTGTGCCTAATGCCTAGGCCACAAGCACAGCCTTTGTGGCTTTTGCCTTTGACTTCCTAGAAAAATATTTATAGACATTTTGTCTCTATATCGATTTGTATGTCCTTATCTAATTTGTTTCTTTTTTCCATATGCAAAACCAAGCGTCTCAGATACCAATAGAAACTATAAACGTATACAAAAATATATCTAAATGAATTACTTTGGTGGGGGAACCCTCAATATATACAAGTGGGAAAACCCTAGAGAACCTATAATCCCTAGATATAAGCCTATCTTGGACCCATGGGCTAAATACAAATTAAAAACTAATCATGCAATACTAATAATATAACATCTGTAACTAACATAAACCATCCAACCATAGTGTGCAAAAAGGATTTCCTACTCACACGATCCACAAGAAATTCTTCTATCAATAGTTCATTTTAGATTGCTTTTTGACCAATTAATTAGGGACAAAGAGTTTCCATCGGCTAAATATGTACAGATATACGTAGGTCATCTAGACCATTGGAGCGCCCCAGGACTAGACACAATATCAGAGAAAATTAAATCCTGAGAGACAACAAATTACAACTGATGATTGCTATAGAAGTCTATGTAGCATTTGGATTCTGTTCAAATGTAGGAAGATCCCGAAAAGAACCTTATGAACAAATTGAAACAATATGTGCACATGTGGATCTTATCAAGTTATGTCTAATAGGTCAAGAATAAGGCAAGTGTATACTTTATACATTTAAACCATAGAACAGAGTTAATCCACTTCAGAATTTAACTTTTCATCAGCTTAATAGTGTCATATATTCTTACCCAGTTGCACATTCTTGCAGGCAGCTGTTGGGAGAAGAACTTTCTGGTATGAATGCCAATGATCTGCACAGGTTGGAAACCAAACTGGAAATGAGTCTAAAAGGTGTCAGAATAAAGAAGGTATAAATTCCCATTCCACATTCCTCATGAAATTTCACCCACAAACAAAAGAATCAATTGTTATGAGAAAACAGGAAGAATGAGAACCTTATTTCATACCAAAGCAAGTTTAACTCCCTCAAAACGATTAAAATAATATCAACATGGAAAAGAACTATTTTAATCGACTTAGAACCATGCCACTGATGCTAAGTATACTTAATTCTTGCTGCAGGAACAAATCTTAAGTGATGAAATAAAAGAATTACACCGCAAGGTACACGAGCAACACAGGCTGGTTATATTATGCATGAAATACGTACTGATTATCCTTGTTGCAGGGGAGTCTCGTTGTTGAAGAAAATAAAGAGCTGCACAAGAAAATAAACCAACTGATACAAGAAAATGCAGAACTGCAGAAGCAGGTTTTTATCAAGAACAATCTTTCAAAGTAAACTAATTGCATTCGTATCACCAATAAACATAAATGGTTATCACCTCAGGTTTATGGATCTACACACATCCATCATGATAACAACGAGCTGCATCCACCCATAAGTCTCCAGCTAAGCCAACCACAACCACTGATAAACTACTTACCAACAGAAACCACAAAACTGGGGTAAGCAGTAAGCACTAGCCCTATGACTTTACTTTGATTGATTATACATTGAGGCATGCGAATAAATACATTAACATGAATGTCAGGTTGCAGTTGAACTCAAAACCAAGTTGACAACTGGCATGTATCAGAGAATCCTCGTATCAACTAATTGCCGAAAAAATGTTATATCATCCTTTGATCAGAGTTATGATTAAAGAATCAACCGTATACCAGTTATATGGACTATGGTGATGTTGTATTGATTAAGATGTAAAGCTCTAATAATCAGAAGTATAGGAAGCTGTGTGATTTTAGATGTGCAAGATTTCATACTTTTCTCAGTGTGTTAGGTATGCGTTGTGATGTTTATCAGCAGTGTAAAGATTTAAACTAGAAGATGATAAGTAAACTGTCTGCAGAGCTAAATGAAAAGCACAAGTGTATGTTCTAATGGGGTTGACCAGTCAACCATACACGGATACATTCCAATTAAAAGCTTCAAAACAAGAAATTGGAAACAAATGGTGTTTTGCATATTCGGATAGACAACATAAACTGTTTCTCCTAATTTGAAGTAAAATCATCAAAAATTGTTGCAGTAATGAATGATTCACCGAGAGAAGAAACCAAAATTAAAATAGCATGTCACTACAACTAACAGAACACCTTATTGTGCCTCTATTTGGCATTAAATGAGCGCCATTATGAAGCTAATGTGGCATGAAGTTACGATAGAGAGAAATGGAACGAATGAAACCTAAATTGCATGATCGAAGGGTTGGATTGCAACATTGTGAGGCCTTAATAGCGTGAACGAATAGTTGGATCGTAAGAGTGTGAACAAGTGAGAGACATGAGGCGCTGCTGTTACAGGACGAGATTTCTTCGTTGGAGGAGAAAGATTGAGTAAGCTGATGAAGGTGGCGCGTGTGGTACACGACGGAGGCCACCGGCACTTTTGTCATGGTGGTTGTTTTTATTTCATAATTGCTAAGAGCCTTCACATTCCGATTCCTAAAATCACGTGAGTAAATTCTTATACTTGTATAGTATCTACTATCTCGTGTAATAATTTGTAATCAAAAATTAAAATTATAAATGATATTTATAAATAAGATATAATTGAGTTAAAATAAATAAGTAGTTTAAGTAAAAACTATAATAATATCACTTTAAAATTTCATTTTATAATATTATGTTTTTAATTGTTATTTTGAAAATATAATTATGCTATGAAACTTAAAAAAAATGGTATTAAAATACTTTAAAGTGTATTTTATTTCTTAAACTTAATTGTGTCATATATTTTTAAAGTGTATTTTTCATTATAATATCAAGTTTTTAAAATTTTACAATATCAAACTTTTTTATTTAGAAATTTTTTAAATAATATAATTACTATATATATTTTTATCATTTATTAGGAGAGAGATGCGAGAAAATAAAAATAAGAATACTTAATATGTTGACATGTGGCATAAAAAACTTTCTTTTATTATAGGTTATATTATAGAGATTTATTAGGAGAGAGTGGCGGAAAAATAAAAATGTTTATACTTAATATGTTGACATGTGGCATAAAAAACTTTCTTTTATTATAGGTTATAGATTATATGGTATGGTTATAAGTGGTTATGAGTGAAGGATATGGGAAAGTTATTGTTTAATCTATATTTTTAAGAAACAGTATTCAAAATCTTATAATGTTTTTAATATATTTTAAGTGTTTTTGAGTGAAGAAGAGAAAAAAAATAATGATAAAGTTAAAAAACAGAGAGCAAAGTGATTTTTAGTGTAATTATATGAATAAAGATAAAGATTGGTTGTGAATGCTCTAAGCTATTCGTAGTCAAATTACTACAAACAATTAACTCAAGACATTTTGTTTAAAATGTAAAAAACTCTGTCAAATGAGTTAATCAAGCATTAAAGTCTTAATGGTTCATTTATACTTTTATGATTACTTGATTCCAATTAACCCACTCTTACAAACCAAACAAGATAGCATCTTCCAACAGACTTGTCTAGTAGAGGTGGCCAAAAAAACCGGTTCGGGAACCGGTTCGGCCAAAAAAACCGGAACCGGTTTGAGGCCCAAACCGGTTTGGCCCAAACCAGTTTCAAACTGGGCCGAACCGCCGGTTCTTGACCGGTTTAACACTTCCACGTTCCAAACCGGTTTCAAACCGAACCGGTTTTCAAACCGGTCCCAAACCGGTTCCCAAACCGGTCTCCCAAACCGGTTTTCAAACCGGTCATCCAAACCGGTTTTCAAACCGGTCATCCAAACCGGTTTTCAAACCGGTTACCGTTACCCAACGGCTATATAGCCGTTTTTTGCAATTTTTGACCGTTTTTTTGATGTTTTTTTATCATTATACCCCCACTAGGTTACTATATATATGTATTTGATGTTTTGGTTGAATCACAACAACTTATAACACTCTCTACTCTCAAAAATCTCAAAAACGCTCTCAAAAACGCTCTCCACAAATACTTTCGTTTAAAACGCTCTCAAAAACGCTCTCACAAAAATCTCTGAAATGGCTTCAACAAGTGCTCAATCATCTGTTGGTTGTGAAGCGTCTTCAAGCAACGTGGTGATAGCAATCTTTCCTACGAATAGAAACCCCGAAGTATGGTGCAATTACGATTTATGTCAAATGGCTAGCGGTCCAAACAAGGCTCGTTGCAAGTTTTGTCATAAGTTTTTCAAAAAAGATGCAAACACAACGTTGAAAAACCATATTGCAAATAAATATTGTAAAGCGTTAAAAGGTGAACCTTCTCAAGGTCAAGCTTCGATGACAAACGAAGGAAATATTTGGGCTTATAACGTTGATGCGGTTCGGGAGCAAATGGCGCAATTTGTAATTCAAGAAAGCTTGCCATTCAAACATTTCGACAACGAACGTTTGACTCGACTCATTCAACGAACTCTCCAACCTCGTTACACCAATGTAAGTCGTGCTACTCTTCGAAGAGATTGTTTAAAAATGTGGAAAAAAGCTAAAAATGAATTAATATCTTATTTTGAAAATTTACAAACCGGTGTTAACTTAACTAGTGATGTTTGGTCGACACCTCCCGGTTCACCGGACTCGTACATTTGTGTCACCGCCCATTGGGTTGAACCCTATTCGTGGCAAATGATGAAACGTACGATTGCATTTGAATTGTTTGATTATCCTCAAACCGGCCAAAACATTTTTTATCTTATTGATAAAGTTATTCAAACGTATAAATTAGAAAACAAAATATTTTCTATATCTTTTGATAATGCTTCAAACAACACTCTTGCGATAGATCATTTGAAATTAAAATATAAACCAATATGTGAGGGTGTGTTTTTTCATAGTCGATGTGTTGCGCACATCATAAACTTAGCCGTGCAAGACGGTTTAAAAACGATTGAAACAATTAAAGATTGTTTTAAAAGAATGTTACGTGATATTTTTAGTAACAATCAAAGATATACTAAATATCGCAAGTTTTGTAAAGACGCAAATACTAAATGTTTAGGTCCGAATTGGGACGTACCAACACGATGAAATTCCACATGTAACATGTTTGAAAAGGCTATTGAACAAAAAGAAAGTTTAATAGTCTTTCATAATAGTTTGGTAAGTCGGGGAAAGGCAAATTCTTACCATCCATCGGGTTGGGCCATCATCGAAGAAGTAACAAAAATGCTTCAAGTTTTTAAAAATGCAACTACATGTCTTTCTGGAGTTTATTACCCAACGAGTCCGTTGGTACTACACCAAATTTATTTAATGACTTCAAAATTAAATGAATTGTCGTGTAGGGTGTAAGGCCCTGTTCCCGGGACGCTTACAGCTGGGTTCTCATCGCACATAAAACATATAATTACATTTGTATTTAATAAATCGCAGCGGAAAACTAAAACAAACTTTCATTTCCATGTAAATGCTTTTGCAAACTAATACAACATTCATTACAAAAATTGTTTGTTCGCATTACAATGCAAAAACATTAATCAAAAGAATGCCATCCCAAAAGAGCTGAGTAGTCGCCTGTGCCATCCTCAGCAATCATTACCTGCCAACTGGAAACACATCAAAGTCAGCGTTGCTGAGTGAGTTCTAGTTTTATAAATAAAACATACTTTACTTCCATATAAAACCGTTCGTTACTTTTACATGATCACACATCGTACGTACACATAGATAATATCATTATTATCTTCTTCATTCGTTCATTCGTTCTTTCATTACCTTACTTGCGCATCGGACATCATCCATACCAATACCATGTGCTACACCCCAGTTAGTCGTAGCTACCGGGCCGAAGTCAACAAATGAACAGCTAAACGTATGCCACGGTACTAGGAGTAACCATCAGTCTTAGCTACTGGGCCGAAGTCAATGAATGAACAGCTAAACGTATGCCACAGTACTAGGGGTGAGCAGTAGAGGTTCTACTTTCAGGGTCAATCACCAAGAAGGACCCGGTATCCGATGTGTGCAAGACGTTTCATTCGTTCATTAATACATGCATTCATTCATCATGTTCCTCTTTCTTTATCTTTCACTTTATGTTACATAATACTTCGTTCATTCATCAACATGACACATAAGGCCACAAGAAAGATAACATACATCATACTAAGGAACATTAACATGCATCAACATCACATCATAGAGGGCAACATCATACATACATAACATACAACATCATCACCCTCATCATGCCCAACATGCTTTCTAAGACCTCGATCGTCGTCTTAAAACTCTTATGGGAACCTTTACGTCAAAACTTACATTTGCACTTTCCCCCGAAAGTCAGAAGTCAATCTACACCTTCCTCGGGTTCAACAGCCCTATTCGGGCGTATGGACACCCTTCAGTCGCATTGCCTCCATGCGACTGAACAACATGCGAATGAACTAATACGGATGAACACCTATGCGAATGAACATCCAGTCGTGCGAATGGACAATGCGGATGAACACCTATGCGACTGGACCTTCAGTTGTGCGAATGAACCTTCAGTCGCATGACCCCCGTGCGACTGGCCCTCCAATCGTGCGAATGAACCCCAATCGCACCCTAATCGGCCGTATGGCCTCCATTCGGCCTCCAGTCGGTCGCCTAGCCCTAACTGATGCAGAATGTAGTTCAACCCGACTGCAGCCGAGGGTTTTCGGCCTCCAAACTCATCTAAACCCATTTTAAGCCTAAATCGACCATCCTAAACCTTAGGGATGCATACCATAACATTATTCAAGCACGATCAAGCAAGAAATCAAGCCCCAAACGGGTCCTACGCATACATGCACGCATACATACGGGTTTTCACCCAAAAACGCGAAAAAGGGTTTTCAGATGTATTCCAGCCCTAAAATCGTTTGAAAACAAGTAAAAGAGGGGTCCTAGAACTCACCTAAACGAGCACAACGACAAGAGCTTCGATTCGGCTTGCTTCACGACGATTTTGGCGACCCGAACCGACCCGAACCAACACTTTTTCCTCTTTTTCTCTTCTTTCTCTATTCTTCTCTTTGTAAGCTGAAATGTGAGTGTGGGGAGAGTGGGCTGCCCTCTCCCTACATATATCACCACATTTTCCCAACTTTTCTTCGTTGGCGAGTTTGGTCCCTCGACTTTTGGACTTTATTTTCTTTTCTTTCGCCACCGGCTTCAAAATAATAAATATCCGGGTGTTACATAGGGGTAGACCTTATTCCGATATGATACCCTCAATGAAAGAAAAACTTAAAAAATATTTTGAAGAAATGCCTCCCGTTATTACATGTGCCGCTACTTTAAACCCTTGTTTAAATTTGTCGGGGGTTGAAACTTTACTTGATAAAATTACTTTTAATTTGGATTTAGAAGTTGGTAAACCAATGTATAGTAAAACTTTAAAAGCGACTTTCAACAAACAATTACAACAAATGTATGATGTTTATTTATTAAAATACGGGGAAACATCACAAATCCATGATGCTTTAAGGCATGCGGCAAATGCCGAATGTTCGAATGATCCAATGTTTGATTTATATAATACTTTAAGGGATGAATGTAATAAACGTCAACGTGGTAACACTCCGAGTAGTGAACTCGGGAGGTATGGTCTTACAAACTTTTTATCGACCATGACTCCACATGAATTTAAAATTTTTGATTTGTTGGCTTGGTGGAAAGGTAAGGAAGATCAATTTCCCATCCTATCCACCATGGCCCGAGATTTACTAACCGTCCAAGCTTCTGCGGTAGCTTCGAAATCTGCTTTTTCTGTTAGTGGCAGGATTATATCAATAAGACGAACTCGACTCACTCCACAAGCAGTTGAAATGTCAATTTGCTTGAAAGATTATTTGGATGTCGCGGAAAGAGTACAAGACAAACGATCGCTTGAAGGAGAACTGGAATACGAAGCAGAATTATACGAGGACGAGGTAGAGAGCGGATTGACACCAGGAATGACTGATGATGAAGCGACATATGATGACTACCTTCGTAACAGTTCCGGTTCTGGTGGCGAGGAATAAACGTACAAGTATAATACGAACGAAGAAACGACTATGTTAAATGTTTAGTTTTAAATGTTTAAATTATTTAAATGTTACAAATTGTTAAAATGTTTAAATTATTTATAAATGATATAAATTGTTTATAAATGTTATTAATTGTTAAAATGCTTAAATTGTTTATAAATGTTAATAAATAGTATATATATATATATGTTTATAAATGTTATAAATTGTTTAATTGTTTAAATCGTTTAAATTGTTTAAATCGTTTAAATGTTTAAATTGTTTAAATCGTTTAAATTGTTTAAATGTTTTAAATGTTTATAAATGTTATAGATTGTTTAAATTATATAAATTATTTTAAATTATATAAATTATATAAAATGTTACAAATATTCATGTTTTAATTAAAAGTTTAAAATTTCCTTTGAATATAACAAACAAACAAAAAAAACCGGTTTGGGCCCGAACCGGTTCCAAACCGGCCCAAACCGGTTTGATAGGTTTGGTTTTTACGGTTTTAAAACCGGTTTGAACCCGAACGGTTTGAGGCCAAACCGGTTTTGACCGACTTTGACCAAACCGGTTTCGGTTTGGGACCCGAACCGGTTTGAGCCCCCAAACAGTTTGTACATGTCTATTGTCTAGTGGAAGAGAGTGTTTGTTTTGTTATAAACCTCACATATGTTTGGTTTTACAACAAATGTTGAAATAAGTTTTTGTTTTGTAATGGTTTTAGTTTATAATATTTGACTCACTTTAAAAGTAGACGTTTTTATTGGTCACAATGGTTGGTTCCATCTAGGTTGCAGCTTCAATTTTAACTTTGATACCAAACTCATACCATTTGTTTTATAAACCTTACATTTAATGCTTATATAACCGAAGTACGATCATATACCTTGCAATGGTTTAAATTTGTAACATATACACATTTTGGACACATTTTAGTATGGTTTTTAGTAAGATAATATAATGATCTTATAGTATGAGTCGATGAGTTACTAAAGAACCACACCAACCTTATCCAGTAGTATAATATGAACAATGTATGTATATTATCAAATATATAGAAGAGTGTTATAAATTAAAACGATTTAATGGCCGACCTAATGTGTGCTTGACTTTAGGGTTTTTGTATTGTATATTATATAATTTAACGTATTTATAAAATATAAGATAAATTAGTAGAATCAGTTTTTATGAAATATAAAATGAATGAGTAGAATCAGTTTCTCTCTTGTTTATCTCTCATTGCAAGTTCTTTTACATGTTAAATACATACACATCAAGCATGAAAATCATAGAATCAAACAAGGTTTAAACTTAAACTATTACATATCCTTTATTTTCCAAATTATAATCATTATTCATGATTGTATATTTAATTGCAGTGATAACTAGGAGTGTTAGTATTAACAATGAAAAAAAGTAAGAGAGACACAAGACGTACTGGTACAACACAATAAAACGTAAGATAAACTAAAAAACATAAGAAAAATAAAATGAAAGTGGAGAAAAGAAAAGTAAGAAAGTGTTGGAAAAAAGAAGCCACAAAAGGAAAGAAAACAACCCTTGTTAGCTGTTGCCGACTGCAAAAAATCTTGAAATAAAAAAACAAATATTTTAAAGACACTAAAATCTAGACGTATTAAAAAAAGGAAAAATTACCTAAATGAACATTTGACCAAACAAAATTACAAAACTAACAGGTCAAAAATTCAATTTAAAAAAAACCAATCGTTGGCCGCCACGTGGCATCCTTCGCTGACGTGGCGAGGGAATAGTGAAATCCATCGCTGATATGACGAGGGAATCACATAATCTCTCGCCCACGTGTCATCCCTCGCCCAAAAAGTCTGACACACGACATGTCCCTCGCTGACTAGGCGAGGGATTATGTGTTTCCCTCGCCCATATTTACGAAAATGCCACTCCTCGCCAATTTAAAAAAACAAAAACAAAAATCCTAGATTTTTTCATATTTATTATTATTTTAATATTTATTATTATTTTAATAATTAATGTTTTTTTAATACTAAAAAAATTAATATAATTTTATTTTCCTCTATAAATACGATATTAACTCTTAACAAATCTTACATTCTTTCAAAAAGACTTCTTCTAAAAATTCTTTGAAACTTATAAAAATGTCAGTTAATATCACACTATGCAGTGGTGGTAAATGATATTTTGTAAACGGTGTCGAAGAATATCTATCATTAAAAGGTAAATGTGTTAGAAATGTTCTTAGTTTATCTAGTAATATAACGTTTAATGAATTAAAATATATGATTTCTTCAAAACTGAAAATTCAAAGTTATATACGATTATCGTATAAAATGTCTACGTATACTCATTTTATCGATATTTCTGATGATAAAGATTTACTATATTTTATGAATGTTGTTCTTAATGGTCCAAACGAAATTTTTACGTTATTCGTCAGTGAAAAATGTGATATTGTTAGTAGTAGCTCTGCTGTCCAAGAAAAAAAATTAAATTTTACAAACGAAAGTGAAAAGTTTATTTATGATTTAAATGATATTCCTGTGGATAACGAGAGTTATAGTGATATTAAACAAGAATGTGATTATGAAAACCAAAAAAAAATAAATTTTGTGAAAAAGAGGATCCGTCTTCCTATCATTTCGAGTATAAAATTCATGAAGATATATTTTTTCACAACCGGAGTCATTAGCGGATCCTACAAATAATTCACTCAAAAATACTAGCTATGGGTTGTCTACTATATCTGAAGGCGATTGTTTCAACAACAAAGAAGAATTACAACTCAAATTGGGTACGATGTGTCTTACTGAATGTTTTAAGTATAAAGTGGTTAAATCATCAAAAAGTAGATTCGAGGCGTCATGTCGTAACGATGGTTGCGATTGATGTATCCGTGCGTATTGTTTTAAAAGTACAAGTATTTTTCAAGTTAGATATTTTAATTCAATACATACTTGTTCAAGAACACAAACTTATCCCAATATTCGTCAAGCAAACAAAAAGGTATTGGGTCATATCATTAAGGACCAGTTAAAAGATAGTGGTCAAATTTACCGAGGTAAAGAAATTATAAATGATATTAAAGAGAGATTTAAAGTTAGCGTATCGTACGCTCAAGCTTGGCCTGGGAAAGCTTATGCGCTCGAACTTTTAAAAGGATCTCCAGAAGAATCGTTTTCGCATCTTCCTATTTACTGCTACAACTTGAAGAAAGCAAACCCGGATACGGTCACTGAAATTGCTGTAGATGATATGGGACGTTTTGAAATGTTATTTGTGGCGATCGATGCAGCAGTAAGTTAATATTTGAGTATACTTTTTGATAATATTTTAATAATACTAACATTATTTCTTTTAATTAGATTCGAAGTTTTGTGCAATTTTTATATTAACTTTATATTACAATGACAAACACATAAAATAATAAAATTATAAAAAATAATAAAAGATATTTTAACGTAGACGCGGTAAGCTACGCCAGAAATACAACTGATCTGCCATGAAACGTCGATATAACTTACGGGACTCTTTAAAATTCTCACCACAATCAATCTGTTTTCCTGTAACTAAATGTTCCATCAACATACAAACGTAAACTCCTTCATTACCCCTCAAGGATTGGGGCGATGTAACATAATCTTTATTTATTTCAATCCCAAATGGTTTTTCTGGCTGACCATTCTTTTTCCAGAAACGAAGATTTACTAATAAAGCGCTAAAATACTCAGACAATTTCATTAACGTCGGATGAATCAATCGACCAAATTTATCATCACCTATTTCTTCACCACAAAAAATCTCTATTTTTATGGTACGCAAATTCACACGAACAAGCGCCCATTCTTCACTCTGAACACAAAAAGGAAAGTATACATAATCAACATCTAAAATAGATGGATACGGGTTGAACTTTCCATCAGCAAATGAAACAACATGCTTGCTACACGAATCAATTAAGAAGTCAAAAAATTATGGAGGTAGTATGGTCCAACGCATATTGACATTCCATCTTTGTATAGCTCTCTGCGTCTCCAATTCATCATTCTTAAAACCCAACCTTCAACATGCTGAATAAAAATACATTTATTAATACATTACAAAAAAATTATATTAATAATGTGTAGAAAAATTTACCACTGCGCTGAAATAACCATTACGTCTGTAACCTAATAAAATACCCCCAAAATTCTTGTCAAGTTTTATAGGCGTTAAAAATATAACAGAGTAACAAAAAGGGGATTCCCCCTTATTATAAAATTCTATGACATCTTTTGACCATTTTCAGATTCATCATCTGGAATGGCCCATCTACGTACAGTAGGTCGATTGGTTTGTACACCGGGGTTTTGAACATCCGAAGTTGAAGATTCAGATTGATTCTTTGGACGTCTCCATTTACTCATTATCCAAGTTGACGATTTAGGAGCGGGTTGAGAAGAGTATTGATGATGTTCATCCATAGATGCATGAAAAAGAAAATGAAGATGACTTTGATGGTGAATGAAGTGTAAATGAGGTATCTATTTATAGATGGATAATAAATAAAGAAAATATGTTTTTGAAAATTTTAAAATATAATAAAATCGTTTTTTGAAATTATTATAATTTTTTTCTTTGATATGACTAATATTTTTTGAACCTACTATATAAGATGGTATTGTAACTTTTAATTTTTTCATAAGTTAATATGACATCTAACAGAAAAAGCAGGGGAAATCGAATAAGAGAAAGACAAAGAAACGGGTCAAGTTCTAATCCAAGAATTTATATTGATTTCAATTCAACTCCTGCAGAGAATCATCATTTTGATAATCTTAACTGGTCTCCTAATATTATCCGGTTTTTCTACAATGGAGATACATCTTTCTGTAGGATATCTTGTATGGGTCTTATGATACTTGATAGAGAATTTTGGGGTAGCCTTATAGTTATTGTGGCAATGGTTATATACATACTATTGTAAGTTTTATATATAATTTTCACGTTATGTTATTTAAGTTCATAGAATAATAATACTTATTTTTTACAGCATGTTCGTGCTTGGACAAACAGATTTTTAACTTGGCGGATTAATGAAATTCAAAGAACTGGTGAGATACCAGGCCCGAATCGTTGGACTATTCTTCCGTATGAGTTTGTCGAACTAATATTTCAAGGGGCGCCTAATGTAAATAAATACGGTAATGGCATGAATGAGTTATATCCTTCATTGGGGGAGGTTGATACGGTAATTATTATATTTATTTTTACATAATAAAAAAAGATTAATTTAAATTAAAAATAAAAATTAACTTTGCATTATTCCGGCAGGTATACATACCAATACATGACAACAATGAAAATTGGTGTCTTTTTCAGATTGCTATGGACACACTGCAACTAAAAATATTTTTTCCATATGAATGTCGTGAAAATACTTGTTTTGATTTATCGTGCATTCATCGTGACATATATCGAATTGTTGTTGAATTTGAGTCTTGTTTTATATGGTTTTTTGTCACATCCCGGCGGAAGCGTGAAATACTTAGGGGGTGACTTGATTGTTCAGAACTCATTGTCAAATACTAATTAACAGACAACACATAATCATACATATTTCATAACATAATATTAAGGTTAGGATTACATAAAATCATGATAGTCAAAATTTGAAATTACATAATCCTATTACACCATAAAGTTTTAACAGCTACATCTTCAGAGACGATGGAAGTGAGCATCCACCGACACACTGAAGTCATACAGGTTCACAGTTAGGTTCACACAAACTTTTCCTACAACTTCACCCCAGCCATTAAAAACATCAAAGGAGAACGTTAAGTTGTTAGTCATGATGAATTCCTGAAAAAGCATACCAAAAATAGTCAACACAAAGTTGGTGAGCTTCACAGGTTTATTAAACAGATAATATCGATGCATTATATATATACAACCAAACCTTACATAGCAATCAGATCATTCATATCTGTCATATCACATTCTCATAAATCAGATAACATAGCATTATAACACTCATTCTGTTAATGTAGGAGATATCTCCTAAGTAGCGCTACCAATGTTATCTAACGGTTCCACATCCGAACTAATGGTTGTAACATAAATTTCAGTAATAATGCATCAATTTATATATTAGTATGCTTTTTCCCCAAAACTTAATAAAAACAAAATGGGCCATGAAACTCACCTTTACTCCAAATGGTAACCTATAAACAAAAGAATGTTATAGTTTAGAAAACATAATTATTTTCTTCAAAATTTTCGGTACCTTAATTAATTTTGAAATTTTTATAACAAATAGGTTTAATAATCTGGAATATCACATTAATTTCTTGTTTCTTAAGAAAGTTACAGATTATTTTCTATAATTGTTATAAATTCATCATAAATTGCCAAAAATAGTTTCTGTAGTCCATAAATTCCCAAAATTTTACAGAAGGTTCTTCATAGAAATTAGAACTTCTTATAAATTCATCAAAGTCTAACGCATAACAGATTAGTTTCTGTAATTTTTACAATAATCCCAATTCTTCACCAAAAATAACTATATAGCTCCAAAAATTATTAAATTTATACATTCTGTAGGTTTGGATTTATCAATTTATTCATGATTTTCTCAGATTTTATTATGCTATTTAAGTATCTATTTTTATTTTCCTACTTCAGAACATGTAAAAATTTATATTTCAGATAATACTTTGAGTTAGGTCACGAGATTTTTCCAGTGGATTCTATAATTCTTAATGATCAGTATATAATTTTTCCATATATTTACTAGGATCGGTTCTTCCGATATAATTTTTCCTTGTAAATACTTAAAGAATTTATATAAATTAATTTACTTATGGAAATAACACCAAAATTTACAGAATTATATTTCTCACTATTCTTAACATATTTTCAATGTTTGTTCCCACAATCGTAGTCGTTAATATGCAGAACTGATTTTAACAAATTACAACTAGGTTTTCAACCCTTTTGTTGATAATTTCTTGCTAAAACTTGATTTTTAAGTTTTGTTTTCATGTTTCCAGATTCTTAAAATCTTCCTTTTTGTCTGAAAAATAAGTTTGATGTTTAAACAAAATCTTGAGTGTTAAATCAAAAGGGTTAGTCACATGTGTTTATTTGAACACATGTTTTGCTTTTGTAATCTTAATCAAGTAGGGTTCTAGAGCTTAAAACCTTGATTTGTGATAGAAGAGAGTAATGGAAGATGGTGAGGATGGTCTATGAATCTGCTTGGTTTTGGTGTTCTTGACAATCTTTCGAGAGGTGGTGCTTTCGGGATGCTTGAATGTTGCTGCCTAGTAACCGAGAGATTGATAGGAAATGGTGATAACAATTGGTTGTTATGGTGTTATACGAGAGTGGGGATGATGGTGGTGAGGTATGGTGCTCGGGGGTGATGGTGACCGAGAATGGAGTTGACGGTAGTGGTGTGCGATCGAGGGTGACCGAATGGGAATGGATTTGTGGTTTGGATAGCCGAGAGTTTTGTGTGTTCCTATAGTTCCTTCGGCCGAGCTTCATTAAATAGTGGAGTTAGTCATCATTAGGTCTACTCCTAGAGTTGTGTGGTGGAACTAGGATTGCTTAGTTGATCCTTAGGATGAGAGGTGGCGGTTTGTAGACACTCTTGGTGTCACAATGAAGCTAGGTGTCAAGGGGAGTGGTGCATGAGTCACCAAGTAATGATTAGAAGACTTAACTAATGGTTTTAATCAGTGATCATGGGTGCTAATGATCCGGTTCTTAATCTTAGATGGTACTTTGGTTTGAGGTTTAAGCGTAAAAGATTTGTTTAGATTTGTTTTGATGTTAAGTCCTCTTGGTGTTAACTTGTGTTTATGGTGTTTGGTTGGGTTGTGTTTTGGTTTGTTTGATGTTGTTTAGTTGATGTATCTTGATCATAAATGGTTCAATATCAAAGAATTATGCTTTTGAATACATGCACACGTAAATTATACATGCATGCAACCATGTATACATAATACACACATGTTTTTATCAAAAGATGGCACATGCATGTGTAAAACATATATATACATGCATACGTACATCACACATATTCGTACATAAACATATATATGATTTATATGAGTTAACCGATGGTAGTGTAATGATATGATGGTTTATATATTAACGTATGGAATCTTATATTTTTAGGGTTGTCACATTTTTACAACGTATATCGTATTTTGATTTATCGGGAAAAGAAGAAGTTTTTGAATTAGAATATCTGAAGAAACTGTTTGGCCTTATAATGGTGGTCACCATGGTCGAGATTCTGGAGTAGTTATCTGTATGTTACTACGTAAGTTGGTTCAAAACAGATCATTGGCGTGGGAAGAAGTAAATTTGCAAGATGTTTGTCTTAGATACAGACGTTTTATGGTTGATGAATTATACGCAATGCGTACAATGTAATGTCCTATTTTATAAAATATTTTATTATTATATCAAAATGTCCTACAACAATTATTATTTCATATATAAAAATACATAATTATAACATAAATATCTATTTCAAATTTAATAATACAACATGTTTACAATATCTTCTTCGTATGATCATTTTTGCACGAACACTTGATATTTCACCATTTGCAATAAAATTGATCCCGGTAACACCTGTAACCAAACTTGTTTTCACAATATGGAAAACATTAGTTAATTATAATAATTAATCTACGAGCCATGCAAAATATAAGTTATTTTTAATTAGTATAACTAGACGACATTACTAGTTTGGTAATGCCGCTTGTTTAAAGAGGGTAGCATATAAACGATATATTAAAACGAACTGAAATCCGTTTATAATTAAATAATAATTACTGACATCTGTTTTTGTTTTCTTATATGATTTTTGTAATGTAGGTAAAGAAAACAAGAACAATGTCGCGTAATTTTTTGATTTTTGTGATGTAGGTAAAAAATTATAATTTAACAATATAAGGAGGTTTAGGAGAAGGAATTTCCCAAGAAAAAAACATAATGTTGTTCAGAGATAATGTGTTGGTGTGTGTATGTGAAAAATGAGATGAAAATATGTTGGTGTGATAGTGTTGGTGTTATATTTATAGAAGAAAAAGTACACCAATAATTTTTTAATTTTATTTTTCAGTAATGGTAATTATATACAATTTATATACAATACAAAATATATACAATTTATTTGTCTTTATATCTGTTAGTTAAATTTTTATACAATAAATTTGCTAATTTCTCTCGGAAGTTTTGAGCAGTTACGTGTACGTCTTCAACCGGACATAATTCTTCTCCGTTAATTAAACGTTGTAGCATAATACACACCCAAACACCGCAGTCTCCTGATTGAGAGGCTTGTTGTAGCACCGTAGGCGGTGTAATTCGTTCAAAAATGGTGGGTATAGAAATTGTTATGTTTCGATCTTGAAAAAAACCATGATGGTATAACCATCCCGGTAGCATGCAGTCTATTTGTTTTATAATAGTATCAATTTCTGTTTTGTAAGGGCCATACTGTTAAAAATCAAAGTTAAAGTTATACATATATGATATTTAAATTACTAAATATTAAACTAATAATTAGAATATAGTGTTACCTATTATAAACTGTAACACTCCATGTTAACAAATTTATTTTTAACAAAATCCAATATTGAGACGCAACATTTGTTGGAATGTATAGCTGTAACAAATAATCAGTTAAAACATTTTAAAAAAATATAAAAAAGCAAAATGTATAATTACCTCATTAACATCCCGAATAGGTGGATACAATGGTTCAGAACCGTTTGCGTAACTAGATAACTTTTTCATCTTGAATAAGTATATTGTAAACCATGGAGGATAAATACACCATCGTGCATTTGTTGGTCTATATCGTAATAAAAAGTTCACCCAAGCCCATAGATGCTGGAAATTAAAAATATATTTAAGTATGCTTAATAAATATAAGTATGCTGAAAAATAAAAGAATGCTTACATCCGCTTCAAACCAACCGTCTGTATCTCCTATTTGAAGTAAATCACTCAAAAATGATGATATGTGATCACTATCCCCGGTAAGAGAAGTTGTGAAATGATCACCACTAGTGAATAATTCTAAAACATTATTTTGATCGTTATTTTAATTTTTTTCTTTTTTAGAAACAAAAAACGGTGAACTAACAGTTGCCGATGGTTTTATTTTCCGTTTCTGTTTTCTTAACGCAATCGGAACTGTCTGTTAGTAAAAACAAAAAATAATAAATAATAAGAACAAGTAATAAATTAAATAATATTGAAAAAAATAGGAAAAAATAATTAAATAATACATTCTCTTTGCTACGCATTCCAGAAACAGAAGACAATACGATCTAAATCAAAATAATAATTATGTGTGTTATTTAATGTAATAATAAAAATTATTACGTATTAATATAAACACGATAATACCTTCTCAATATTAGGCCCAGTAGATAAAGGAGATCCAAACATTTGAGGGGGAGAATTTACAAATTGACTTGTATTAAACTAAAACACAAAAAATTATATAAGTTACGTTTAAATATCAAAAAATTATACAATTATACGGGTACACTTACCTCTTCTAAATTTTCTTTAAAAGTTTGCTTCGGAATATACGTTCCTGGATTCTCTTTTTTAAAATAATTATCCTTATAAAAACACTTAATCAACACTTGTTTTAGATATAAACTTAATAATAATTGATATGATTAATAATTACAAGTAATCGATGAACAATCTCCTCAATGTTTTTCGGGTCACAACAGTGACTATTATTCTGATTTTGGGGTTGCTCCGAATAATTATTCCGATTCTAGGATTGCTCTGAATAATTATTTTGATTTTTAAAACAATTATAAACGTGTGACACATTATTTCCACTAGGGTCAGAGTGTTGAAATATTATTTCTTCATATTTTGGTGGAATTTCACCCCAATATAGACAGCTTATTATGTATGATTGAAGCGATTTATCAAACTCTGTTGAAACAATGTTTGATGGTAGATAATGACCCTGAAATTTTATAAAAAATTATTATTAACATAAATAAATAATGTTACTGTAATTTATTAAAAACAATAACGTACCTCTTTTGAGTTGTTTAGTATAGATAATGCTTGTTCCCACGATATTAAACTCATACGAGGCCAATCAACGGCCCTTGGCACGAACCCACGTCGTTTTGCATAATTATTCATTATCGGAAACACTTCATAAATCCAAATCTATAACAAATAAAATATTTTAATCTAATATATAACATAAATTAATCAATATAATTAAAATTATCAAATTTAAAATTACCTTAAATGCCAAATAAATCCTTTTATACTGTATCGTAGTTTTTTCTTTCATTTTTCTCTTTCGTTTTAAAAAAAAACATTATAAATATGAGGGTAAGTATAATTCCAAAGATATGTACCCCACGAAAATTCATTCCATGCCCCTAAATCACTAACTAAATCCAAAAGTTGATTGTTTAAATTATTTTTTCCTTTTAATCCCATAAAACCTTATTGAACAAGTAATAATAAACAAACTTTTATAATAGTTATATCATCTAACATGTGTAATCTGTTTTTAAAAACTTCTCTTAGGTCATCTAACGTAGGTTTATATATTCCATTTTGGTGAAAAACGGTATAGACAAAACTTGTTATGTTTGAATTAATTTGACGCGTCATTTCACCAAATTTTAACCCGGTAATGATACAAAATTCTTTAGGACCAAATTGGAGATTTTGTCCATTAATTGAAAAGTTAATACCGTTCTCCGGATTTTCGGAAGGAACTTGCGTTTGTAATATTAAATGAATAAGTGATGCATCATTATTAATACTTTCACATGATAACCAATTTGCAAAACATGTGCTATTAAATATAAGAAGATGATCAGGATTGTTTTTAAGTTTATTATAAATTTGTTTTGCAACTTTAACATTACATCTAATAGTAATACTGTTAGATGTATAAAAACCCTGCAAAATAAATAAACAATTTCAACATTATATACAAAAGAAATGAAAAGTAAAATAACACTCATAACTAAAAAAAACACTAACCTCGTTCTCCATCACAATAATTCGCAAAAAAAACGATAGAAAAATGTGTTCCTCGCTAACGTGGCAAAACACTTAACTTTAAAAATGAGAGAAAACTTAAAAAACACTAAAAAATCGACACCCCACATGGTCCCTCACCCACCGAGTCTTTAAATATACACATCGCCTTGAAAAATGTGTCCCTCGCCCCAAAGGTTTGACCCCTCGCCCGAAACTTTGACCCCTCGCCCGGTCTAGTTGACCCCTCGCCTCGGTTACCACACCACCACCGTCCCATCCCTCGCCTCGTTTAAAAATCCCTCGCCTCGTAAAACGTGCCATCGCTGAGTCGGCGAGGGAATGGTCCAATCCCTCGCCACCCCCCTCGCTGACTTTTTTTCTTTCTTCCTTTTTTTTGGTTTTCCACATGGACGAGGGTTGTTGTACACGTGAGTGGGGGGTGTTGGCGAGGGTTCATGTTCCCTCGCCACTGGTGAGGGGTCAAAGTGTGTTTGATAATTTCGTAATTTTTTTAGTCAACGATTAGTTTTGTATTTTTGTTTAGTCAATTGTTTATTTTAGTAATTTTCCCTTAAAAAAACTTGTGATCCATTCACGAACTACCACGTATCTAGCCGTCCAACAAACTCTTGCATCTTTTGCTTGTCAATGTTTCTCAAAGTTTTTTTAATTATATTTCATTAATTATGCGTAAAAATTATATTATTTTATAATTAATAAGAAGTGTTATTAACCATAGAATAATATAATATTTACATATAATTAATAAATTATAAACTAGAAACATTGAAAAATAGTGGCATGAAATGATGAAATTGTTGGTCGACTAATTGTAAATGTTAAGTTCAAACATGTTTCAAAATAAAAATATTCTGAATTAAATCATGAGTTTTTCAATAACAAGTTTTTTTCTAACAAGATTCGGGACACAATCCTAACTTAGAAAAACAAGTAGATAAACCACATTAGAAAACATTTATCATTTATCATTCAATATAATTCTGTTAAAAGGACTAATAAGAAAAACTTGAAAGTCCCTTTGCTCGTTTTGATCTTTTACGAAAACACTACGATTTGAACTTTGAAGACTTATGATGTACAAATACAATCCTTTCATATGATTCAACATCAAGATTTTCAATCGAAATGCCACACTGGAATCACTCGATCTCACTCATAAGCAAAACATCTAACTCAATCTCTCGATTCCGATCAAGAACATCAGCACGCACGCAAGGTTTTCGATCAAATGCCGCAGTGGAATCACTAACCAAAGCTCGCGAAGAACGTACACAGAACATTGTCCTCTACAATTACCCTTCGTTTTCCGGAGCTTTTGCAGCTCTATTTGCTCACCTCTTTCACCGGCACCTCAATCTCCCATGCCTCATCTTGCCTTTTTCATCTGTTGAACCATTCAGGTATTGATGTTCAACACTCTCGTGATGAATCTTGAAAGTTATGATTGTAATTGAGCCAGAATTATGTGGTTTGCTTCATTGGGTATGATGGATTAATGTTGAAATTGTCAGTTTTTTAGTGAAACTGCATTGTTTGCAGCCATGGGAGGGTTCAAGAGGTTCTGAAATTTGTGGGATTTTTATAATTAAAAGTCGATTGTTTGAAATTTGTGGGATTTTAATACATAAAAGCCGATTGTTTGAAGAAAAATGACTTGGGCCCGTTAGTTATAGATGATAGAGAACTAAGAAGCTGTGTTTCTGCCACTGTTGTGCTTCATTGGGTCTATGGGGTTAAAGTTGAAACTGTCAATTTTTATTTAAATTGCATCTTTAGTAGCCACGGGAGGATCAAGAGATCTGCTGAAACGATCACTAGAATTTGTTCGGCTTTTTTCTACATTAAAAGCTTAATTTTTTAAAGAAAAACATGAGTTTGGCTCTTTAGTTGTAGTCTAAGAGAGAATCTTATGAGAAGCTCTAGTTTTGTGGTTGAAAAAGTTTTCTTCTTTAATTAAGTTTCTAGGTTATGATTTTAGGATTTATTATTATGTTTGGATTTGCATATCTTGAACAGGGTTGAAGACTTGTGTGTTGATGGACTCGAGAAATGTTACTTTCTTGATTTTCTTGGCCCCAAAGGGTTTGCAGCTGAGCTTTCAAGAAGAACATCATGCCAGTATGTAATTAAGTTTCTTAATTTGGGTTTGTTTACATGTAAAACTCCTCATTGGATTTCACTTAATTCTATGACTGATTGTTGTCACATTTAGTGTCATAGGATTCGATCACCGGAAAACCACTTTGACTGATATCCATCTGTACGAGGATTGTAACAGCAATCTCTCACTTCAAGTCAATTTAGAGAAGAACAGTTCTTCTGCTGTATATGACTATTTCTGTACAAAACTATCAGAAATGAAGTGCAATAATGTGAGTAATCTGATATTTGTTTGTTTTTTCATGATTGTATTATAAGTTCTCTTTGCAAATTTACATATTTCTGAAACCAGGGGCCTGCATGTCTATTGAACACTGAAGACCAAGAAAGAGTGGAAACAGTCCTTAAGTATATCAAGGATGGAGACCTTCGAAAGTGGACATTGCCTGATATCAAAGAGTTCAATATCGGCTTATCTAATTGGCGTTCAAAATTGAATTGCATCACAAATCCACACTTGTTTGAACAGGTCTCCTGTTCTTTCATAAATTAACACCCTTAATAAATGTCATTTATTTGTTATATTTTTTAGCTTTTATTATATGATGTGAACTTAACTTACAACAAGTTGTAATTCTAACAGTTGATGAAGATTAGTGTCACGGATTTGGTTGCACATGGAAGTGCTTACATGGCTACCCAACACAGTTTAGCAACTAAATTTCTTGAAAAGGTGTTTAAAGTTAGGCTGGGCAGAGGATTATACGGGGAGTGTCTAGTATGTTACTATACATTGTTAATTTATCTAATTATTCCTGATTATTTATGTTAATGATCTGATATAACTTTTTAGGGGGTTAGGATCGATGGAAATTCGAATTTAAGTGACATTATTGGCAAGGAACTCAGCATGAAGAGTGAAGCAGCTGGCTTGAGGTATTTCAATATTCTATTTAATTTTCAAACTTGCTGTGTATGTTTTATATGTTAATTTACGTATTTTTTAAAATTAATATTTGTCCTGATACTTAGTTTCGCATAAAATCTGGTGGTGACATGGCATATATGATATATAACCTCAGGCCTATTGGAGCAGTTGTTTACATGCAAAGGAAAAATCTCAAAATGTGCTTAAGGAGTACAGATAGTTCTACTGATACATCTGCAATTGCAAAGGTATGCATGAAAATGGAATTTTTAACTAACTATAATGGAGAAACCGAAATAACTTAAGAAAATGGAAAGTCACCGGTTAGGTTTCTAGTGTTTTGATAACCGACTATATCTAATCGGTTATGGTTACATACATTTACAAAACCAGATTAACCAAACCACTTATGGTATCTTTTTAAAAGATTAATGCCATTGAGGAGGGGAATCTGGAATTTTTATATGTATTAAAACACAAGTGTATAATCTTAATTTGTTGAAATCTTTTACATCTGTCAAAAACTCAAACATGTGTTAAACTTTGCAGAATTTAGTCAAACTCAAAAATGAAGTCACAGTTGCTGGTTAACCAAACCATTTTACACAGTTAACAAACCTGAAATTTAGACCAATTGATGGTTTTGCATGTTAAACAGCCGATAGCTTTTGTTACAAGTTAAAACCGAACCAATCAGAAAAATCTATACCAAATTGTTTGATTTTCTCAACTACATAGGTATATGGTGGAGGAGGTACCCCTTCTTCAAGCTCATTTATAATTAGAATGGATGAGTACAATCAGTGGATTTCAGGTACATTTTCTCTCAATAAGTAAAACTTCATTTGGTAGAACAAATTCTCTGTATTCACTGTTATTATTAGGATTCTTATTTCATGTTTCAATATTACCTATAAAATAGCTTTTTAATTAAATCAATTATAACAAATTAGAAATTTGTAGTGTTGTATAAACTCTGCATATAAAAGAATATCTTCTAATCATATGTATATTCTTAATTTCACATGTTAATCATATATGCTAAAATCTATTTCATGTTCATTAACATTATGTAAACACCATGATATACCACTCTCATTTACGCTTAATTACACTGATCAGTTGTTGTTGTTAATGACAAAAGTAAAGATTTTTGATGAAAATTAATCAAATATGACTAGTTTTTAATTCTATTTTACTCTCTAGTGTTTCATGTTATTATATTTCAGGTGCTATGTAGAAGGGTTTGTATGTTTCACGTAATTATATGATACGCGTGTGTGGTGTGGTTTATTATAAAACAGTAATTATTGCAAGAACAAGAAAAACAAATCTAAATCGTTTAAACTTATATCAATAGTTTTTATATAACCCATCAAACAGACTTTTTTATTTGTTTTTAAAAGTTTAACAGTTTATTTACACATATGTAGGTTATGTGCATGTGATTTATAGGTTATATGCAAACATTATAATTTTTATAATCTTTTTAAATTTCAATATAGAGGGATAAATATTGTATTTATAATCATTTTCTTTTTCTTTAATTTAAAATTAAAAAAAGATTTATTTATTTTGTTCTACTTGTTCTAGTAATATTTAGTGTTCTGTGTATAACCTAGAGGTGGCAAAATGGATGGGTTGGATTGGGTTGGTTGTTAGGTTAGGATGGATTTGGGTCTAGATGGGTTTGGGTTAGGATGGGTTCGGGTCAGATGGGTTCGGGTCAAATTGGATCATTTTTAAAAAAAAACCAATACTATTTTACTAGTTTTCTACAATCCAACAACACATATAAACAGATGCTTATACGAGCTCAAAAAGATACATATACGACTTTATTTATAAAGGGTGGTACCTTCAATAAAGCGACGATGATGGTGCGATAATGAAGCGGAGGCCCGATTGTAGGTGTGGTGGTGGTGAGCGATGAAACTCAACGAAGGTGGAGACTGATGTGGAGCTCGACTGTAGGTGCGGTGATGGTGCAGTGGTGGTGCACGATGAAACATGACGGAGGTGGGAGGGTGTAGATGCGGTGGACGGTGGTGGTGCGGTGGACCGGTGATGGTGCGGTGGACCGGTGGTGGTGCGGTGGTTTGAAGGTGGTATGGTTGTGGTTCGGTGGTGTTACGGTGGTGGTGCGCGATGAAACTCGACTAAGGTGATCAATTTGAGTGAAAGAAACCTTGACTTATTGTGACTTGAAGCTCTAATTTTAAAAACTCATCTTTATTTTTTTCCAACTGAATTTTTAACCCATCTTGAACCCTTCTTTTGCCACCTCTAGTATAACCCATATATAGGACCCTCTGATGTTCTTTTCCAGTGAATAAATTTGTAAAAAAATTCGATCTAAAAAATTTCAAATTTACCAAGTTATGATGTTATCTTTTTTACACTTCACACCATACACATGTTATTACCACCTACCACCTACCATGTTTCTTTTTACAAGGGAGTAAATAAATGGAGATGAAGCGTAGATAAAGGAGGTAATCTTGTCCAGTGTTGTAAAAATCGTTAGGCGCTAGTCGGGCGGTGAGGTGGGGACTAGGGATTAATCGGTTTGGAATTTTTATATATAATTTTTATTTTTATATATATAAAAATACATATTTTTATATGTAATTTTTATAAATATGTTTAGTTTTATATATATATAAACAAATCTTGCCGAAATTTTAAAATTTTAGTCGGAATTTTTGAACTTCGCCGAAACTTCGCAGGAATCTCGCCGGAATCTGCAAAAATGCAGAATAAAGGCCGGTTAAGAGGCGACTAGGGCCGATTAGTTCCGATTTTTTTCCCGATTTGGATCAATTTCACCGACTAGCGATTATCCCCTCCGATTAGGGGAAATCCAATCGGTGGATCACCGATTGCCGACTAGTCGCCGATTAATCGGCCGACTAGTCCGACTTTTACAACACTGGCCTTGTCATTTATGTAAAACTTAAATTAAAAAGAGGTACGGCACCACTAAGCGTAACTAACCGATGATCTCACGACTAACATGAGAGAGGTAAATCACGTGTCCTAGAGTAAATCAGGTGGTGTCGGGGGTTATTCCCCGACTCCCACTACAAATTCACACATTCTTACCACTAAATCACTATTAAAGGAAAAAAACATTAAACGTTGTTTGAAGGTGGTGTTTGGATGTGTCATTTAGCTCGATATGTTATTGGGTAATAAAAATCATTATAAATTAATAATCAGTGTATAGCTTGTATACAACCTTGTAAACACTTGTGTGCACTCATATTTGACTTATCATGTGTTTGTGTTCAGGGGTGCATTAAGTAAAATATAGGTTGTGGCTACGTTTAACGTAACCTTTATGATTTCATTAACCTCTTATGGTCGGTAAAGTTGGTATTCAAAGAAATCTTCAACATTGTGTGTGTTTTGCTCACAAGAAGTTCACTTGATTACTTTTGGTTTCTTAAATGAAAACTTTGACAAATTATTCATCTGAAATGGATCCCTCAAATCTCAAGCATGTTTAAATATGTAGGTCTTCTACATTGCGATGTTTTATTTTTGTATAAGAAAAACATAGTCATCTTAAGTATACTAATTAACGAAAATTTAAATATGACGTCTTAGTTTTTTCTATAAAACATCTTATATTAAAAGTTATAAATAAAAACAAAACTATTATCAATTAAAGTTCAATCAGTTGGTTTTTTTTAACAGTAGTCCTCTCAGTCGGTGCATTTAGTAAAAAATGTTGACATAAATTAACTAACATGCGGTTAATGAAGTTAAAGCTTAGGAACTAAAGGTGTCAAAGTGAGGAAAATAATAATAAAACCCGAATGTCGTGAAAGGATGTCATGACTTATATTTTTTTAAAAATAAAATTTAATGGGTGGGTGTTTGGGTGTGTTGAGAAAATTTTGTAGGGAAGAAACTAATCACAATCGAGGAAAGCCCAATTTCTACCAATTTTTGGTGAAGAATGAAGCTTTGATAACTAATTTCTAAAACTCAAAGTTTGTGGTAGTTTTGAGATTATAATGAAAAGTTGGGTAAAAAATTAGGAAATCTTGTTGATTTGGGTTGTAAATGACTTACTTATGCGTGTGAAAGTGTTTAACTCACAAAACTACATGCAAGGTGGTGAGCTTTAGATGTATATTTAATAGGACTGAAAACGAGTCCAACGTTCGGCGAATAATTCGTGAATCGTTTGACGGTAAGTTCATTTATATTATTCGTATAATGAATAAAAGAACACAAACAATAAATTTTGTTCGTTAAGTTAAACAAAAAAACATTAACAAAGGTTGTGCTCATCATTTATGTTCATGAACGTTCGCTAATGTGTTCCATTAATGTTTTTTGTATTTGTTCATTTTTATGTTTTATATTCTATATACATTTTTTATTGGTTTTAGTTTTTAAATTATGAACTCTAGTTATATTATAAGTTTCCCAACATAGCCCATTTATTTATTTTTGATGAATTCTATGTAATGTTTGTGATGGAAATGCAATTTTATTTTTAAATGAATAAATCTTATGTATTTATTTATGTTTATGAACGTTTGTTTGAGTTTCTTTATATTCAATAGTTTTGTTTTTGTTTGTTTGTGTTTTATAAGTGTTCATGAACAGTTAACAGTTTACGGTTCATGGTTCATACTCCCTGAGCATGGATGCCTGGGCCTTGCAACTTCTTTTTATATGGTCCAGCCATGAATAACTTAAAGCAAACAATTAAGGACTCTTTATAAAAGCTCTCTTTTTGTCATCTTTGACAGCTTTGAACCCTTAAATAACACTTAAACTTAAGAAACCTTATCTATCCTCTTAGCTTACTTTACCCCGACTAAGTAATAAATTCCGTATTGAATTGTGTATGTGACTGTGCATATATAATTGATACATGCATGAGTAGATACAAGAGAAGGGAGTACCGCTCCAACTGAATTGTGACTAAAAACCTCTGCAGAACCAGCAACAATGTCGGTAAAACAACTGCTACCTTTTCAGTAGTGTTTTTCTTTGAGTGTGAGATCCGCCTTTTCGGTCGGCTAGGATCCTTTGCTTACAGTTCCCTCGTGAGTCACTCATTGTCAAATCGGAATTTCTTGTATTTTCTCAGTGAACGAGCTAGAAAAAAAACTTGTTCAATAAGTGCTTACTAACCGTATGTGATCACGTTCGTATCCTTAAATAAACAAATACGAACAAGACATTGTTTATGTTCGTTTCATTCGTTTGCCACTCTAATATTTGAGCTTTTGTGGGATTGGAGAGAGGGAGGGGTTAGATCTAGTGGGTTATTTTGATAGATTATGAACTTAGAAATGATCAATTAATTACACCTTAATTCATATGTAATATTGGTTTATTTATCTGTATTATATTATAATAAGTATATAGATGACAAAAAGATGAGAGAGAAGACGAAACGACAACAGAGCCACCGCCACAACAACCGACGCTGCCGCGAGGCAACGCCACAACAATCGGCTGAAAATCGAGGCGGTACCAAAATCCACTACCTCCGCAATAGTGAAAAGCTTACCCAAAATAGACGAAGGCGGCAAAAACACTGCCGCCACCATCCCCATTGGCACCCCTGAGGACCCTAAAGCGGAACAAAACAGGAAGCTGAAGGTGAGAATGAGCAAAAAAGAAGAAAGAAAGTAAACCAAAAGATGTTAAGAAGCACCTACGTGGCTACCAAATGCTCTTAAAGAGTGTCAATACACAAGGAAAACATTGTTCATTCAAACATGTTTTAAACATATAGAGTAATGTTTTTTTTCTTTTTCTTTTTCTTTTATTTTTTTTTACTTTTTAGCTTGTTCATTTCGGTAGTTGGAGCTAAGAATTATAAACCAAAAGACTATAAATTGATAAAGCTTCTAAGTTGAGAAAATTAAACCATACATGTTCTTCATGACCTTTTTGGTTAAGTTGGGTAAGCAATGAGAATTTTTATTTAATAGAATTTTATATTATTTATGCAAGAATTTGAAATTTAACTGAGGTTTGAAACTCGCTTGAAAAAAGCTTGAATTGAGAATGACTCGGTGTAAACGAGTTGAGCCGGCTTGGGGTGGCTTATAAACATGCGATCCTAAGCTAGGTTATGATCGGTTTGTGTTCTTCGACACATCATGCGGGCAGCCCGTAGTAACTAATAATGAGCATCTAAGTCATGCTAACATATTCATATAGTTAGGGTTGAATTTTAGGACTTCATGATAAACAAGTTTATGTAACCATGATTGAGATAGAATTAATCTAGGTCTTACAGATGTGTGATAATACATAATAAATCACTTCAAACACGTTTATAAACAACAATTAACCAAAACATAAGATAAATTAAATTACAAAGATATTTATAAGACCTCATATTATTTTTCTCAAAGAAATCCACATCATGACAACCACATCGGCGATTATACATTAAAATGACAAAAGTTAATAGTTTACATATAATAATAATAATAATTAATTTATAAAATTAATAGTTTGTGAAGCAATTATCACATTCTTCTTACATCCAACTAGACACAGTTAGATCAGGGTTGGTGTAATGATAAACCTAATTGAAATTAAAGCAATATAACTCCTTTTTCTTGAAATCAAGTATATGAGCGACTATAACTCTATAAGTGACTCGTTGACATGTATTATTATATTAATATTTGAAAGCAAAGATTGATTAATGAGATTAGACTACCCGACTTTGCTTTTAAGAAATATATATAATGTTTTATTATAATTAACAATTGTTTAGCTAGCACAATTGGTTGGTTGCATAGGTTTTTAGTTGAAGGTTTTTTGGTTTGAGCAATTGTAGCTACATCTTTAATTCAAGTCCGTCCACATTTTATGTATTTTTTTTTCTGGAAACAAATCAATCAAATATAAATTTTGAGGTGCTTTGCGTCTAGACCTAACTTTAGTTTGGAAACGAGTCATTTCAAATATAATATGTTACTATAAATATGATTACTCTAGGTTCCAACACAAATTTTGTTTGGAAACGAGTTGGAACGATTTTAGTCTATACTTTATCGCATCACATACGGCGTCAACGCACATGCTTATTTGTGTGTGTGTTAATACGTTTTTCATTTGACGATACAAATTTGAATTACTCTACGTTTTAACGTATATTTAGTTTGGAAACAAGTGAGGTCGATGGTAGTCTATACTTACCACGCCCCATACAGCACGTCGCAACGCGCAGGGCCGACTCCATAGTTTTTAGGACCTCAATTAAACTAAAAAAAATATGACCCTTTTGAAAAGAACAATTTAAACAAAGCAAACTAATCAAGTTTCTTTAAACAAAAGTAATAATCAAAGAAATTTTGGTATACTAACATTGAATCATTATTAGTTGATTTAAACAAAAAAGGACTAGTTGATCAGATCAATTGAAGAAGAAACTTAGAAAGTGTCTTGACTATAATTTTTCAATAACATATCAAATCATTAGATTTTTATCAGGACTCAATTATTAAGCGTTATTTCCACTTCAAAAATTGAGCTATATGATACTAACATGTACTATAAATTTTTTTAAACGAAGGCCCTTATTTGTGAAGGCACTAAACCCAATGCGTCACAAATTACATAATAGAGCAGGTTATAGGCCAACATGAGACGGGTAAAAAAACTAGTTAAGTGTATTAGTTGTTGTGTATTGTTTTAGAATGTTAAAAAAATAGAGTGAGATTGATTCACAGATCTTATAAATAAACTAGTACATAATTAGAAATATAATAAATAACACATCTTTAATCTGCCAAAATCTTGATCAGAGATTCAAATTGTCTTACTATAATTCGAATACGGATGTCGAACCTTCACGGAAACTGCTTCAACTGGTTGCAGCTATTTGACTTCGATTTCTCATGCAAACATTCATCCATTTTTCATTCGATTCTTCGGTTTTCAGCAATCTTGAATTCAATAGATTGATAGAAGCCACCAACGTTAATCAGGTACAGTTTTCTTCATGGGTTTTCTTTGATTTACATCTTCTTTGCTTATTTCGGTTGTTGAATGAATCTTCATTCACTTTGAATTGTTTTCAATCACCCAATCAATGTGTTTTTCCTTCTTGAAATCCCTGATTTCTTGGCGGATTTCACGGGTTCAATGCTGTTTGATTCGCTGAATTTTGGGTTTCTTCCAGATCGATTACATATAGGGTTTAATCTGTATTTCCCCCAATTCATGCCCCTGTTTGTTAATCTTTCAAATTCATCTGAAATCAAAGCTGGGTGTTTGAATTGATTCATTTTTCAGCTTTCTTATCATTGTTTCTGTTGATTGATTTGATGGACTTTGATTAGATATGGGCAAAAGAGAGCCAAGCATGGATCTTGAAGGAGATGAATTGTTGGGTGAATCGTCTTCTTCGCGTGTTCATATCAATGAGGTGACCCCTTTTCGCACGCGTTATCCTGGTTTAGTTAGATTGAAAGCCTACATATTTGATGGATTAGGTGATTACTACAATAAGGAATGGGATTTGTTAGAGGGTAGGGGCAAAGAATTCTGTTGGTATCATGTCGAAATACCGAAAGGAAACCAGAAGCTTTCGCAATCTGCTCAATACCTGATTGATGTTCTTTGTCCTCCATTGAAGCTTCAAGATATTCTTGCATTGATTAGCAATGGACCTTATTGTGGCCATGTTGATGGGGCACTTGTGTTTAGAGTTAATTCACCTGGACCGCCTTCTAGCAAGTTTACGTTTAGGTTAGCTGCTAGGGTCACTGAGAATTCGGTGATCACTGTGTCATTAGGTCGGGTGCCTAGGTTAGGGTTCTCTCCCATGGGTCAGTCTCTGCTGTCTGAGATCCCGAGTGTGGAGAGCCCGAGTGCTAAACAAAGTGGGGCCCGGGAGAATGATAGGATTGTGATTAAGGAACATGTTCTTGATTTCTTGTTGACGATGAATCACTCTGAGGAGGCGGATAATCCTGTGCCTAAATCGGTTTCTAATTTGGTTGTTCATATTGTTGATACACATGTGGATCATCTTGAGGATGTTGTTACTAAACTTGAGATCGAGCTTGATTCTGTAGAAGTTGATTTGGATAAAGGTGAAGTCTTTATGTTACTGGTGATGAACTGAAAGTCTTGAAAAATGATAATTGTCGGTTGAAACAACTGTCATCCTAAGTTCATGAATTTCAATGTTTTCAGGTGGTTTTTCTTTGAAGAAACAGTTGCTTGACGATAGAAGATTCCCGAAAATGCATTTAGACTTGCAACGGCTTTTGCAGGTGCTTTTTCACTTTCTTATAAAAATGTATGAAACCATGAACACCAGTGTTGTCAATAGCGGCTATAGCGCTCTATGACGCGTACAGGCCGAAGGCCGCTACAAGGTGGTTTGCGATGTATAGCGAGCAGTTAGCGATCCCTTTCACTTAATCGGTAGATTATAGCCGCCGAAAGGGTATAGGGTTTTCCCTTTCACTTAATCGATCGATTATAGCGGCCGATAGGGTTTTTCCTTTCCCTTAAATTCTCAATCGATCGATTATAGCGGCTTACAACCAAGCGATCCCTTTTTCTAAGAGCCTCCCTCAATAACATCGGCTCCCTCATCATCCAATTCAGGATCAGGAGGGTTGTTCGACGTCAATCATCTTCTCTGTTTTGTTGCGGTGCTGATGAAAATCAAAAACAATATTTTTGTTGTTGCTGGTCCTTGTCTCCTCTGTTTTGTTGTGTCGTTTACTTGTTTAATTGACTATTTGACTAATTGACTGATCATAGTTATTGTTTAATTGAGCAATTGTTAGCTGACTTGTTTTGTTTCATTGATTCATGTTGTTTAGTTGATTGTGTTTTCTTGTAACTGTTAACTTTTCTTGTCTATTTTACTAATTGTTAATTGACTTGGTAGTGTTTGCTTAAATTTCTACTACTTTATTGTTAAACATGCTTATTATTGAATATTAAACTTTTCTTAAAATTTCTACTACTTTATCACTAAACACGAAATAGCGGGCGCTATTTACCGCTAATCGCTACATAGCATATAGGTGGCCTGTCGCTATTTACCGCTATTCGCTATTAACAACTATGATGAACACGCACAGAAGGTTCTTGATATGATTATACTTTTGTTTTGAATTGAAACTTCATGTAACTTTTATCTTTAACAATAACCAATAGAAATTTGAGTACAACGTCTTGTGGTTAAGTGGCTTGATGATCATAAATGCAGGTTATTACACATGGAGAACAGGTGTTTCCACGAGTGAAGGAAAAAGTTCCACAAAAGAGTGGTTGCAAGTGAAGACATAAATTCACTGGAAGAACTGATCAGAAGGCTGAGAAGATTAAAGGATAATGTCGGTTTTATCTCTAATCGAGTCACCGCTGTTCAGGCTGGTCTTGACAGCTGGCAGGCCGAGCAAATCAACCGAAAACTCTACTACCTTTCGTTTCTGTCCATCATATTTCTTCCTCTTTCCATCATCACAGGAGGTTAGATTCATCACTTTGACCTTTTAAGTCAAATAAACTCGTTTTGAAATTTGATTTTAATGAGTATCATATCGAGTTTCAAGAAATGGTTAATATCCCTGGTAAACTTTTACTATTGGTATGTTTAAAGGCTAACTTTCTATTGTAAAACTTGATGAGATAAGTGCAGAACTTGGATTGACATGGAATATGTTTGACTCCCAAAGTCAAGCTATAGGTTATTGTTTATCCCTAACGGGTCAAATTAAAAATATTAGCTAAAGGGGAAATAGTTCAACTAGGTTTAACGGGTTAAAAGCTGACCAAATTTTTATAAATGCTTATAGATTCCTAAAAGTTTATTAGATTAGAATACTATTCTAACAACATTGTTTAGGTGAACATGTCAAATATTTATAAAAGTGGACCAAAACTGTTTGAGTCAAACCAACTAGAACTATGCTAAAACAACATATTTTGACCCACTCATTTTGCCATCTCTAATCATAACTTTTTAGGTTTTCCATGTGTCCAATGAGCATATATGTGCTTGATATTATGTTCTATTTCTTTTATAGGTTTATTATGTTAAATTGTATTTGACATTTAAATGATAAAAATGCAACAGTGTTTGGGATGAATGTGGGAGGTGTTCCATGGACGGGACAAAGAGATCCAGCGCTAGCAGACGGATTCAGAAACGTGATGTTGGTTTGTGTGGCAACGTTAGGTCTTGTGCTTTTATGCTTCCTGTTCCCGTTTCTTTATAGCCGAATAACTGTTTGGAGAAGACAAAGGAGTTTAAGACGGAGTTGGTCTCTTAACCGAAGATCTTTCCTTAAAAGAACCGTACCTGAAGAAAGAGGCGGGTACCTTCGGCTTTGACCCGAATCAAGATTGACCCGTGAAATCATGATTGTTATTTCTGTTTTTTCTTGGTGTAACTTTGTTCATACTTACTGCATGAAAATGATTTGGTGCAAGAACCCTTCAAAATTCATTCTTGTTGGTTACAAATATATTGTTTATTCATTCGTGATAAGTAAGAGAAAAGGTGCAGTTAATTTAAGTAACACGTTTACTTAGTCCTCAAATAGGCCAACAATTAACGTCATATAGACTTCTCAAAATTAAATAATTTAATTTAAAATAAGCTAATGAGTTAAAACTACTATTTCATTGATTGAAAAAACACCACCACAATGATTTGGTGCAAGAATCCTTCAAATTAGTATTCACTCCTTAAAAGTTAAAAATACTATTTTTGACTTTGCAAAAGTTTGAATCTTTCAAAGGTGATAGAGACGGATTGAGTTTGAAATATAGCCTATAAAACAAACAACCCTACAATAATTAACTGACGCGAGAATGATATAATGATGCTTGTAGTGTTATCCATCATGGACATATTGTAACAATAGTTTGACAAGATGACGGTGACAAAAACATAAAATAATTTGCATCTTGGTTAACGTCTATCTGGCAAATTATTTGTATAATTTATTGGCTTCTACAATTACAAAACCGTAATTTCTAATTAAACTATTACTATTTGCATCTCTAACGTTTACTAATTTTAACTACTTAAATTTTTGATGTTTTAAATTCGCAATTTACCTCCTAACATTTCATTTTTGTCTCCATTTGAATCCAAAATCTAACATAGGATTCTATATTAAAGCATTTGTTAAAATACTAAAATGCTCTTAAAATTTTAAAAATTTAAAAAAAAATTATGAGACCACCTATCATCTTCTCCACCCATCACCCCACCACATGTAACACCCCGAAATTTTATTTAAACAAAAGGAAAAGAAAAGTAAGTGGAAGGAATAGAAATTGTGCACAAATGAAGGGAGGGAAGTGTACAAAGTACAAATCTTATTATTTTAAGATTTTAAAGGGCATGGTCGCCCATATCAAAACAGAAAGTTGCTTTGATCTCGGAGGAAGAAGAAGAGAGAGAGAGAGTCCGGTTCTAGAGAGAGAGCCCGGTTCTAGAGAGAGAAAGAGGAAGAAGAAGCTGAAAAGGGTAAGTCTTCTCTTGTTTGAGCTCGGTTTCAGCTGAGTATTGAGTTCTTGACCGAAGTTCTGGTTGTTTGTGTTTGTTTTCGGGATTCAAAGAGCTGAATCGAAGTGGGTCTTAAACAAGAAGAGTGTTGTTCAAAAGCTGCTCAAGGTGAGTTTCTAGAACCCCTCTTTTACTGATTTTCAACTGATTTGGGGCTATTATGCATACTAAGTAAACATTTTGAAAGAAACCGTGGGTTTACAACTTTATGTACGAATGTTGGATGTATGTATGTATGTCATAGCGTTGATTATGGGTTAGTGATGATGATTAGCATGCTTAGATGACCTTAGTATGTTAGATCTGTGTTTGGGTATGCTTAGAATGATAATCGGGTGAAATTAGTAACATAGAAAAGATTTCAGAATGTTTGATGAACATGAACAGTGGTTCATGCGCCCAGAGGTGGCTCATGCGCCCAAACAGTTGTCCATGCGTCCAACATGAGAGGCCATGCGCCCAAATAGTACCCATGCGCCCAAAAGAAATGAGACGCCCAAGTGTTGGCCATGCGCCTAAATAGTGCCCATGCGCCCAAAGGGAATGAGTCGCCTAAGTGTTGGCCATACGCCTAAATAGTGCCCATGCGCCCAAAAGGAATGAGACGCCTAAGTGTTGGTGATGCGCCTAAACAGTGCCCATGCGCCCAAGTGCTTGAAACGGCTAAGTGTTGGTGATGCACCTGAACAGGGCAGAAATGCTGAAACAGTGCCCATGCGCCCAGACTGTTTATACTTAGAATTTTTATGCTCATGCGCCTAGAAGGACCCATGCGCCCACTTTGGAATTGAGGTTTTCTAAGTGGATTTCAAGGGGTAAAATGGGAAGATAGGCCTGGTTATGATGTGATGGCTTGTGTTTGATGTGTGTTATGCATGTATGATATTGCCTGTATAGTGATGGTGTATGTTTATGTATGTTCCTTATTATATATGTATGCCTTCCCTTGGCTTTGCGTTGAACGTTAATGAATGTAATGGAAGTATTATGTTACGTAAAGTGGAAGATAATGAAAAGAGGAACGTAATGAATGAATGCATGCATGAATGAATGAATAAAAGAGAAAGTATAGAAAGGCTTGCAAGCATATGTATGAGGTGAGCGACTCTGTGTCGCAACAGACTCGAAAGAGGTCCTTGTCGCGTATCCCGGTATTGTGTCAGTCTTCGGACATGAGTCGGGGGTTTGTTTGTCAAGCCTCGGCACAGTATCAGTCTTCAGACATGAGTCGGGGGTATTGCATGAGACAGGATACAGATTGCGTACTCCGGTACGGTGTCAGTCTTCGGACATGAGTCGGGGGTTTGTTTGTTAGGCCCCGGCACAGTATCAGTCTATGGACATGAGTTGGAGTATTGCATATGACGAAAGTGACGGATGATGAGATCCGTGTCGCGTATCCCGGTACCGTGTCAGTCTTCGGACATGAGTCGGGGGTTTGTTTGTCAGCCCCGGCACAGTATCAGTCTTCGGACATGAGTCGGGGATATTGCATCAGACGAGATAATGAGGTGAGCGACTTTGTGTTGCAACAAACTCGGTTAGAGTTCAATCCCTGTGATTGACTCATATGGGATCTTTGTCGCGTATCCCGGTGTTGATTCAGTCTTCGGACATGAGTCGGGGGTTTGCAAGCAGACCCCGGCACAACATCAGCTTTCGAGCATGAGTCGGGGATATTGCATGAGACAAGATTCGAGTAACAAAGAGTAATGAACGAAAGATAATGTATGAAAGAACGAACATATGAATGAACGTAAATGAATTATCGCATTAATGTACAGAATAGGATCCTCGTCATTCGACCTCAATAATCATGGTTGAGTGCCACGAAGAGGGTAAAGTCTGATCGAATCGAGAAAGAGAAGTGAACGATAATGTTATACGTTGAACGAACAAAGTTAATGAACGTAATGACGAAGATAATAATGATATTATCTGTATGTACGTATGATGCATGATCACGAACGGTTGTAAAGTATAGTATGTTTTGAAATAGAGTAAAGAACGGTTTTAACAAAGAAAAGTATGTTTTATTATAAAACTAGAACTCACTCAGCGTCGCTGACTTTTGTATGCATGATAGTTGGCAGGTATATGTTGATGCTAAGGAGCTGCAGGCATGGATGCATAAGCTACTAGGAGCTTTTTGAGGGTGGCATCCGTATTTTGACATGTCTTGTATTTTGAGATGAAAACAAATGTTGTAATCGACATGTTTTTAATTTTAAATGAAAGTTTTAAATTCCGCTGCAAAATAAATGTATGTTTTATAATGTTATATGTGCGATGATCCACCAGCTGTAAGTGTCCCGGGAACGGAGCCTTACACCACAACCGCCCCCGGCCACCACCAATATAGTCGGCCGCCTCCTGCCTAGTGTAAGCATGCATGTTTCAGATATTTTATTTATTTTCCTAGGTTCAAATTCGAGGTGTAGGCATGCTTAAAAGATAATCATCAACTATAACATCTCGTATTTTCCGTTAATTAAAAGTTAAACGTCATTTATTCTTGTAAGGATTATTATTGTCAACTATAAAACATATGTGTTATTTATGCTTATTTTTTTAGTTGTCATTAAATTTTAATGTATGAAAGTTAAAATAAAAATATTAAATTGAACAATAATAATTATAATAATAATATAGTAATAATAATATTAATAAGTTACTAATCTTAAAAAGATCTTGAACTTAAAGTTAAGTTGAGTTAAGGGGGTGTTTTTGTGAATCTATAAACTTTAAAAGAAAGTTTGAGCATAAAATAATAAACGCTCGAAAGTGAAGGGTCATTTCTGTAAATTTAAAAATCAAAACCCATTTCCCTCTTCCCCGTCGGCCGTCGGCCATACTCCGATTGGACTCCGGTGAGTTCCAGAAACCAGTAAAATCGGTCGATTTTTAATCCAAAAACCATCTCTAATCATTCTAGAACCTACTTCGAACTTGAATGCATCAATTAATCGCATTTAATCGTCGGTTACTAGTCTAATCGAATGCATAACCGAGCCATCTTCAATCCACTAGCCGTTCGAGCCTTAAACATCAATAACAACTCAATTAATTCAACCAGATCGAACGTCTAACTATCTCTAATCAAACTCAACACTCAATTGCACCTGAAACAAACCTAACCATCGAATTTCACCATCCTCCTCTGTCGCGGCCTACACCACACTCGAACACCATCATTCGGACTTCAAGACCTGAAATTGATAGAGGGCTTTTGGTCACGAAGATCTTTGGAAGCCTTCTGCAACACGAATTTAATTATCGTCAATGTTTGCAACTTGAACCAATCTTGACATAGCCGCGGCCCGTTCTACAATCTAAAACCATCAATTTGAACTCGAACACGTAAGTTACACACAACAAAACACTCGGTTTCACTTAGGGATTAAAAGCCCTAAGTTTAATTTGGTTAAGAACGTTAAATTGATGTTCAAATTGATTCAATTTAACTCTAGGGTTCTTGAGGTTTGTGGGAAACTTCTTAATTTGGGTTTATAAGAAATTGAAACCGACATAAACCAGGTCGCGACCCTGGTTTACTGGTTACACGCTTGCATTCAAACATTGAGGTCCTGGGTACAAACCCGGGCACCCTCATGCAATATTTTAAAGGCTTTTTAGCCTAAAAAATTTCAGAAATTTTTTTATTATATATAAAAATTATTTTTATAAACTTTAAATATTTTTAAAAGCATCAAATATTTTCTGTAAATTCTTCTAAGTTTAAATAAATATATTTTTATTAATAAAATATTTTAGCAAAGATTGTTTTGAATAATTTCTAATAAAATGGATTGTAAATAATAATTAATAAATTATTATTGGTCCAAATGTTTCTTTTCACTTAATATTGTTTAAATAGTACTTAGTTCTTTTAGTTATAAAACTTTATTCAAACTATATATATGAACCTTTCAAATTATTATAAGTGTTTCTTTTTACATTCTCGTATAAATATAAATATATATTTTTCCCAGAAAATACGAATAATTTCTATTTGTTAAATGTAATTATTTAACAAGCCCTAAAATTCACTTAAAACCCTAGGCCTAGTTAATTTGTTAAAACTTATTATTAAGCTCAAATCTTGTCAATATTTATATTTAGGTGTCTTGTGATAGTTTACGTTTGAACAATGCCTATTATTATTCTTATTATCACCGTTATTATATACTGATCTGCCATGTGAATTTTCTTGCCCCATTTTATTATTATTTTACACCTTTTTGAGGTTAAACATGTTAATCTTATCAAACTTACACTTGTAAATATTTTATACTTGTAAATACACATACAATTCATCTTTACCTTTTTGTCATGGTTATTGATACTATTGTGAGTGTTATATGAGATACATTATATGTTGACAATCATTAACTATGCTAGCCTGGCGACGTCATAGATCTATGGGCCTGACAAGCCTATTTGGTGCTAAAGCTGATGTATTGCCGGCTCCTGATAACGTATGACTTGTCCATCATGGGAACCAAGTACACTTAGCCAATCGTTATAAACTTATAATCTTAATATTTGTCGAGGTTTGATTGTAGCTATATGTGTTCTATAAACTTGCATAATTCATAACTATTGACATGAATTGCTACTTGTAAATCTTTTTATATATATATGTATGCTTAACCCATGGAACTCACCAACTTTCAAATTTGACCCTTTATTTTTAACATGTTTCAGGATTGTTACTTGAGGAACTCTTCTTGCTCATATAGGACTTGGACTTAGATAAATTAAACAGCTTATGTTGTTCATATTTTTGTGTATTGTAATGACTTAATTGACTTGTATTGTTCAATAAAAAATGGTATTTAATATTATTCCAACTTATGTAGTTCCATTGGCTATGAACAATCATTTCACATTCGTCCCCCCCGATGATTCCGCAGTCGGTCAGGGGTGTGACATCAACCTTGTGCATTTCCTGAAACATGTTAAAAATAAAAGGTTAACTTTGAAAGTTAGTGAGTTCCATAGGTTAAGAATACATACATACATACATATATATACATATATATATATATGTGTATATATATATATATTTATAAGTTTACAAGTAGCAATTCATGTTAATGGTTACGAATAAAGCAAGCTTATAGATATCATATAGCTACAATCAAACCTTGACTAAGAATAACATTTACAAGTATAACGATTAGCTAAGTGTACTTGGTTCTCATGATGAACAAGCATACGTTATCAGGAGCCGACAATAATCTCGGCTTTAGCACCAAATAGGCTTTTCAGGCCCATAGATCTATGACATCGTCAGGCTAGCAATAGTTAATGATTGTCAACATATGATGTCTATCATATAAAACTCATAATAATACAAATAACCATGACAAAAGTAAAGATGAACTGCATGTGCTTTTACAAGTATCAAAATGTTTACAAGTGTAGGTTTATAAGTTAACATGTTTCACCCCAAAAAGATGTGAAATAATAAAAGAGGGGCATGAAAACTCAAATGACGTATATATATATAAGGTGATAATAAGAAATAAACGATGCTCCAATGAATTCTTTTACAAAATACCTAAACGTATATATTACCAGATTAAGTTTAATAATAAGTTTAACAATTAAACGTAGACTAGGGTTTCGATAAGAATTTGGGGGTTTAAATAACTAAGGTTAGTTATTAAAATCATATATATATTTTAATCCAATAAAAAAAATACCATTTAGGCAATTTTGAAGGAAATAAATCCTTTATAATAATTTGTGAAATTTAATTATAAAATGTAAATAAAATTTTATAATTATCATAATCAATCTATAACTAAAGATAATGTAATGACCAATAATAATCTAGTGATTTAAACTATTTAAAGTTTATTTTTTATAAAAATAAACTAAGTATAACATTTGTTAATAATATTTTATAAAAAAATGTTAAAGTATTAAAGTAATAAATTTATAGAAAATAATTAGATAACTTTAAAAAATGAATAAATTTTACAAACTTGATTTTTATAATATTTAGAAATTTTCTACAAATTTTTTAAAGGCTAAAAAGCCTAAAAAAAATAAGTTGAGGGTGCCCGGGTTCGAACCAGGACCTCAAGGTTTGAAGGTGAGTGTGTAACCGGTAGTCTAGGGCCGCAACCATGGTAAGTAATGGTTTTTAAATTATAAAAACACAACTATAAAGATACCCCTGAATACATATGAACCCTAGTATGATTTTGATACAAATTGAACACCAAATCGATTCTGTTAATGATTAAAATCAGGAGGCTTTTGTTCCTCACGTAAAAACGAGTAGATGGGTGTGTTTAATTACCCAGTTTGAATCGAATCGATGATAAGAACAGATGAAGAAAAAGTCGCGACCGAGATTAAGTACGATTGATGAGCAAATGATGATGATAATCAAATTAACTTCAGGTGAAGCTTCAGGTGATGTTCTTGGTTCTAAGCCCTCAATCAATTGAGGTTCAGAATGCCCGGTTGGTGGTGAGCTCTCGGTTGCAGGTCGTGATGGAAGTGGGGATCGAATGTGGGGTTTGTGTGTTTCTCAGATGAAATTGCAAGTGATGTTAGATTAGGGATAGTTAAACGATTGTTTAGAGTTCAATTGATTAAGTAATTATCAGGTTTTTGTTGTCAAACGGCTTTGAAGATTGATGTTGGTCGGTTACGAGTTCAAACGTCCATTTTAACTCAAATTAAAGCGCATCAAGTGTTCGAAACAGTTTCTGGAAGTTATTAGCATCTATTAGGACTTAAATTTCGGGGGTTTACAGGTGGTTTGGGGGGTTGTCGAACTTCAACCGGAGGGTGGCCGGAAATACGGGCCGATGGGGGGTTTTGGTTTGGGTTTCAAGGGAAATTACATAATGGTTCCTGAGGTTTAATTATTTATCATCTTATGCAAAACTTCATAGTTAAGTTTTCAAAACATCAAGTTTAATAACTTTTATAAATTATTGTTATTGTTATTATTATTATTGTTGTTGTTGTTATTATTATTATTACAATTATTATTACTATGTTCAAATTAATAGTTTAAATTATTAACTTTCAAATATAAAAAATAATGTAAAACAAAGAAACAAGCATAAGTAACCCACATAGTTTTATTAATGACAAAAATACCCCTTACAAGAACATAACAAAGTTAACATTTAGTTAACGAAAAACCCGAAAGATTACAGAGAGAGAGAGAGAGAGTTTGGTGAAAACTCAAGTGTGTTTATGGTAAAAAATGTGGTTGAGTCCAATATTTTTTAATTTGAAGGGTAGTTTATTCAGTTTATAAAAGATTTAATAGAAAAACTAACGGTGTTAACGTTCTGGATTTAAATAGATGAGAAAATGAAAAGTTAGGGGACATAGTGATGTTGTAAAACTTTAAGGATGCAACTAGTTGGTTTTTGAGAAAAGTTATGAATGCAATAGTACTTTAATCTTTTAGTTATATTATATAAAATTAATTATTATTTGCACCCCTGTCGTTTGTTAATTTTAATTACTTGAATCTTTGAAGTTTCAAAACCTCTATTTTCCCTAACGTTTTATTTTGTCTCTGTTTGAGTCCAAAAACCCTATCATTGTTAAATATTTATATTAACTTTTTTATTAAATGGCTAACATGCTCTTGTTAGCCACCACCATTAGTATCCCTCCACGTCTGTTGCCACACCACCACGTCACTTCTTCCGCCACACCTTCATCGCCTTTACACTTTCTGTAAGGATTCCTGAAGTCTGATGCAACCCAAAACTGCCTAAGTGTCTCAGCAACATGCACTAAGTACTGAAGTGAAGAATGCTTCGGAAGTTTTACACAATACATTAGAAAAACATTCTAAGTGTAAAATCTTCCGAAGTCAAGACCAATATCTTCCGAAGCCAAACATGAAGTCTTCCGAAGCTTCAAGAGACAAAGTCTTCCGAAGCTTCAAGAGACAAAGTCTTCCGAAGCTTCACCCTATGAAGACAGATTTCTTCCGAAGACTTTTAGTACACATGCTTTATCTGATGTACTGTTCCATAAAGCACCTTTTCCGCTGCGTCTCTGATAAGTCACCAACTTACAAGAGTTGGTGAAAAGGTCCATGCTTTTGGTAACTGTACATTGAGGTCTTGAGTCTGAAACTTTCCACTTTATGTACTTTATCCTTTTTGTAATGTATAAGGATGTGAGCTATGGCATGTCATAGTCACAAGGTCAAAAGGCAGATATGCCTTTTGATTCTACAATTGATTTTGTTAGTGTCTAGTCAATTGTATCCAGCTGGCTTTCATAGTATAGCCGGCTGTAGGTTGTAGTATAAGTATTTCAAGTTTCTTGTATCTTCAATATGCTTTGTAACACTTGTAAAAGAACTTGAGAAAGCAATATACTGCTCCCTTGAAAACTATACTCTCTTGTTCTGTCTCTTGCTTTACTTGTGTTCTTTGTATCACCTTTGGTTACCTAGTTCACTGTTTGATTAAAGTTTAGTTAATCTTCTCATTGTGTTATTGTGTTGTAATTGTGTTCAAGCCCTTAAACGATCCTGCAATTGGTATCAGAGCACTCAGGCTCGTGATATAAGATCTAACCATCTTAAGATCCCTCACACACACAAAAACTAAACTTTTCAAATGGCTTCCATCTCAAAGACTGATATGGAGACTGGAACCATGAACAAATCCCCATTGATCACTCTTGATGACTTTGACACCTGGTGCATGAGGATGGAAGGCTTCATCAGGTCTCTTGACTCAAGAATGTGGGAATCTGTTGAATATGGACCTTTCATACCCAGCACCCCCTCTGCTACCGGTGCTGGTATGATTCCTAAAGATGTGGCCAACTACTCAGATGAAGATAGGAAAAGAGTAGAGATTGACAGGAAGGCCATGACTGCTCTTCAGACTGCTATCCCAACTCTGTGTACAGAGGTTTTAAGAAGTGCAAGACAGCTAAACAGCTGTGGGATGCACTGAAGCTGATGTATGAAGGCTCCTCTGAAGCCAAGGAGAACAAGAAAGATCTTCTGAAGCAGCAGTTTGAAAATTTCACCTTTAAAGCAGGTGAAACCATGACCCAACAATACTTCAGGTATGTTGAGATTGTGGATACCCTTGTGGATGGAGGAGTTCCTCTTGAGAACAGAGACATTGTAAGGAAGTTCATGTCCTCACTTCCTAGGCAATGGACACACTATTGTGTGGTAATCAAGAGGACCGAGAACCTTAAAACTCTTACTCTGACAGAGTTATATGGGATTCTCAGTGGATACCAGATGGAGATGAACTTACAAGGTTCATCTGGCAACTCTAACAATCAAATGGGTTCAGCCCTTCATGTGGTTGAAAGGGACAACATAGAACCCCAACATCATCTCCTATGCTACCCTGACAACTCACAAAAGGGTCCTTTCATCACCTTCCCGGAGACACCAAGGGAGAACTTTACTCAAGGAAGCCCATTCCAAGAGACAAGTTCTTCTCAAGCCTTGTGTCTGCAGATGAAAGCTGTGGAAATTATCTCTTCACTCTTGAAGACCTAGACTGTATCCATCCAGATGACCTGGAATACATGGAGATAGTTCAGCAGATGGCTCTTCTCACTCACAGAGCCAAGAAGTTCTACAAGAGGACAGGAAGAAGATTTCCAAGCAATGCTACCAGTGGTAAGTTTGGGCTGGATAAAAGCAAAGTTAAGTGTTACAATTGTAACCTTATGGGTCACTTTGCTAGGGAGTGTAAGGCACCTAGAGCAAATGGGGGTCAAACACAACTCAGACCAAACTACACTAACAATACCCCTCAGGCTGAGAAGACAAAGCAACATGCTGCGGTTGCTGTTGAAGAGGGAGGATTTGACTGGAGTTTTCAGGTGGAGGATGCTTCTCCAAACCAAGCATTGATGGCTGACCATGATGAAGCCAAGGTATTAGAACATCTTTGCTCCCCTGAATGCATTGCTAAAGTAAATAGATACAGGTCCTACAACCTAGAGATGAGATCTGATCTTGAGTCATTAAACATATTAAAATCTGATTTTAGAAAGTCTGAAAATGATTACAAGTTAAAGATAGAAGACTTGGAGAAAACCATTTTAGTACTAAAACATGAACATACAGATTTTAGAACTCAGATCCAAGATCTCATCACTAAGTTGACTAAGTGCCAGGCTGAGCTTGTGATCAGCAAAGCCCTGGCAGAGAAAAGTGTTCTTGAAGAAGAGACCTTCAAGAACATGATATCCTCATCCCTACACAATAAGGTTTGTTATCAAAATAGACAGGGACTGGGATCAAATGAGATAGCTCCTCCACACACAATCTTGTCTGTAAGATCTCTAGGTGTGGAACTTGTGAAGATGAGCTTCCTCTCATAGATCCAATAAGTGAGGATGATGAAGAAGTGATAGTGAGGAATCCCTCTGAGAAGAGTGAAGAAGAGGATTCCTCCAAGGGCCACTATCCTTCTGAGGAGAAGAAATTAACTGTGATGACCAAGTCCAAGAGAAAGAACTTGATCAGGAAGAGCAAAAGGAAAGCAAAGAAGGCTCAAGAAATCAAGGCTACCTTTGATGCTAAGAAGAAACAAGTGTTTATCTCTGCAGGTTTCAAAGCTGTAAGGACTGAAGACATCCACCAAAGCTTCTTAGCCAAGAGTTCTGGTTCATGTTCAAATCATCTCAGTACAAAGAAGAAGACTGAGCTGCTGTGTACCACTGCTGCACAGCCTGGACCATCAATTCCAAGAACAGTTCACAGCCCAAGGGAATTGTATCTGCATCTACCAAGATGAAGGTGAAAAAGGGATGTGACCAAAGCCAGTCTTGCTCTCAAAAGGAGATTTCTTTGAAGAAGAAAATGTTGTGTGTTATGTGTGAAAGTACTTCTCATATTGCCAAGGATTGTCCATACAATCCTAAAAGTACTATCCACATGACCAATACAAAGACTTCAAAGAATCTCAAGAAGTCTAAAGCTTCGGAAGGAAAGTCTGTTTCCTTTGGAAGCTCCAAATCAAAGAAGAAGGTAAATGGAAAATTACCTTCGGAAGCAAAGTTGGTCTCGAAAGAATGAAGTTCTTCCGAAGCACTAAAGTCTGCTGCAGTGACTGTAGATTCTTCCGAAGTATCAGTCATTAAAACTTGTGAAGCTCCAAAAGCTTCTAAGGTTTTGAAGGTCAAGTCCAAGACTCCAAAGGTGGTGTGGAAGTCTAAGAAAGACCAAATGACTGAGGTTCTCCATCAACAACAGCTGAAGATCCCCTCTGTACAACCATAGGATCTATTACTGTTGCATTACCTTCTATTACACTTACTGAACCCAAGACAAGTAAGGCTTGGGTTTCCAAATGTAACTAATCATTTTCTTTGTGCAGGGACAGCTCAAGACAAACAAGAATGTCTGGATAATTGACAGTGGTTGTTCCAGGCACATGACAGGAAATAGGTCTTTACTTCATAATTTTGAGAGAATTGATGGAGGACCAGTTGCTTTTGGAGGAGATGAAGGTGGTTACATTTATGGAAGGGGCAAGGTCACAAATGGTAAGCTCAGCATTGAGAAGGATCTGCAGAAAATTTAAATACAGGTGATCCTGATCCAAGATTTGAGCTAGGAAGACCTTCAGCTCCAGTTGAAACTACTTCAGCAAATGAGGTTTCTATCAGCACAACAATGACAAATCCAGCTGATACATCTGGCATGCCTTCAAATTCCAGCTCAGAGGCTTCTCAACCAGATAAAGACATCTCAATTGCAGAAGACAACAATGGTGATGGTGATAGTGATCAAGAATTTCTTGATGCTAATAACCATACCATAGATGACAACATCAATGATGTCACACACTCATTGGATCAAGTTAATCTTGATAGGTGTGATAATGTGGAGGATCAATCTTCAAGACCAGATCTAAATTTCTCAAATTTGGATCTATCTCAGCAACTTGCTGTGATCCTCAGCTAAGGATCCACAAGTCTCATCCTACCACAAACATCATTGGAGATGTTATCTCCGGGGTAAAGACAAGAGGGCAAACCCATGAAGCAAATGTTTGTCTTCACTCTTGTTTTCTATCCCAATCAGAGCCAAAGAAAGTTGAGGAGGCTCTAAAGGATGGAAGTTGGGTTGAAGCTATGCAACAAGAGCTGCTTCAATTCAAAAGGCAGAAAGTTTGGAACCTTTGTCCTCTTCCTCATGGGAAGACTACCATTGGAACCAAATGGGTTTTTAGGAATAAAAAGGATGATAGAGGAATCATCATCAAGAACAAGGCAAGACTAGTTGTTCAAGGATACACACAAGAAGAAGGGATTGACTACACTGATGTCTTTGCTCCTGTAGCTAGACTAGAAGCTGTTAGGATATTCCTGGCATTTGCTGCATCCAAGAACTTCAAGGTCTACCAACTTGATGTAAAGTGTGCTTTCTTATATTGAGTTATTGATAAGGAGGTTTATGTCAAACAACCACCTGGTTTTGTAGATCCTGATCATCCTGATTATGTCTGCAAGCTTGACAAAGCTCTCTATGGGCTGCATCAGGCACCCAGGAAGTGGTATGAGACACTGTCTGAGTATCTCTGTAAACATGGTTACAGGAGAGGTACTATAGATGGAACTCTCTTCATCAAAGGACAAGGAAACGACATTCTGCTAGTTCAAGTATATGTGGATGACATCATCTTGGCTCAACCAATTCAAGGCTCTGCAAAGACTTTGAAAAGCTGATGAAAGATAGATTTGAAATGAGTTCAATGGGAGAACTTAATTTCTTTCTGGGAATTCAAGTGAAGCAGGTTGAAGATGGCATTTTTATAAGTCAGTCAAAGTATGTTCAAGATATACTCAAGAGGTTCAACATGACTGATTGTAAGACTGCTAAGACACCCATAGCCAGAAACCACTCCTTGGTCCAGATCTTGAGGGGGAGTGTGTAGATGAGCACTTATACAGGGGTATGATTGGGTCTCTTATGTATCTTACAGCTAGCAGGCCTGATATCATGTTTGCTACATGTATTTGTGCAAGATATCAAGCCAATCCTAAGATGTCTCACTTAATCACCGTGAAAAGGATTTTAAGATACCTCAAAGGTGCTTCAACACTTGGTTTATGGTATCCAAAGAATTCTAATTTCAATCTGTATGCCTATACAGACAGTGATTATGGTGGCTGCAACATGACTGCAAAGTCTACATCTGGGGGATGTCAATTCCTTGGTGGAAGGGTTGTCTCATGGCAATGCAAGAAACAAACCTGTGTGTCTGCATCAACTGCTGAGGCTGAATACATTGCTGCTGCAAGCTGCTGTGCTCAAGTGCTTTGGATTAAAATCAGATGCTAGACTACGGATTTAACTTCAAAGAGACTCCTATCCACATAGACAACAACAGTGCTATCTCTATCACTGAGAACCCTATGCAGCACTCAAGGACCAAACACATCAACATCAGGTATCATTTAATAAGAGATAACTATGAAAAGGGGTTAATTAAACTAGTCAAAGTTCACACAGATGAACAATATGCTGATCTGTTCACAAAAGCTTTTGATGAATAGAGATTTAAGTATCTGATATCAGCTATTGGGATGATTAACTTTGAGTAGACTTTTTCTTAAAACTAATTCTAATTATTTCTTCTTAAAAATATGTGTGTCCTAAGTTGTCTAGTTCATCACTTTCATAAGCTCATGTTTTCTTTGAATGAAAAACTCTTTTTGAAGACTTTCCTTAGATTCTTGAAAATTTTCTGATACTTCGGAAGATAAAGTTTTACCTTTGGAAGAAAAATATGTCTTCAAAATAAATGACTGTCTAAGAAATTTTACCTTCGGAAGAAGTCAAAATTTATCTTCCGAAGCTTAAAATTCTTAACTTAGACACTTATTCATTTTTAAGGACTTTTTCCTTCCGAAGCAAAAATTACTTTCGGAAGCTTTGTTCATTCTTATACAAAGCATCCAAAAGTTTATTTCTTTTCCGAAGCATAAATCTTTAAGACGCTCAGAAAATTCTTCCGAAGCCACTTTAGCTTCGGAAGCTTTTTCAATCACAACTTCCGAAGACAAATTACTTTCGGAAGCTTTTCGAATTCCAAGAAAACTACTTTTTGAGCAAAAAGGTAACTACTTTTTCAGAGGTGGGACCGACATACGGATTTCAAAGTTTATCCTCTTTCATTAAACTTTATCTGAAATCCTTCTCTCTCATATAAACCCAACGGTTTCCCCCCTCTTCTATCATCTGCTTTTCTTCCATACCTAAAACCCAAAGCTTTCTCTCTGAAATTTCCTTCCCATTCTTTTCTCTTCATCTCTGAGCTACCTCACAATGGCTGACCTTACACACAGAAATGATCCTCACTTTGCCATGCAGCTACACAGACAACACAATCAGGTTGCTCTGTTATGCTCTGACAAAGATCCTCATTTCTCAGAGGTTTGCCGTTTCTTGTCTTTGTCTCACTACTTCACCTCCCTAACCATTGATCCTCCTCTATATGAGGATCATTTGCTTGAATTCTGGAAGACCTGCCAAGAGGTCATTATGGATGGGGAGAAGGCACTGTCTGCCACAGTGCAGGGGAGAACAATTTTCATCACTCCGGCCATCATCAACCGACATCTTCAGCTGGATGATGAAGCAGGTGAAGTGTTCTTCCCAAAAGAAGCGGTTAATCATTCCTTCGAGCAGATGGGATATGAAGGAGATTTCTCTGTAAAGACCTTCAGGAAAGGGAAGGTCTCATCCCAGTGGAAATACCTGCTCCATGTGGTTATCCACAGCTTATCAAACAAGCATGGTGGATGGGACCAGATTCCTGAGGATCTCTCCTTTATAGTTCATGGGATGGTTCAGGGGGTCAAGTTCAGGTATTCACAATTTGTTTATACTAATTTACTTGCAAACTTAGACTCCTTAGAGTATTACATGTTTCCTAGATATGTTCAACACATTCTCAACTGTGAACTGGGCTCACAGTTGAGGGAAACAGGCAATATTCTTAAACTGGGACAGATGAAGCCGGCATCTTTAAAATTATGAAGAAGCCAATTGTAGGCTTCTCAGGGGTAGAAACAGCCCTAGTCCCAAAAATGTTAGAGCTCATTGCTCAAGGTGACAACATAGCAGTCCAAGCTAGTGTTGAACCCACACCTACTGCTCTCCTACCCTCTTCACAACCTCAAATATCATCACCTACAAAAGAAAATCCCAACGAACCCCTGCTCAGGCTATTGAGTCTGTGCAGGCCCCCAAATACTCAACCTTACAGGAAGAAGTGGACTCCAGAGCTTCCACTTCTCCTGAGGAGCAAACCACTCCCATCACTTTACCTATCAGGGCTGAGGTTCCTCAAGCTCAACCTGATGAGCTCATTAGCCCAACAACCGTAAGCTTTCACTCTGAGTCTCAACACTCAAGTGAACAACCTTCAGGGGACAGCTACCATCCCCAACCTTTGGATCTAAACCAACCAATTCCCAACCTATCCTTTTACACTGATGAAGACTTAGGATTCAGTGAGTACCATGAGTCTCTTCTCCTCCCCTACTCAAAGAGAGATGAGTACCTCTGACTCTCCTCAGTCTATCCCTTATCAGTCACCTATTACTGAGGTGGACACATCTGAACCTGTTCAGGATGTCCATATGGAAGAGGCTCTCACTTTTGAAAGTGATTACATCATTAAGACCTCAACCATGGCAACTCAGCCCATTGGCATCTTAATTGAGGTTGCCAGTGAGTAGAGGAAAACCAGCAGCCAAGAAACTCAAGCTGGTGGTGAGAAAGAGGACTTTGGTCCAATCCTCTCATCCCCCAGTGATTCTTCTGATGAAGATGAGGGGAATTTGAGACTAAAGGTACAAAAATTGTCACAAACATGCACCTATCTAGTCTCTAAGGTTAGTCACTTGGAATCTCAGGTGACTACCTTACAAAACAGGGTCAATGATCAGCAACTTCAGATTTCATATTTGAAGGAAAAACTAGCTGAGAGACCTTTAAGGAGAGCTCAACCAGGAACACAAGAACCTGTGGAAGTGACTGATTTATCCTCCAGCTCACCTATGCAAGTGGGTGATGCTACCAAAAAGGGGGAGAAAGTTATCACAACCACAGAACCTGGGAGTTCTTCAAAGAGAATGGACATAGAGGACTCACCATCCTCACTTGCTGTTGTGCATTCTCAGCAACTTCCTCAAACTCACATTAATGTGGACTCTATAGACTCTATCATCAGGAGTCTCTTTGAGGAAGGTATACCAAGGGCTGTCTCATCTCCACCACATGGAACTGGCAACTACATCATCAGATGGAGGTATGATGATGACAGAAGAGCCCTCATACTTCACAGAGTTCAAGGCCAACAAGAAGTCTTTCAGTTCCAAAGCCTGAGCTTCTATGAAGGACTGGATTTAGTCAACATGCCACTTGTCAATCCAAGCAAATCTAGACAAGCTGACAGGCTGGCTCAAAGAATCCAAGACAGGATCCTTGCAGAGTTCTCTCTAAGAAGGAGACTTAGGCAATCAGGCAATGTCATCGGTCAACTGGATGTTGAGGTGGACCCTAAGATTAGTTTCATAGGGGAAACCTTGGCTGAAGGCCCAGTGGTAGAACCTGAGACCCTTGTCTCACCATCAACAACTGCTGCAGAGATCCAAACTCCATCTGAGACACCTGCTGGTGAAGGTGTTTCTCAGCCTCTCTCTGGCCAGAGCATGGAAGCTACACCAAGCAATGAAGGCCAAGCCTCAATCCACCCTGAGTCACAAAGGTCTGTTAGTGACAAAGGGAAAAGGATAATGACTCCTGAGGAAATTGAGGAGGAAGAGAGAGAGAGGAAAAGGAGGCTAAGGGGAGAAAGTTCTTCTGGGTCATCTAAATTCATGCAAGCTGCAATCAGGGCTGCCCCCAGACCAAATACTAAAGATGATGAGTTAAGGGCAGTCAGGATTACCTATTTACAGACCAGGAACTATGATGTTGATGAAATCATCTCCCTCCCCTTAGAAGAGTTAAATGAACTAGCTGACATGGAAGTGTCAAGAGAGATAAAGGAGAAAGAGGATGCAAGGTTACTTCTCCAATTCAAAGAGGAGAAGAGACAGAAAAGACTTTACAAGCATACTCCAACTCTCTCTCCAGTTCAAGAAAATCCTGCACAGGAAGATGTGGCTCCACAAGAACTCAGGTAGATAAAGAAGAAGATAGAATCAAAATGATAAACTACCTGAGTGCCACAGGCTTCTATCAGGAAAATGTACTTCTTCCCTTGTCCTATGACTTCATTGAGTTTGAATACTTAAAGCAACTTGAACTTGAGCAAGTCAAAGAAAGAAAAACAAACAAAAGGAAGCTAAGGGAAGAAGCTGCAAAGTCAAGAGTCATCATTCAAAAGAATGCAAAGAAGTCTGCTGACAGACAAAGAATGATGAGCTTCTTGAAGTCATATGGATTCTCTGGAAGGAGACTTGGTCCCATGTATCTATCTACAATGGATGAGCATATAAGGGTGATCAAGCAGAAGATTAAAAGTGGTGAATTGATTGACTTGCACTCTCTTTCAAGTCAAGTCCCACCTGAAGTGGAGGTCAAGTTTGAACAACCAGAGACACCTGAACCAGAACCTCCAGCTGAGCCTCAGCAAACTTCATCTTCTGATCCAAGACAGGGTCAAACTCCCTCTCCTTCTGAACCTGTGAGGGAGGAACACCCAACTGAGAAAGACACTGATGATCAACATGGTGCTGCAGACCAGTCTTCTCAGTTAAAGACATCAAAGAGGAAGAAGAAAATGGCTTCTAAACTAAAGACTAAAAAGAAGAAGCCAAAGTCATCTACCTCTACACCCCAGGCTGAATCAGATCAACCTGAGGAAGTGCATGATGAGGCAACCCAATCAACTCCTATGCAAGTGGCTCCTCTAGCAACTGAGACACCTATCTTGTCCTGGACTTATTCTACCAATCCAGAAAGATGGCATGTTGTCAGAGATCAAGGTGTTGAGAATGTCTACTCCTGGCAAGACATAATCAACTTACCTTTGCATGATCTCTTTGAAATGAGAAGATACTATGAGAGTCTTGATGATCCTGACCACCAAATGAAGAAAGGAATGGTCTTGATTGTACTGAAGACTACCAACATCTGAATATCTTCTAAGTGTTTTGGTAGCATCAACCTAGGGGGAGTTGTAAGGATTCCTGAAGTCTGATGCAACCCAAAACTGCCTAAGTGTCTCAGCAACATGCACTAAGTACTGAAGTGAAGAATGCTTCGGAAGTTTTACACAATACATTAGAAAAACATTCTAAGTGTAAAATCTTCCGAAGTCAAGACCAATATCTTCCGAAGCCAAACATGAAGTCTTCCGAAGCTTCAAGAGACAAAGTCTTCCGAAGCTTCACCCTATGAAGACAGATTTCTTCCGAAGACTTTTAGTACACATGCTTTATCTGATGTACTGTTCCATAAAGCACCTTTTCCGCTGCGTCTCTGATAAGTCACCAACTTACAAGAGTTGGTGAAAAGGTCCATGCTTTTGGTAACTGTACATTGAGGTCTTGAGTCTGAAACTTTCCACTTTATGTACTTTATCCTTTTTGTAATGTATAAGGATGTGAGCTATGGCATGTCATAGTCACAAGGTCAAAAGGCAGATATGCCTTTTGATTCTACAATTGATTTTGTTAGTGTCTAGTCAATTGTATCCAGCTGGCTTTCATAGTATAGCCGGCTGTAGGTTGTAGTATAAGTATTTCAAGTTTCTTGTATCTTCAATATGCTTTGTAACACTTGTAAAAGAACTTGAGAAAGCAATATACTGCTCCCTTGAAAACTATACTCTCTTGTTCTGTCTCTTGCTTTACTTGTGTTCTTTGTATCACCTTTGGTTACCTAGTTCACTGTTTGATTAAAGTTTAGTTAATCTTCTCATTGTGTTGTTGTGTTGTAATTGTGTTCAAGCCCTTAAACGATCCTGCACTTTCATTACCTCTTCCACATATCCCGCCACACCTCACCTGAAAACAATCGACGTCACATCTTCCCCACACCATGGCCTAAAACCACAAATCACCAATCAAAACCTCAAATCTTACAAACCTACTACAAAGACTCCCAATCCTAATTTCCCCCTAGTATAAAGACACCCATCTAGATTACCTTACGACCCATTTTGACTTGTTTTGTGTTGACCAAACCCTTAATCAGCTTTGTATAGAGGATCATATAAGTGGTTGTGGTGGTGTTAATCGATGGCTATGGTGGTGGTGATGAGGGGTGTGGTGTTGGTGACTGGCAGCCTATGGTGGTGGTGATGTAGAGAGAAATAGAGGGATAAAGAGAGAGAGAGAAAAAGAGAGTAAGGGGAGAGTGTTTGGTCATGGTTGGGTGGTGATGATGGTGACAATCTGCTGTGGTGGTGACATGCGGTTATGGTGGCTACAAGCGGTTGTGGTGGTGATATGGGCTATGGATGTGGTGGGTGTGAGGGGCAACCTATGGTGGTGCGTGGTTGTGGTGGTGGTGATGGGTAGTTATGGTGGCAATGATGGAGATTAGGGAGAGTAGAAAGAGAAATAGTGTAGGGGGTGAGAGAAAACATATGAGAGTCTTTATTAGGTGAAAAGAGAATTGGGTGGTGTGAGATAATAAAAGACTAAATAATGTTTTTGAATAGTTAGGTTGTAATATATAGAGATAACAAGTAACCCTAAAAAACCTAACAGGACCCGTGTGCTCATTTTAATCAAAACCCAATAATATATTCTAAAACTACACCGTAGTTGTAGAGGAAGTAACCATACACTAAGATTGGAAAACAAAATCAAAAACAAAAAACCAAAAATAATAAGATAAACATGCTTCGATTAACTCAAATATCCAAACTTTTGCCAACAAATTTAAATTGTGCTTGATGTTGTCATTCATTTTTGTTGATTGTGCTATCCATAATGTACTTGATAGTTTATTGGTTCTTGATTTCCGGAATGATAATCTGATTACTAATGACCTTAGTTGTTGGCGATGTCTCAAGGTTAGCAAGCGACAATCTCTTGGATCCGTAGATCAAGAGATGACATATGTGGATATAAATAAAGAAAAGAAAACAAGACCGGTGATAGTAGTTAAGCGGCAGTCTCTTGGATCCGCAGATCAGGAGATAATATCCACAGATCTAAAAAGGAAAAAAAATCTAATTAAACTATTGCATGAGATCGGTGTTCATGGACCGTGATCCTTGATGCGACTAAAACACTGATAAATAAACAAAAAAAGGTAACATAGTGACCACTCCAAGTTAGGAGCCATAATCTAGAAATGAACCAAGAGAATCAATGTGAACAAATCAATATAATGATATATGTAATAGGTTAAATCTTCAACCGATAAATAAGCTTATTCAACGCAAACTAAAAAATAAAGAAGAAACGAACAGAAAACAAAGGTGAACTGGATGACAACGTCGACGACACACCGCCCTATCTAGGGTTTGAACTTGATGGCAATGACTAGGGTTTGTACATTTTTGTGAGGGTGCAATAGAGAAGAAGATAACCAAAACCTTAAGTCTCTGATACCATGTAAGATGATAAATGACTAAATAATGTTACTGATAGATTTGATTATATTATATAGAGTTCATAATGAAAACCTAAAAATCTAAGCGGACCCATGAGCTAATACTAATAACCTAAATAATAATATAATCTAAAAAATAACCTTATATTCCCCCGCGATTAGAGGGGTCGAGAATCAGATATTTAGAATGGAAACAATAAAATAAACATAGAACAATAAAAAAATAGTCTTCGCTCATACGATTTCGCAAATCCGTCTTCACATGTTTCATTACAGAAAAATATTGATCAACATTTACCGTTGCGATGGGTAAGACAAACGGTCTATGTTCCTAAAATGTTAGACGTATCATAAAATTTATAAAGTGTAATGAACTAAAGAATTAATATAATTAAATACCTAATTTAACAAACAAATTAACTACATTATACATTTCTAAATAACTAAATCAACCAATAAGTTAATCTACATTATGCTTGACATCTATTTGTCACTTGGTTTTACTGTTTTGATTATAATCCTCATATGGCTTATTAAAATATTGATCACTAAAAAAAGCACAAACAAAATTCTAGGTTTTTAATCTAGATACACAACACAAATCTAGATACTAAACTTAATCAAACAAATTAACTAATAAATATTCAAGTAACGGGAAACAACAACAAAAAGAAGTGTAAATTTAGCCAAAAATTAAATGGAAATAACAACCATATAAGAAAATCACAGATTCACGGCTACACAACTTGTGTCGGAGTTCTGACTACCAGACTCGTTGGAGTTAAAAAAAGATAGCAACGGTGATAAACCGATGGTTGGACCATTGGAGTTGAATAAATTAGGGCGGTGAATCGGTGATGGACGCAAGCAGAGAGCAGAGGCGCAGAGGAGTAAGCAAGCAAACAACAATTGCATGGGTGGGAGGGTTTTGGATTAGAGTTAAAATGTTTATATTTAAGGATACAAAAGTAATTTTAACTACTAAAAGAAAGTTTAAATAAACATACCCTTTTAAGGGCGCGACCCTAAGGGATGCGAGAAGCAAATCATAGCGTGAGGAACCAGTGACCTAAGACACAAATATTAATTAGGTTTTGAAATTAATAATATCTAGAGGTCAAGCTCCTTAAAAATTATGGTCATATAATTTTTTGGTATTATACGATAAACTACCAACTCAAAAATCAAGAGGGCTATTTGAACCCGTTACCTTGACAATAATCTCACTTCTGATTGCATTCTTCCAAAAAGACTCGATGAAAGCTACTGCATTTTTGAACCAGTAAAAATCAAATAATTATAATTCAAACTATTTTCTACCCACACCTAATCTATTCACAGTCCTAAGTCGTAAGCACTACAACACGATTCAAAATACTACTAAATAGAAAAAGTGTTTCAAACAGACATTTTCAATATTCCATTTTTCATAGCATCTAGAACCTTCATTAAACCTAACATTTAACTATTTTAGAACGGTCAATAACCCCTTCTCCAAGCACAACAAACGAATATATTCACACAACCTTTTTCCAAAAACCCTAAACCCTAATTTCAACACAACACCAGATTTGATCTTCTCATCCTTCATCCATGGCGACAGCTGCGTTGCTCAGATCTCTTCGTCGACGAGACGTATCATCTGCATCTCTATCCGCCTTCAAATCTGTGAGATCATCATTTCTTACTTTACATTTGATTCATGTGTGATTTTGTGTTTCTCTAGATCGCCTTCTGTATGGTTTGTATTTTGTGTTTGATTATTGTATGGTTTGTATTTTCTGTATGGGGAAACGAAAGGTGTATCGTGCTTAGGTTCTCTGGTTTTGTTTTTGTGTTTATTTTTTTCATAAGTAACGTGAATTTGTTGTAGATAACTTCTTTCGTTACATAGTTTGTTTTGCTGTCTCTATGATATTCAATGGTTTTTGTGTTTTTTTGAGTAGAGGAGCTACATAATGTTTAGTGATCCATTATCTGGTTGGTACTCTTTGTGAGTTGAATGATTGTTGTCTTTTAGCTCGTTTATGAAACATGGCATGAGGGCTTGATGAATTTTCATTTGTATAAAAGTTACAATTATATAGAGCTTAGCATGCATATCAGTGTTTAAAAGTTTGCTTGCCGTCTTATGTTCTATGATTATAATTATAATGATATTTTGTTGAGCAGTGTCATTAATTGGGAGTATTCTTTAGTAGTTTCTCACTTGTAATTGTCCTGTTTTGGTACTTGAATAAACTTTTAGAAAACTAGTTCTGAATGTGACGCTATGAATCTCATGCAGTTAAGTGGAGCTAAAACATCATTTACTGGGTCACATTTGAGTCACAAATTAGGCGCAATTGCCAGACCCTTCAGGTACCATGTTTCTACTGTTCTGCACATGTATATTTGTTTTGCCTTTATGCATCTAGCTAATAAATTGCATCTGATACAGTACGAGGCCTATTGGAAATGAAGTTATTGGAATTGATTTGGGTACCACAAATTCATGTGTTTCAGTCATGGAGGGCAAGGTAAGATCTTTCTTCAAGCTGTTCAAACTTCAAAGAACCTACATTTTTTTAATTTCAATATTTATGAAATTACTATTGTTGATGTACTTTCGCTCAGACTGCAAAAGTTATTGAGAACGCTGAAGGAGCACGGACAACACCATCAGTTGTCGCCTTTAACCAAAAAGGGGAGTTAATTATTGGTACTCCAGCTAAACGTCAAGCAGTCACTAACCCAACAAACACTGTTTTTGGGACAAAACGTTTGATTGGAAGGCGATTTGATGATCCCCAAACACAGAAAGAAATGGGAATGGTTCCATATAAAATTGTCAAGGCTCCAAATGGAGATGCTTGGGTTGAGGCAAATGGACAGAAGTATTCACCAAGTCAGATTGGTGCTTTTGTTCTTACTAAAATGAAAGAAACGGCTGAAGCTTATCTTGGGAAAACAATCAATAAAGCTGTCATTACTGTACCTGCTTATTTTAATGATGCACAAAGACAAGCTACTAAAGATGCTGGGCGGATTGCTGGTTTAGATGTGCAGAGGATCATAAACGAGCCAACAGCTGCTGCACTTTCTTATGGATTAAATAACAAAGAGGGTCTCATTGCTGTTTTTGATCTTGGTGGTGGAACTTTTGATGTTTCCATCTTGGAGATATCTAATGGTGTTTTTGAGGTATGTAACTTCTGGCCAAGATGTTCAAGATTTGTTTCATCTGTAAGTATTGGTATCACATACTAATTTCTCTTTGTTTGTACAGGTGAAAGCGACAAATGGAGACACGTTTCTTGGAGGAGAAGATTTTGATAATGCCTTGTTGGATTTCTTGGTTGGTGAGTTTAAGAGAACAGAAGGGATAGACTTGACAAAAGACAGACTTGCTCTCCAGAGACTTAGGGAAGCTGCTGAGAAAGCTAAAATTGAGCTGTCATCAACGACACAAACTGATATTAACTTGCCATTTATCACAGCTGACGCATCGGGTGCTAAGCATTTGAATATTACTCTCACAAGATCCAAATTTGAGGCTCTAGTAAGTGGCCTGATTGAGAGGACCAAGATCCCGTGCAAAAACTGTGTGAAAGATGCAGGTGTCACAACCAAGGACGTTGATGAAGTTCTCCTTGTTGGTGGGATGACCCGTGTTCCCAAGGTCCAGGAAGTTGTTACAGAAATATTCGGGAAAACCCCAAGCAAAGGGGTGAACCCTGATGAAGCAGTTGCTATGGGAGCAGCTATTCAAGGTGGCATTCTTCGTGGTGATGTTAAAGAACTGCTTTTACTTGATGTCACTCCCTTATCACTCGGTATTGAGACACTTGGTGGTATTTTCACCAAGCTCATTGGTCGGAACACCACAATCCCAACCAAGAAAAGTCAGGTGAGTCAATCACTGAAAGACACACATGTGCGCACACACGCACATATGTATGCTAAGACATGTTCTTGTTTATATATGTTTTTAACTTGAGCTTTTGTTTGTAGACATTTTCAACAGCAGCTGATAACCAAACTCAAGTGGGTATTAAAGTGTTGCAAGGAGAGAGGGAAATGGCCTCTGACAACAAGTTGTTGGGCGAATTCGACCTCATGGGTATCCCTCCTGCTCCAAGAGGCATGCCTCAAATTGAGGTAACATTCGACATTGATGCAAACGGCATCGTTACCGTGTCAGCCAAAGATAAGGCCACCGGTAAAGAACAACAAATCACAATCAGGTCCTCAGGAGGGCTATCAGATGATGAGATTGAGAAGATGGTTAAAGATGCCGAGCTCCATGCCCAAAAGGACGCCGAACGTAAGGCACTTATCGATGCTAAAAACACCGCCGACACCACTGTTTACAGCGTCGAGAAGAATCTAAACGAGTATAGAGATAAGCTTCCTAGTGACGTGGTGTCCGAAATCGAGGGTGCTGTGGCTGATTTGAGGAAAGCTGCTAGTAGCGAGGATGTCACAGAGATTCAGGCTAAGATTGACGCTGCAAACAAGGCACAGTCAAAGATTGGACAACATATGCAAGGAGGCGGTTCAGCAGGTGGTTCAGAGCCGGGATCAGGTGGATCACAAGGCGGCGAGCAAGCCCCTGAGGCGGAATACGAGGAGGTAAAGAAGTAGGATATTTTTGATTGATTTGCTCTCTTTTTCCATGACTAGAAGAGTTAATGTATCTTGACCTTCATGGGAAGTAGAAATAATTAACAATTTGTTTTGTTGTTAAATGGCTGTAATTTGCCAAGATACAATTTTGAGGGGAAAGTTTGAATGAGATTTTGTTGTTTGGTCGGCTGGATTTATTTCTGCTTGTTTTTGTCGCCTATTTGCCAAGAAACCCTTAATGATTTGTACTTTATGCAATGACGGTTGCACATTATTGTTCTAGTTTAATTACAAGCATTGATCTTTAACAATGTTTTTATAACTGGAGCGGACCACACTGGTCGGACTTGGAACAACTGACATCCCTGCTTCGTACATGTGAACCAACCCTGTTTGGTTTTAAGTCCATCCGGTTGAATCGGTAATTGGTCTCATGGTTGGAATGTGAGTTGATAGTTATAAAGTCTCTTGACTAGCCTTTTGATCTAGCAATCAACCTCGGCCCACCCAACTGGCGTCAACCAGCAAGTACAAACTTTGATCCTCTAATTGATCCTCACGAGAGAGGGGGGAACTTTGGGAGAACTGTAATCGACGATAAAGGGAGAACATGAAATTCAATATCTCTAATTTTATTAGAGACATTAGAACTTTTATTGAACAGGAGGATATCAATGAAACTCATGAAAGTGATGCACTACAAAACTTCTACCAGCAAGAAGCTGGAAGAAAATAAAAGCAAATTATGCAACAAATTCACCAATATTAAATCCAACCCATTTCTTCCAATTAAGACCATGAACTTTAGTCCTATTTACTTTCTTCAACTACTTTGCTCACATGAATACTTTATAATTCCTAAAAGTCCATTTTCTCCAAATGGTCATTAGGAAGATGGCATGAATTACCACTTTATGTTTTCTGCAAGTCGGAGCCCCCTAACCATTCCTATCTACAAAGATTGTTGTAATTAAAACACTTGTTACCTAAACACAAGTTTGTCACTCAAATAGCTCTTGCCATGAGGTAGACCGCAAAAAATATGATCCGCCGATTTTTGATTTGATTAATACCACAAGGACAAGTAAGGTAAACGACCAGAATACCCTGTTTTTCAAGTTCATCATTCGTTAGAATAATCTTCCCTACTTTTGCTCATCAAACAAATGTGTTCACCTTTGGAATAGCTTGATTATTCCATTGAAGAACTTGAAGGATTAAAAATACGATATTTTTCTATCTAATAAAGAAAAGTAGAAATAACATATAATTTTAGGTTTTTAGGTTTTAAATTACATATACCACTAAATTTGTCCAAGAGAGTGTCTTATCACCACAATTCTTCTCACCAAAATTTTCCCGTCTCTCTCTTTTATTAAATAATTACTTTACTTATTAATAATATTATTTTAATACTTTTTAATATTTAATAAATTAAGAAATAAATCTATTTATTAAGTTTATTTTTAAATAAATTAATACTTTTAAAAAGTTAAATTTTAAAAACAAAATTAAGCAAATTGGAAGTTGTAATAAGATATTAAAAAATGTATTTTTATACGGTTTGTTTTAAAACAATTTAAAAAAAAAATTAAAAGCAATATTTTAAAAAATCGATATTACTATTTTATTATTTATAGTTATTTCTCATACGTAATTTAAGTTATATAATATCTTATAATATTATTTTATATTTAATAAATTATTATATTATTATTTTATTTATTTAACTCGTGTAATACACGAGTTTAGTAAAACTAGTGTAGTATATGTTACAAAAATTAATCTCAATAAATATAGTCAAGAGTGGGTGCATCTGCCGCCTGAATCAATTCACTGGCATCAGACGATCAACTTCCAAACAACTAAACGGCGTCGCATCAACACCATAATAAAAAAAAAAACTATAAATAAAACCTTCATAATAAACATTAAATAGCATCTTTTCCACATTGAATCCTACACAATTGTAGCATTATTGGCATCGTCAATGCCAATTTCGATGTCACCGATCATCATCACATCACCTACATAACAACCCACCTTCACTACCCTCTGAATCCTCACTCTCATCTCCTCAATCGTAAGTTTTTCATGTTCTAAACAAGAAAATTAAAGAAAACTGTATGATGCATATATGATGTTTGATGAAATGCCTGTGTGAAGATGGGGAAGAAGAGAGTGATGTTGCCGGTTACTGAAGTTGATTTAACCACTTTCAAGTATGATCCCGGAGAAATGAAGGTGTTTTTCTTGTTTTGTACTACTTTTGAAGTTTTGATTTTTTTTGTGTGAGTAGTTGTGAAATTAAGCTTTTTTGTGATGTTTTAAGTGTTGGGTTTGTTGCAGCTCCTGATATAACTGGGATATGGTTGAAGATGTTTGTGAAGTTGGTTGAAATGCCTTTACTTGGGTCTTTAATCTTGGGTCAGTTGAAGAAGCAGAACAAAATGAATGAGGTGGGTTCTGATTCTGATACACACACATATATACGTATGTATGTGTCTAGTTCATTCATGTTAGGACTCAAGCGGCGCAGCGGAACCAACACACGAATATGCACAAACGATTATCACGCGAAAATAGAACAATAAACAACACAAAGATTTAACGTCGGTGTGACCTACGTCCACGGGCTGCAACTAGGGTTTTCTTTATTTGCTCGGTACAAAGATTACAAATACAAAACAAGTTATATATAGAAACTAATTAGGGTTAACAACTTAATTAACAAAAAAACTAAATATTTGCCCAAGCCCAAAGCCTTCACAAACCCAACAATCTCCCACTTGAAGGCTTTGCTATAAATTCTAGCACGCCATTCAAGTACAAATCAACCCAGTCGTCTAGTAGCTTCAATAAACTTTAAACAAGTCTTCCAAGCCTCCAGTTCCCAAAGAACAAGCTAAGACTTTAGACTCCATCATATCTCCTAGTTGCAACGACCCCTCATCATCACGTACCAGAAGAGCCAGTTGAAGCTCTCCCGAGCTCCAACTCAGTCGTGGCTAGTCCCGCCAATGACTCATCCTCCATATTAACCGGTTTGGACATTCCACCAGATTCAAAGATACACAGAGGATCACTATCACTCTCCAAATTTAGCAAACAATCACGGAGAGAATTTTTCAATCGTAGTCTTTAAAACCCAACGGTTCTTCGTAACTATTCCCGAAACACGTCTCGTGCTCCCACTGTCACCGAATCCCCCGAATGGTTTAGACTTCCGAACTCGTTCACCTAACATCCCTGCTCCAGACTTCACGTTTGTAAAATGAACTCTCTTAGCACCAGATTTAGTGAACCGAATTTTGTTGTGCTTAACCGGGACGGTCATACATCCCTCAGCAGGTACCTCAACCGTATACAATGATCCACGCTTCATACCACGAGCAATAACCAGATTACCATTGATCACCCTTCATTTACCACTACCAAACCTCACTTCAAGTCCTTGTTCATCCAGCTGACCAACTGAAATCAGTTTTTTCTTTAGCCCCGGAATCACCCTGACATTCTTTAGGTTCCATGTAGTACCCAATGAAGTAACCAGATCACTATCGCCCATGCCCGTTACCTAAGTATCTCGTCATTGGCTAATCGTACCTTTCCAAATTTACCATGTTTCAGATTCATCATCGTTTCCCCGTTGTCCATAGCGTGAAACGAAGCCCCTGAATCCATGACCCAAGAGTCCACATTGTTTTCCACACTGAGTATCAATGCATCATCATCATAAACATCCCCAGCAGTAGTGTTCAATTCTTTCTTATTCAGACATTGACTTTTAACATGCCCCACCTCATTGCAGCTCCAACACTTTACATTCTTCCTAGGTTTAGATGAACTCCTTCCTCGACTCCCACTGCATCTGTTATTACCCCGACCCCTGCCAACATTTAGTAGTTCACTATTAGACCCGAGTTCCTTCTTCTGACTTCCTCACCCATAATTAGATCTCGAATACCATTAAGAGTGAAACCCTTAGTCCCCATAGAACTTGAAATTGTAGTCACAGTTCCAGACCAACTATCAGACAGAGATGACAACAACAGTAGAGCCTGATCTTCATCATCAAACTTAATTCCAACAGATACAAGTCTTGTTAAAATTGAATTAAGATTGTTAATGTGAGCAGTCACTGAGCTTCCTTCTTTCATCCTTGTGTTCACCAGCTCCCGAATCAAGAACACCTTATTCGCCGCAGACGGTTTCTCATACATATTTGACAAAGAAGTCATCATACCATGAGCTGTGGTTTCCGTAATGACATTAAAAGCGACATTTTTCGTCAAAGCCAATGTAATAACTGCACGAGCCTTTTTGTCCTTCGATTCCCAATCAGCTTGTTCTATTTTCGCAGGTTTTTCTTCTAGTACCATATCCAAGTCCTTTTGACATAATAATGCTTCTATTTGCATTTTCCACCAACTAAAATAAGAACCGTTAAACTTCTCGATCACAACTTTCCCGTCTTCAGCCATCTCAAACATCAAACAAGAAACAAATCGAAACAGTGAACAAACACAACAATGGCACAGGCCTGAACTTGACGACTGTTCTACTGAACACTGTCAATTGACCGATTTGCTCCTACAAAAACCTTTGCTGACAAATCTAAACCCGGATATACTTTTCTTTCACAAAACACGGTTCCCAAACAGTTGATAATAATTCGTCAATAAATAGAAACTTGAAAACACAAAACCCTACCTTTACCCAACGAATCCAAGAGTTTAACCAAACCCTAATCGACGGCTCAAAGGGTTTCAACCTTTACGAATAGTCTTCCGTGCAACAAACTGTGTATTCAACGAGCCAAAGCTCTGATACCACTTGTTAGGACTCAAGCGGTACGGCAAAACCAACACACGAACACGCACAAACGATTATCACGCGAAAATAGAACAATAAACAACACAAAGATTTAACGTGGTTCGGTCGGTGTGACCTACGTCCACGGGCTGCAACTAGGATTTTCTTTATTTGCTCAGTACAAAGATTACAAATACAAAACAGGTTATATATAGAGACTAATTAGAGTTAACAACTTAATTAACAAAAAAACTAAATATAGGCCCAAACCCAAAGCCTTCACCAACCCAACAATTCAAACTGTAAATTATATAACTCAATTGTTAGTTTACTTTGGTGAGTCTGAATAGTTCTTTTGAACTAGACATTTGAGTATGAATCAGTTGACCATATATACCATAGGAGTCAAAATGCTATCTAAACTGGGAGTTGATATATTTCAATTGATAGTTTTATTTTTTTATGGTTCATCATCGTCTATATCTGGGAATAGAAACTTTTATAGCAAGGGTAAGGTCCTGAATTTTGTTTTTACCGTCGCAAAGATTGATATACAAAAGCAAAGAGAAAATGCAAGCACTTATTTTTTTAAAGACAATACTATACACCTAAATACCACCTACAATGCACTTGTAAGGATTTGAACCCACACTACTTTTGTAGGGGGCAAGCACCATAGCACTAGACCACAATGTCATGGGTGAAAATGCAAGCACTTGATTAAGGTTTAAAGATTCTATAATTAAAAGCATAATCTCAAGGAAAGTAAAAAGTAAATTTGTTATTATCGTATTTGTATTTACTTTTTTACTTAAATCCTTGTATTAAACAGATGTTAAGAGATACTGTGATACCAGAACCACCAATGTTCAGACCTGAGTTCCCTCCTCAAGGTTTGACCTCTTTCATGTTTAATTTTCCTGAAGTAATATAACTCATTAACATGTATGTCAAAAGTTACTTAAATGCACACCAATCACAAGTATATCAATTTTTTACTGATACTAGAACAAGAACCTGGGGTGGTTTTCCTAGAAGAAGATGCAAAATCTGAAGACCGAGTTGACTCAGCTGTGAGATGTCTTCCTCAATATGATCCAGATAGCAATCACAGTTCTGACTCGAGTCCATTCCGATATTGGAAAATTCGTGATTATGCATATTCTTACAGGCAGAGGCTTACAACCCCCTCAAGTGTAGGTCGCCTAAAAGTCATTCCATATTTTAGTCCATTTTATTCTAATAAAAATGAACTTTTTTCATTGAATAGGTGGCGGAGCATGTCATCTGCGCAATTGAAGAGTTCAGCAATAAGAAACCCCCAACACCTCTATTGATATCCTTTGATCCTGAAGATGTAAGAAAGCAAGCAGCAGCTTCCACACGACGGTTTGAGGAAGGTACATATCCTTATTGAAATTACTATTCGACCTAGTTTAATTGTACTTCTTTTATTATACTTTTACATGTTTGACCGCTTTGAGATGAAAATGCATCACACAACAATCCATTTGTCTTTAAACTGGTAAAATTTTTGATGTTCTTACTCGTCTTTGGCTCGTGCAGGAAAGCCCTTGTCAATATTAGATGGTATCTTTGTGGCAATCAAAGACGATATAGATTGTTATCCCTATCCATCTAACGGTATATTTATATACAACTAACTTTTTACTATCCTTTTTATTCAACATTTGTCAAATTTTGCTTAAATTCTCAATAAACAGGTGGAACAACATGGCTACATGATGTAAGAAGTGTTAAGGAAGATGCAGTTTCTGTATCAAGGTTAAGAAGCTGTGGGGCAATATTGGTTGGAAAAGCCAATATGCACGAATTGGGCATGGGAACTACTGGTGTTAATCCAAATTATGGGTGAGTTATTATATGGCATATATAACAACTATACGGGGACCTTAGTGAAAAATGGATGGAGAATAATTTATAATTTTGCATGACAGAACTGCTAGAAATCCACATGATCTTGAAAGATACACAGGTGGATCTTCATCAGGCCCTGCAGCTATTGTAGCTTCAGGAATATGTTCAGCTGCATTGGGAACAGATGGTGGAGGTTGCATACATGTCACAATAGGGTTTGAATAATAATCAACAAAGGGTTTCTAATAGGTGATTACTAACAAAAATCAATGTAAAAATCCAGGTTCAATTCGTATTCCTTCTTCTCTTTGTGGTATCGTGGGACTGAAAACAACATATGGACGTACTGACATTAAAGGGTAATTCCATTTGATTGACTTTTTTTGTGGTTGATGGTCAATGGTCATGTGATCCTTTTAACAAGCTGTTTATCATTGTTCATATTCTGCAGCTCTTTATGTGATGGAGGGACCGTAGAAATTGTAGGTCCACTTGCATCCAGTGTTGAAGATATCATACTGGTGTAAGCAACAGTTATTTTCAACTTTAAAAGTTGCATGATTTGATTTTTATTCTTTCACATTGAATGTTGTTTATTGTTATTACAGCTATGCAGCAATCTTAGGATCCTCTTCTTCTGACAAAATCAGTCTGCATCCAGTAATCTATATGTTTTTCTTGACCAAATTAGAGTTTTCATTTTGTAACAACTAAACTAATGATATTTATCTGTACTAACAGTTTATGTTTTTTTCTGCGTGCAGTCTGTCCCTTGTTTGCCTGATCTGTCCTCACATGAGAATTCCAGCATTTTGGGATCATTGCGGTTAGGAAAGTACACTGAGGTGGTCCCTTTATAATTTTGGTTTTCTTTTATGAATGTTTAGTTGACATATGTACTCACTTTGTAAACTGTTCTGCAGTGGTTTAATGATGTTTTCTCACCTGATATCTCGAATAAATGTGAAGACGCTCTTAATATGTTTTCAGAAACTTATGGTTGCAAAGTAAGTATGTAAAATATAGGTTGTATTGTCTTTGTATCTATCGCCATGTAATTCCATTTTAGTTGAATTTACTTGAACATATTCTTTTAATTTAATTATTTCTGTGTTTGTGGTTGAAGGTGTTAGAGATTGTGATACCTGAGCTTGACGAGATGCGAACAGCACATGTTGTATCAATTGGTTCTGAAGCAGCAACCTCAATGAGTCCTGATCTTCAGGATGGGTATGCCTATTTTATATGGAATTTAAGGATTATATTATATAGATATAACAATTTCCAGCTTATTCATATTTTGACTTATCTTATGTAGAAAGGGTGGGAGACTCACTTTGGACTCACGCATTAATTTTGCACTTTTCAACTCATTCTCGGCTTCAGACTATGTTGCTGCCCAGCGTATCAGGTGAGGCTTAAAAAGAAGTAAATATTGTTGCATTCAGATTAAAATATGTTTATATGATTGCAGACGAAGAATTATGTACTATCACACAGAGATTTTCAAGAATGTAGATGTCATAGTTACTCCAACCACCGGGTATGATCGACTAGTTATTTCAAAACCATTGTCTTCCTTTATTCTAGCTATTTATGGTTGATAAACCTAACCATGAAATTTCTTTAGAACAATCACTTATCTGTATCATGAGTTTTAATAGTTTGATATTTTAAACTTTTCAGCATGACAGCTCCAGTAATTCCCAAAAGTGCACTTGAGTTGGGCGAGTCAAATATGAAAGTCACAGGTGTGTTGACTAGCAAAAACAGGAGTTATTGACCGTCTTTCATGCAATCTGATGCCTTTTTATCATGAATTTCAGGCAATCTGATGCGTTTTATCATAGCAGCAAATCTTCTTGGGTTCCCAGCTATTTCTATTCCTGTAAGTATTGTTTACTTTCTATAATTGATAACTAGAAAAACATTTGATCTTTATTTCTAGTAACAATTAATCGGGTGGACCTTGGAGAATGGTATGATTGTTGCCATGTGACTTGGAGATCACGTTTTTGAGTCGTGTAAACAACCACTTACAGAAGGAGACTCCCCAGACCCTAAGCATGCAGGAGCCTTTTGCTCCGAGTTTGCCCCTTCTAGTAACAAATTGTTCAAAAATCATGAATAAATAACAGTACCTGATTTTATTTATGTGTAGGTTGGTTATGATAAGCAAGGGCTTCCAATAGGATTGCAGATTATAGGCCGCCCCTGGTGTGAAGCTACAATATTGCGTCTGGCTGCCACGTTTGAGGTATATATGGAAAATCTTTCTTTATTTTCCAAATTAATTTATGATTTTCCTCAAGAATTTAAAAACCTCTATTAACTTTTAGGGACTACGTGTGGAGACAAAGCAGCCTGCATCGTTTTTTGACATTCTAAAAAGAAACTGAGATGCAGCATGCAGGTTCACTTATTCTTGATGTTCATAGATTCTTGTTGGCGCCATTGTTTTCTGGGCAGCAAAGATAATTTGAACAACATTGTCCTTCTTGGCTACATAGAAAAACTAAGATATGACTCATCATTGTTCCTTTTGGTTTAAGATTTGGTCATCTAATGTTATCTTGTTGATACAATACAACAAAACAACGTCAGCTGGTTTACTATTTGGTTTCTAATGTGATCAGTGCTCTTTTTTTTGGCAAAAATAGGTTGAATGCTTCTCTTTAATCAACATAACTTGTCTGTTTTAACACGTGCCAAAATTTATTGTTTTGACCCGTTACTCAACCCGCCAATGCCATATCAAACTTTTTCGCCTCTTCCATCTTGGATCTAAATCTTTTCTTCTAAAATGGAAATCTTGGTCTTGAGTCCAAAGATTCTGTTTACCATAAAAACTCATTGTTTCTTTGTTAAATCTTCCATATTTTCAAAGTCACTAACCCTAATTCATTCAGCATATGCCATAAGTTTCTTTAAAGCTGGCTATGTATCTAAAAAATCTTAGGTCATTTGCGGTCGTTCCATTTTCCTTGTTTCCTCATTCTACCCATATTACTACTAATTGTTCCTCATTTTCTTCACGTAATCGTATGTACAACTAATAATGCATAAAATACAAGTGAGATAAACTCACCATACTCTTCATAAATCGGTGAGTGCTCACCGATTTTTAGATGTCTCTTTCCTGACTTAACTACTAATACTCTTACCATGCTTTAAATCTTTCTATCTTCTAATATCACTAATTTACTAATTACTAATTAGGCTTCTGATGCCATGCGTGAACTACCTTCTTTATTAGCTTCCACAACTTTAGATCACCTATATATTTAACGACCATGCATTTGGGTTGTAGTTTAGTGGTAAGAGACAAGATCTTTTTAAAATAACTCAAGTTTAAACCTGATAAATACAAGTTTATTGTGCATTTTAATAGTATAGAATTACCAACGACTTGTTTTAAGATCCGAGATTGATGATTCCATGTTTATTTTGGAACAGATGTCTCTACAATATTCTTTGACATTATAAGTCAATGTACTTTAACATGAGCTCACGTTAGACTGTCCACAATGCTAAAATACGTCATTCCCACAAATAGTTCCAGTCAGCATGCCATATCAGTTTTTCACTAACTTTCATTCATCTTTCCCACAATCAATTTTTACTCCCAACACCATCATTCTCACAAACAACCATTAAAACAACAAAGCAACACACATTTTTGTGTGTGGGCCTCACAAAATGCATTCATGGAGTGCCCTTGGCAAATGCCGGGTGAAGGGTGGATGGGGCTGCACAACGCAACCTTTCTAAAGAGTGGCACATGCGGGATTAAGGATGGTACGTTGTGGACAGTCTTAGCTCTACATACTTGCAAACCTAGCATCTTTCTGGATTATTCTAATCCTTTGCATCATAAATTTTTGCATTTAGCTATCCAATAACTAAATTATATGCATAAACTGTAGTATATTATTCTTAATCAATATAACAACTTTATATAGGAAAACCTAATATATGATTTATCTTATTAATCACATTCAAATAATTACATATCATCCAACGTTAATTAAACAAGACACTTGCCTAACAAGAAATTCAAGGATTTGAATTTAGTCGAAACACATTTGAATCAGTTTTAGGTTGAATCAGCGAACATTTTAGTTAAATGGGTCTTGTTTTTGGTAGCCCAACGGAGTAACAATTTGAGCATTTGGTCTATTTAATCTAGTTGTTTATTTAACTTTTTTAACCTTTAAAATATGCTATAAGAACATTCACATCTTATTTTTTATTCTTATTTTTATAATTATACTAAAAATCATTATTTTTTGTTTCTCATTTTCAATTAGATAATATTTTTTTTTTATCTTTTTATCATTACTTTTTCTCTCTCGTTTTCTTATAAACACTTTCAAAAAATATTAGAAAAATTATAAGGATTGAATAGTGTATTATCAAATATATAGATGAAGAGTAATGTTTTCTATCCAATTCACTTACAAGCTTTTTATATAATATAGAGAATACACTCACAAAATATAAGGAACGAGATGTGAATACTTTAATAACTTAAAACAATTTGAGTATTTTTATGGCAAAAATTACAATTTTAAAAATAAATCGACCTAGTTTAATTGATTAAAAATAATTAATATGTAAATTCAGAATTTTAAAGTATTAAAATGTAAAACAAAATCAAAGTATTTTATTTTATGTTTAACGGATCATGAATGTGTCAACCGTGAATACAAGTGTCGTGTTCAAGTTCTATGTGTAACACAATACCCGAGTTCATGAAAACCACTTGGGACCATGTCAGGTCATCCCCCAACCATCACGACTCTTTTAACCGCCTTACAAGACGTGATGTCGTCTAACAGATCTCAATAACATTCCGGGAATGATCACAAGTGTAATGCAATTTACATCCTCTTAAAAATGAATTTTATAACTTCTAAAACCCTAAGGCACAAAATCTAATTTACCCTTCTTCCTCATCAAATATATTTTATAATACATCTAAGTCATGATAAAATATGTAAACTATCATGTTCAATAATTGATATAAATAATAACAGGGAAGGTGATATCTATAACAAAATTATTCTATACATCATATATGCATTAATAAATAACACTACAAAATACATCATACAATAGTAACAATATGAAATTTCTTATGCAATATATAGAACCATAGAGGAAACACACAATTCCCTTATATGAATGCATCTAAGACATTATAAATCCCCATTTTGCCGCAAAATGTGGAGAATGATGAAGGTAGGTGGGGGACATTCTTGGTGGGTTACTTACCATACACCCTGTACACACTTCTTTGTCTTCCACCCACATCAAATTTTGATCTTCTTATGTTTCTTTCAATCATCAATCATTCACCATTGTTTTTATAATAATATTCGATGCAAACGTGTAGATAGGGGGTTTAGGTGTAATGTGGATATCAGGGTCTTGATAAGACCACCGACCCCTGTAAATGTTGGACCCATATATATGTGTCGTTTAGCTCCACCTATATATAAAATCACTTTCAAGATCATAAAGCTCTGACCTTTATGGGGTTTGTTAGAAAAGATTTTGGATAGTTGATTGTTAATCTTGATGGGGCTTAATCATATGGTGTTTATGTGTTTATTTATCATTGGGTCAGTTTGCACACAAGGTGTTTGTTAAATTGTCAAAGAGAGTGCGTTTTGTGTGTTGGGTCAGTTTGCACACAAGGTGTTTGTTAAATTGTCTGAGAGAGTGGGTTTTGTGTGTTTTGATCGTTGATTTTGGGTTTTTTTTCTCGATTCGAAACTGTGTCACAAGTGTCTGCAATGGAGGATTCTTGTTTCAGTTTTCAGTGGCCAGTGATCAATTCTGTTGATGATCACCTCAGTTCCATGGCTGCAGTCGAAGAGAACACGCAAATGCACCTGTTCAATGCTGTGCGCCTTTGTTTGAATACTATGAGCCAGTTATGGAACCATCATCAAGACCTACTAAACAGTTCAAAACTCACATCAGTGATCACTCATTGATGAATCAGAATCTAAGCGACACCGCGAGTCAAGGTTCCCTAGTGAAGCCTAAGGACGAAACTGTTGTTTCTTCTGAGGGTGCCAATGGTTTCAGTTATAATAACTTATCGTCTTCACTTTCTGCCAACCAAAACTATTATGTTTGCAATAATGATTTTCAAGGTGGTAGTAATGGTGCAAATATAACATCAACAACAAACAACACTAGAAGCATGACTCCATATCAAGATCATATAATGGCTGAGAGAAAGAGGAGAGAAAAACTCAGCCAGAGGTTCATAGCCCTCTCTGCTCTACTCCCTAACCTCAAAAAGGTAAAGAAAAATTGAAGTTTTTTCCTTTCTTGATTACATACCAAACAAACAAACGAACATATCAGTAAAATCCTACTCATGCATTAGGGTCCGGGAAGGTGAGTGATGGTAAACCTTAACTCTATCTCAAATAATAAAGAGGCTGCTTTTAAAGAGATCACTAGCTCATGATATTATCATATATAAAGCTATAATTATTGTTAGAATGTCCATTTAAGAAAGTTTAACATAAATCAACCAATTTTGCAACTTTTTAATTATAAGTTACCAGCTCTTCATTTCCCTTGTTTTTTTTTCCATCACAAATGAAGGGTTCAGGACATTTTATTTTCAGTCATACCATCTAAACTTTTCTTGGATGGATGCACTATGTATGACTATTTTCTCATAATTTGCATGTTATGAATAATAGATGGATAAGGCTTCTGTCCTTGGAGATGCAATCGAGTACATGAAAACTCTGAAAGAGAAAGTGAAAATACTTGAGGAGCAGATCTCGAAGCGAGCAGACGTTGAATCTATCAAATTTCAGATTGCGGCTGATGGTGGTGAGGCATCTTCATCAGATGGGAATATCTCATGCCTTTCAGAACAATTGCCTGAAATAAAAGCACGGTTTATAGGCAAGGATGTTCTAATAAGAATCCAATGTGAGAAAAAAACAGGTGTTGTAGAAAAAGCACTAGCTGAAATAGAGAAGCACCACCTATCTGTGATCAACAGCAATGTTGTGGTCTTTGCCAATTCCATGCTTCATATCACAGTTATTGCTCAGGTAAAGATTTGACTTTTTGTCCAAAAAAATCATTAACTTTTTTATTTTGTATCTCAAGTTTGTGTTTTGGTGTGAATAATTGTAAACCACATAATATTTGTCACAGATGGATAAAGATTTAACCATGACAGTGAAGGACTTTGTAAGAAATCTACATTTTGGTCTCAAGCAGTTCATGTGAAGATTTAAAAGCACGGTTATTTTCCCTCTGCAGTTAATATTTCTTGCTAGAATGATTTAAAAGCTTGTCCATTATGGCTATGGGTTCATTTTGCAGGAGGGTTAGTTTTATAATTTTTCATGGTTGAGTTTGTTGACCTTGTTAACAAAACTCTTCTTGTAAAGAGGCAACCTTATGGCTAGAATCTAAATGTACATAAAGGAACATTCCTGTACAACTTCTTTTCCTTTATCAGCTCAAATAAGGGTTTTATATGGTTTATGAATGTATACACAAAGCTTTGCATACTTTCAATGGTGGGAATCCTCAATATATATAAAGGAAGAAACCATAGGAAAGTCTGCATCGGACGCATGGGCCATAAAATAATGAAGTAATAGACTAATACACATACTCAAGTTGGATCATATATGTTAATTATTCCCTGCTTGTTACAATAAAATCTATTTGTGTTTTCTTGAGTTCAAGTGAGGATATTTCCAAGCTAAAAGTTCGTCTCAATGGGAATCAACTAAATAGATGGCGACTTTGAGTTTCTACTACTAGTTCCCTGATTATAAGAATCAATCTTTGTATGAATTTTTTTTCTAATGAAATATTGATTCTTGGCTATATGCACAGTTGATTGACTATGACCATATAATCATATGAACTCATCATAAACAACCTGAGTTCTGTAAAAGAAAAGGAAGTCATATCATCTCTGGTTTGACTGTCATGGCTTTGACTTTGACAAATGTCATGGCTTTATACTTTGACTAGCACTCGATCTTGACATTGTGTGTTGTTTCTTGCTTTCCCATGACACAAAATTTACTCAAACAATCATACAATATACATGTGTAGACTTTTGTTAAATAGGTCAATCATATAAGAATCACCATATCCTTCCATTTCCCTTTTTGTAAAAGCAGCAACATGATTGTGATCTTGATAAGAATATAAGATCACTAGACCAGATGTGGCAAATCTATTAAGAGTGGCATCCTAGTATCCAATGTACAGTTTGGCCATGAGTTGTTTCGGAACATTGACAGTAAATGATATATGTGGTCGAGTAACTGCAAGTAGTTAAATTTCCCAACTAACAGCCTATAACATTATGGATCTTTTGTTGGACTCCCACGACATGGAAGGAGTTTAATAAGAATATAAGATCGCTAAACCAAATGTGGTAGACTTACCTAAGAGTGACATCCTAGCATCCAATTAATAGTGTGACCGTAAGCTGCTTCGGAACATTTATGATAAATGAAATATGTGGTTAGTTTGACTGAGTGTTTTTAAATTTTCGAACTCATCATTGTTATGTTAACAAAATATTTTTAAGTATGTATTTTAGAAAATAACATACTTTTAGGGATTTATAGTTTCAACGAATTAAGTGATTTTGGGGAATGACCGGAAAGACGCTTGAGGTGGCTATGGTGGTTCAAGTGAAAGCCTATATTGGTGATCAAATTTATGAAGCCCTAGACAATTTATGTCTGATGGTGATCTTAAAAACAATTAGAGAATTATGGGTATTTGGGGAATGGTTAGTACCAGATGTTGGTATGTGAGTATTATAGGTTAGTACTAGTGTATTATACGAGTTGAATAAATAAATATTAAATAATGGAAGACGAAATTTATCAATTATAAAACTATATTTGCAGATAAGATATGATTGAAATTACGTATAAGTAAAGACTATAAGTAATAAAAAGATGATATTATTTATTTTTTAAAATAAAAATCTAAAATTTGCTTCTAATGAATAAATATATGTAATCGATAACTATTTGGGCTTGATAATTAGTATCCATAAATTATGTGTGTTTAAGTTTGGTATCAATCATTTATCTAGCCCCTATGATAAGGTGTGAAGCACACATCAATGTAATTTGTCTTGGTATTCACATTTTGTTTATCCAAGTAAAAGGAAATGATTTGCAAGATTCCAATCCAAATTAACAATCAATCCAACACTTGATACTAAAACAGTGTTCTTAAGTATTCTTATGAGTGTAGTAGAATAGGAAGGGAACTTATATTGTATAACTAGAGGGGGCTTGGCTTGCGCAATGCTGCATGAAACATAACATAGATTTTTCTTAAATTAATTAGAAAAATATAGTAATACTATAATCAAATTAAATATAATAAAATGTCTGTTTTAATTGTGTAATTTAAAAAAAGTGTTTAACGTATGAAAAAGTTATAACCATTAAAAACTCATAAGCAAGTTGGTTTAAAAGTCAACAATTGTAACCCTCTAACTTAAAATAATTAAGATAATTAAATTCATAAAAGATAAACTCACACCATTGAACTCTTAAATATTAATATGATAAAAAACATCACTGTACTCCTCAAACATATTATAATACAGTATATATTAATCTAACATAACATATAAACATAAAACCAATCTTGATATCATCTCAATTATCACCTCCATATTGCACAATAAACCTTAGGCACTAAATACCGTAGATACATTAAAGACTTTTGAACATACATTTATTTAAATAGAAATAAAATAAATTATGTCAATTGAGTCTAGAAAACTTATAATCAACGATATTGAACAAAGGGTAATTTAAAATCATATAGAAAAAGGAAAAAGAAAATCTTGAAAATTTGAATGCGAACCAAATTCCTCCAACGTTTAAAATTCAGCCAAATTTCTATATTATTTTCTTGGTAATTAACTATAACCCTAAATAGAGCAAACACTAACATATGGAAAACCAAAAACCAAGAAACATCACATCTTGTACAACTTAAAATTCAAACAAAACCTAACATAAGAACCAAAAAAATCTTGCAAATTAGACCTTAAAAGCATTTAGTGTTTGGGTGTGATACGACCAAATCCTTTTCTGTTTAAGTTTACTTTTAAGCAATGGATTTTGTTGGGCTAAATGGAAAAGAAAAAAACAATGAGTAGAAGGTTTAAATCGTAAAGAAACCATATATCTCATTTTTTTGTTATATTTGTGTAACGGTCATCGTCCAAGGAATACAAGTTAATCGACTATTAATGTTACATAAAGTAACATGTTGATGTAACCCATGAAAGTCAAACGGCAATAACACCAAGTGATAGTAAGAAGCAACAATATCGACTAGCAACTTACGCCTCTAATACTTCCAACAAAAAATAGAAGAAATGAGGAGTGGTCCAAGAAAATCGATTGCAAAGAAAGGTAATATCCAACTAGCGGAAGCAAAAGGTTGTAAGGACCGGTCAATAGCATATCTTATAAGTAAACGTTTGTTAGAGAGAAACATAAGCATCATTGAGTTATTGCAAAAAGATGGTTAAGGCGGGTGTTCTAAATCTAAAGAATGAAAACTAACATAAAATGAAATTATCGATGAGCGACATCTACTTGAAAAAGAAGATGACTATGTTACAAAATTATAAGTAAAAAGCTCTTATAGTATGTTAATTATAATGAATAAAAGCGTGTATAATTTATCTATTATTTATAAATATGAATAATTATAAAAATGCTAACTCTCATCACCAACATTACTAATGAGTTTTATTTGTTTCCAAGGGAAAAATACGGTGGTTAATTATATACTTTCTAATGAGGTTGTGAGTTTAAATTATGAACTATACATGATTAATGATTATTTTTCAAATAAAAAAAATTCATTATAAAAAGTAATCGAATTTCATTCGGCCAATTATATATTATGGAAAAAGCAATGTGGATCTGCAGTTGTTTTTCATCATTTTGGTAAATTGTCACAAAAGTTTTCTTGGTTTGCATTTAGCCTTTTCATTTGTCTTTATGGTCACTATGAAGACTTATTTGTGGGGGAAAGAGTGTTGTGTAACACCCGGATATTTACTTTAAAGCCGACGAAAGAAGAAAAAGAAATAAAATTCAAAGTCGGGGGACCAAACTTGTCAAAATGGGAGAAAGTTCGGAAGAATAAGGGAATAAGAGGGGAGGACAGCCACACCCTTCCCACACCCACAAAATTCTGCAAAAAAAGAGAGAAGAAGAGGAAAAGGGGAGAAAACTTGGTTCGAGTGGATTCAAGCGTGCAAAATCGAAGTGTAGCGGGTCTAACCGAAGCTCTACTCGACGGTGTTGCTTGAGTGAGTTCTAGTACCCCTCTTTTACATGTTTTCAACTAATTTGGGGCTAGAACACATAGTGAAAACCGTTTTTGAAATGTGTGTGTTTGACCCGTGTGTATGTGTTTGTGTGTGATGCGAGTGAAGTATGATTTCGGGCTTGTGTGTGTTTGTATGGTGTTGTATGCATTCCTAATATTTAGGATGGTTGATTTGGGCTTAGAAGAGGTTTGGAAGAGCTTGAAGGTCGAAAATGGCAGATTGGGTTCGGGAGAATCTGCATTCTGCAAAGTTAGGGCTATGCGATCGAATGGCATGTGAGTCATGCGTCTGAAGTCCACACGCATGCCAATCGTGCGATTGAGGTTCATTCGCATGTGAGACGTACGATTGGAGCCCATACGCTGCCAGTCGTGCGACTGTGGGTCATTCGCATGGGGAGTCATGCGACTAAGGCCCATGCACCTAGTTCCATCCGCATTAGGTCCATTTGCACAAGTATTCATCCGCATTGGTTCATTCGCATAGGTTCTCATTCGCATATTATCCATTCGCATGGTATTCAGTCGCATGAGAGGTCATGCGACTGAAAGGTGCCCATACGCCCAAGTAGGGCTGGTGTACCCGAGGAAAACGTAGTGTATTTACTGACTTTCGGGGGAAAGTACAGATGTAAGTTTTGACGTGGAAGGTTCCCGTAAGTTCATATAATATGAATCTTGAGGCCTTAGAGGTTATGTTGGGCATGGTGATGTATGATGTTGTATGATTATGCATGAGGTATGTTATGTATGTATGATGATACCTTGTATGATGATGTTATTGATTGTGTATGGTATGTTCCTTGCTTTGTATTATCTTTCCCGTGGCTTTACGTTGAATGTTAATGAATGAAATGAAAGTATTATGTAACGTAAAACGGAAGATAATGAAAAGAGGAACATGATAAATGCATGCATTAATGAGACCCCGATGTGCATCCTCACGGGGTAGCGAAACGGCACACCGTTGGGCTAACACCTTACAAAGGGGGCGTGTCCCGACATAAAAGCTTGCAAGACTTTCATTACTTTCTTGGTGATTGACCATTTGTATGGAACCATTATTGCTTGCCTTAGGTACTGTGGCCAGGAGGTGCTATGCACCGTAATGAAAGGTCTATGATAGGCTTAGGCCCAATACCATGAGACTGAAAGGCATAGCATATGACAATGGTACACCTGAACTTTATCTTAGGTGTAACATCTTGTTTTTTTTGGTTAATTAAAAGTTACCATCGTTAATTCTTCTAAGGACCATTGTTGTCATATGTGAAACTCATGGGCCGTTTATGCTTTTTGCCTTAGTTGTTTTATTTCTTTAACTTGAAAGCTTATGGTGTTAAATATTACTTAATAAATAAATAATGTTTCTAATAATACCAATTACAATAATTATACTAATAATACAAAGTTAACAAAAAAATAATAATAATAACAATGTTGTTATTAGTAATAATGATTTGTAAAAGTTTATTAAACTTAGAAATGTTTAAAATCTTGAATTTAATAAGTCAAGGGGCCTTAATGTCATTTTATAAACTTTAATTAAAAGGTTTTGGCATAAAATAATAACATTTTGAATTTGAGGGACCATTTGTGTAAATTACCAAAACCCAACTTCTCCTTTTTTTCCTACCCGTTTTTCCGGCCGCCGGCCGGCCAAGCCCGGCGCGGCGCCGACGAGCCCCAATTCCACACTAAACCACCGTTTTTGATACCAAATCACTCCAAAAGCTTCGTGAACACGATTCGAACGTTATGGTGAGCCTTAAACGCCTTTAAATCGTAGTTATGAACCTCTGTGAAACGAGTAACCGTTTTTCTAAAACATAAAACCGTTCGACAATTAAACACTAATAAAAATCCAATTGATTAAACTTACACGATCGTCTAACTATACCTAAATCATTATCAATCTCAATTACACCTGAAACAAACACAACCATCAAATTCCATCGTCATCTTTCATCGCGACCTGCAACTACTAGGACACTATCATCAAGGTTTCAAAACTCGAAATAAACAGAGGGCTTTTCATCATTGGCTTCATTAGAGACTACCTGTGCAACGAATTTACTTATCATCGTCGTTTGGGTATCGAATCTGTGCTAAGAAACTCGTGACCTGTTCTGTACTTGTTCATCATCGAATTGACACTAACCAGGTAATTAAACAATATGGCACACTCAATTTTAGTTGGGGATCAAAAGCCCCATGATCGTTCTTGCTAACAACATTGATTGAGACATCAATTTGATCGATGATGAATCTAGGGTTCTTGAGATTTCTGGGTGTTTGTGTTTATAACCTTTTAAAATGGAAATCTTGCACGGCCAAGGCCCTGGTTCACTGGTTAAGATGCTTCCCCACACACATGAGGTCCCGGGTTCGAATCCGGGCACCATCATGTAATTTTTTAAGGGGTTTTAGTCGAAAATAATTTTCAGAAAATTTATAACAAATATACTAAATTCATTTAAAACTTCAAATATTTTTAAAATCACCTAACTAGTTTTCTAGAAATTTATTTCTTATAATATCTAAATATTATTATTAATCATTTTAAACAAATGATATAATTTGTTCAATTTCTTATTAAATAGATTTTAAATATTGTTTAACTTATTAAATCATTATTTGTTCAAATAATATATTTAGATTATTTCTCATAAGTTAAACTTAAAATATTATTTAATTACTAAATAGTTATTTGCTCAATAATATATTTAAATTATTTTACTTATAAAATAGACATTGAATATCGTTATAACTCACTAAATCATTATTTGTTCAAATAGTATAAATTATTGTTTAAAACATGCTTATTTTATTTAGCTATGAGACTTTATTTTTATATAAATATTACAAACTTTATTATAAATGTTATTCTTATTTCACATCTTTATATAAAATACAAATATATTGTTACCAAGAAAATATAATTACATATTGAACTCCAACTTTGTTATATTTAGATTATTTCTAAAATATTTACATATATAATTCTTCTAATGAATTAAAAATGTATAATAATTACTTTGTAAATTGTTACTTATCAAAAACCCCTTAAAACTATTGAAACCCTAATCATTATTTGAACGTTAATCATATTATTAATCTTCATCTTGTAATATATATTTAGTGCCTTGTAATGAATACTTGGGATTACTTTGGATCATCCTTTAATCTTTATTTATCATCTTGTAATGCTTATATCAATGTAAGTATTTCCATACCCTTTTTTTCTTATTTTCACATTTTGGGGTGAAACATGTTAACTTATACTATTACACTTGTAAAATTATTTGAGACTTGTAAACCTATGGCAATTCATCTTGTAAAGTTGTGGTTAGTTGAACTTTCGTGGTTACCATGTTATGGCGTTATATGTACAATCATTAACTATTGCTAGTCTAGCGAAGTCATAGATCTATGGGCCAGACAAGCCTGCTTTGATTGATCCAAGTACACTTAGCTGATCGTATATTCTTTTAAACGTTTGAGACTTGTAAAACTTTGTCGAGGTTTGATTGTTGCATTGTTCATAACATCCCTAATCATTTATTCTCTAACTTACGACTTGAATTGCCATCTTTTATATACTTATGTATTGAAACTGTGGAATGCTCACCAACATTTGTATGTTGACCTTTTATTTTAACATGTTTCAAGTATACCTCAAGTTTGTGTTCTACTCTTTGAAGCTTATTACATCTAGGATTGGACCTAGAGATAAAATGGATGATCATGTTATTTGTAGCATTTGTACATGATGTATTCTTTGTTGAAACTTTTGCTTGTAATGTTACTAATGAAACTTATGAATAATATATTTGGAATTAATAAATAGCGTTATGTGGTTGTGAACAATCGTAACCCTCACATCTCGACGTTTCCGCCGTCAAGGTTGGGGTGTGACATTAGGTACTATGGCAGGAGGTGCTGCGCACCGTAATGGAAGGTCTATGATAGGCTTGGGCCCAATATCAGGAAACTGAAGGGTAAAGTTCATGGTTTTGATGGAAAGGAAAAGATGTAATGATGAATGATCGAATGAAAGTAAGAATGTATGAATGAATGGACGATAACGAATGAACGATGAAGATAATTATGATATTATCTATGTGTACGTATGATGTATGATCGCATGAAAGTAAAGAACGGTTTAACGAAAGAAAAGTATGTTTTATTATAAAACTAGAACTCACTCAGCAATGCTGACTTTTATGTGTTTCCAGTTGGCAGGTAATGATTGCTGAGGATGGTACGGAGCGGCTACTCAGCTCTTTTGGATGGCATCCATTTTTATAATGCTTTTATGATGTAATGCAACATGTATTTTGTAACTTGATAACGGTGTATTATTTTGCAAAAGCCTTTATTATGAAATGGAATGTTTTGTTTAAATGTTTCCGCTGCAACGTTTTTATGTAATATGATGAAATTATATGTTTTAGGTGTGATGATCGACCAGCTGTAAGTGTCCCGGGAACGGGATCTTACATGTTGGTTAGGGTTGCCTTGACGGTGTTGTCGCCGTTGGCCAACGGTGGCTGGTCGCCTTGAAGTTCCGATTATCGGTGGTGCCGCAGCCTGGCGGTGGCAGGTCACCCCTACCCTTTGATTGTTGCTCGCACAACCTGTGTCGTTGTCGATAGTTTCTTTATAAAGAGAGACTATCGGTTGGGGTTGCTTTGCTGGTGGTATTGCCGCTACGTGACAGTGGCGGGTTGCCCAAGCGTTCCGATCGTAGGTGGTGCCGCCGCCGCCTGGCGGGGGCGGGGGCCCCGGTGTTCCGATCGTAGGTGGTGCCGCTACCACCTAACGGTGGCGGGTCGCCGTGGCGTTCCGATTGTTGGTGGTTCCGCCGCTGCCTGACAGTGGCCGGCCGCCCCTACCTTCCGATCCTTATTCTCACGGCATGTGTCGTCCTTGATAACTTGGTTTGCCACGACGGAATGGCTCTGGTTGTGTTCTATGTTTTGTGAGCTCATAACCTATTTTATTTGTGCCTAACGCCACTGTGCTCCGGCATTCAATTTCGGGTTTTTGGTTATAGCAACAACGGATGGGTCTTTATCCTCACTCACCAATGCGTTTATGACGTTATTGCACGACTTGCGATTGCCTCCATCTGCTACTTACATTATGCTTGTGTACCCCCGTGATTCAACCACTTGCTAGACGGTGGCACTCCTTTGTTTAGCGTTGCCTTTGCGAAGTCGGTTTGTTGGCGGATGAGCGTTTGGTAGTTGGTTACGGCCATCGTCGTCGATGAGTGTTTAGTTCCAGTTTAAATCCCTAAGGGATGCCGAGGATCGATGACGATGGGGTTCGTTTCATTTGAGATCTAACGTCGATGATGATGGGGATAACTTCATTTGAGACGAAATGGCACAATGATGGTCACGGTTATGTGTTACTTGGTGTTGGTATTTTCGGTCGATGATGATGATGGCACGACCATCTGAGACCACTCAATTTTTTGCTTTCACTATACGGTTGACATTATATCACGGTTGCTTTTCACTTTCAATTTTTCTTTGCATTATTTTGCTATATAACTTTTTGGTTTTAGTCATATGATTTAATGGGCATTTTGGATTACTTACTTTGTGGTGGAAGCATGTTGAACATGATGCTTTCAAAATGATTTGGGATTCCTTTCTGGTGGGGTTGGTTTTGAAGTGACCGGTTGTAATGTCGAGTTGTGACTAGACTTTGCTTTCTAACCTATTGTGTTGTTTACGATGCAATGGCTATGGTTTATCTGAGTCGTGGTTTGCCCCGTCCACAACACGCGTAACGCGCGTGAAAGAATCTAACTAGTTTTTATAATAATGAATTAACTATATGCATTATATATATATATGTGTGTGTATATATATATCGTAGTCAGAATTAACATTTCTCTTTTATTAAATGTTGTTACGTTATTATCTCATGTAATATATAGGTTGAATGAAAAAAATATTAATTAATCAATAAAAATATATAATGATAAAATATGTTGTAAGATAAGATAAAGTAAAATAAAATAATATAAAATGATATTTATCCAATATTAAATTTTTTCTATCTAAAAGTACTTATAGTGGATTCTTTAAAAGTATGTGAGTGTGTTTGATATATTATATAGAATGGTTTTGAGTGGTTGTGAGTGAATGAGAGAGAAAATGTTATTGTGGATTGGTATATTTGAAGAATCACTGTTTAAATCCTTATAAATTTTTTAATATTTTTTAAATGGTTATGAGTGAAAAAAAGAAAAAAAATAATGAATATGATATAAAAAATATTATTTAATAAAAAAAAATATAAAATGACTGTGAATGCTCGCATTTGAAGAATCAAAACCTCAAGCGACGGAAGCCCAACAGCATCCTCTTACATACCACGTGGACCAATCAAATTACCTCTCCTCACAATTCCACGTCATCTTCTCCGCATCCACCGTTAGTTTCCCACTCTCTAGAATCATCATCCATTTATCTCCATCTTATTATTATTATTATAATCATCATCAACTCACCGTTTAAAAACCCTATAAAGGCTACAAAAATTAAAATCAAATCCCCAATTCTTGCATCAGAAGCATCCCAATTGAAAATCGGATCATCAATGGAAGTTAGGGTTTCGAAATTTACATGTTATGTTTGTTTTTTTGCCCTAATTGTTCAGTTTCTGTGTTCAAACGCTTTGATCTCGACGCCAGATGTCAATCAACAACATCCCAAAGCCATCTCTGTAAGTAATTTATGCAATTTCAACAGGTTTTGAATTGAAGATTTTTTTAATATTTTTTGGATCAGATGTTCGATATCAAGCATGTTCGTCAACCCATTGTTCTGAATATAAATTGAATGCTGATGTTTATTTAATTTTTATGTGATTTAACAAAATTCGTAATCGTTGTGGGTTTTGGTTCGGATCTGTTCGATCAGTCGTTCATGGTTGATCATCAGTCGTGTGCTGGTGTTGATCTAGAGATGTTTGATTAGATGATTGTGATTTTGGATGTTTGCGTAAATTTGATAATTATTGTGATTATGATGATGGTTCTCTGTTTTATTTTTTATTAAGTCAAGTAATCAAATTATGATAATCCTGTAAGAAGTTTAAATGATTATTTGAGGATTTGACACTGATTATTTAAGTGGAAGTAAACACTTTCACATTGGTAATTTTTTTCTGTTTGCTAAGATTGTGAATTTATGATCAAAACAGTTAGGGTTTCTGATGCTGTTATTTGGTTGGGTGTTTTAGGATTTGAAGGAAGCTATTGTCAAAGGATTAGGGCTTCAATCAGATGATCTTAAGATATCTGGTTTTGATTCACAAGACGCCTTAGTGGGACGATCAGTGGCTTATGAGTTTGATGTGGAAATTGATGATAAAGTTCTTCCATTTAAACTTTTGGAAGATGTGCATAGATGGGAATATGTGGATTTGCCTATTTTCCGAATGGAGGAACAGGCAAGAACCACTGGTGATGAGAATGGGTTGGTAGAGAAGAAGGCCACAGGAGAGAGGTTGCCTGTTTTGGCCCCGTTTCAGCTTGCGGGTCCAATGGAGCTCTGGATTCAGGATGCCAAAGACATGAGGCTTTCTTTACCTGTAAGTCTGTTCTCTTTTTATGGTGTGTTGCTTTGTTATATTTCATAAGTTTCAACACGTGGTTACCATAGTAGTAGCCAATGGCGCTCGAGGTGAGGTGCAGCAAAACCACCTTGTATGCAACAATGGGCACAACTCAAAGTTGGAAAAAAAAGGTTTGATCAGAAAAAAACCTATCTGAACGGCCTAAACTAGTCCAAAACAGTTTAGACAAGATTTTTTTATTCTAAACTAGCCTAAAATCTGTTAAAGGAAAAAAAACAGCCTAAACCAGTCCAAAACCAGCCTAAAAAATGATAAAAATGGCCTGCAATACACGCGCACTTTGCTTTTCTTAAGCACACTCTTATTAAGCGTCTTCTGTTTTGATGCAAAGCTCACTATCTCCGCCTTGAGCCGTTGACTACATAGGTGGTTAATATGTGTTAATTAATGTATTAGTGTTAGCCCATTTTATAATAACTGTTATGGCCCATGGGCCTTAGATTAGGGTTCCCCCCTATATATAGAGGAGTTTATTGTCATTGTAAATGAATCAAGTTAAAGTGAATATTCAGTTCCATAACATGGTATCAGAGCTACAAGGCTCCTGGTACAAACCCTAGCCACCACCTGATTTCCAGATCTGCCCGACTCTCAATCTGTTATCGAGAAACACTTATATCTCACCGCCACCACCATCAGCTACAGAGACCCCCGATTAAGAAACCCTGAAAAAATCACCGCCGTCCGCCACCGCACGCCCCCCCACGCGTCGCCTGAAAATCGCGGCTGTTCCCCACGCACCGCTGCGTACCGGCGCGTGAGGTCACCTCCGGCCGCTGTCGCTGCTCCAGAAGCTTCAGAATCTCTGTCCCGATCGATACTTGTGATCTGTTTCCTGCTCCCACGCGTTTCTCTGTTCTGCTCTTAGATCCAACCTCACGTTTTTCAGATCTGTTAACATTGGTAACATGGGTGATGAAAAGAAGACCGATTCAGCCACCCCAACTCAGATTGCTCCAGGTATCATTAATTACTTTGCTGTGTTACGTATTCCTGTTAAACTTGACTCTAAATGTTGGAGTTCGTGGAGTCTCTTTGTTGAAAGAGGACTTATAAGTGTTGGCAAAGAAGATCATTTGACCAAACCGCCTCCGGATCCGATAACAAAGGAATGGCGCCTTGATGATAGTGGTATTCAAATGGCGTTGTGTAATGCCATGGAGCCACTAACTCTTGCTATTGCTCAAAACTTCAGTACTGTGAAAGAAATGTGGGAACATCTGTCATTGTCCTTTTCTGCCAAAGAATCCCTGTCGCATGCTTTTTCGATGGTCCAAGCATACAGCAGAATTGAGCAAGGTGACTCCACCTTCACTGATTACTTTACCGGTTCTCAAAACTTAGGGATGAATTACGTACTTTGTACCCACCGATCACTGATCTGAAAGCTCAGGAGGAGCGCAACAAGAAAATGGATATTATGGTGTTCATTGCAGGTCTATCACCTAAGTACTCTAGTGCTCGACCATTACTGTTGAGTAACTCTAGTGCTACCTCATCTGTGGCATCCACATATCACTTACTACGGGAAATGTATAGTCAGGATGCCACTACTCGGGACACTGACACTTCTGCTTTGCATACCAGTGCATCTGTTAGTAAAGGTATTGGTCGTGGTTCTAATTCAGCCCAACGAAAAGGCAATGGTCGCGGCAATGGTCGCGACAATGGAATCACATGTCACTATTGGCACCACGAAGGTCACACGAAGTATAATTGCCCAAATCGCCCTCTTGGATCTCTACCACCTCCCCGACCCAAGGCATGACTAGCTACTGCTGATGATTCTTCTGATCCGGTTGGTTCTGCGACACCAACATACTCACTAAGCCAGGAGGAGTATAACCAATTTCGACAGTTGCCGAGCCTTCAGTCACACACTACCAGTCCACATGCTAATTCGGCTCGTTCAGGTACATTTGCTAGTCTTAACTCATCTTGGATTGTTGATACTGGGGCTACTCATCACATGACTAGGAATCAAGGTATATTGTCTAACCTACAAAATACCTCTCACCCTCCTGTTCGAATTGCTGATGGATCCTCATGCCCAGTTCGTGGTATCGGGTCCATTAGCAACTCGAAAGACCTTACACTTTCATCTGTATTGTTAGTACCCAAATTTCTGGATAACTTTTATTCTGTAAGCCAACTCACCAAACAAAATAACTGTTGTGCAAAATTTTATCCCACTCACTGTGTTTTTCAGGAACTAGGGACGAACCGACTGATTGGCACCGGTATTGAATCAGGAGGCCTCTACCGTCTGTCTTTAATGTCACAACCTATCGCTAACATATGTGATTCCAACATCAGGGAGGCTTACTGCCGGCTAGGCCATCCCTCTACAGCGGTTCTGAGGCAAATGAGACTGGATTTATCTGTTTCTTTTGAATTTCATTGTGAGTCATGTCAACTTGGTAAGCACACCAGGCGTTCTTATCCCCCAAAAGTGTCTAGTCGAGTCTGTAACCCGTTTGAACTTTTGCATTATGATATTTGGGGACCTTCCCCCGTTAAGACTCCACTGGGTTTTGAGTATTTTGTTACATTTATGATGATTATTCACGTACCACTTGGGTTATTTATTAAAATCTCGTAGTGAATTAAATTCAATATTTCAAGAATTCCATTGTTATGTTCAAAATCAGTTTAACAAATCAATCAAAACCATCCGCACTGATAATGCAAAAGAATACATGTCTTATGAGTTATCCACATATCTTAAAACTCATGGTATAATCCACGAGACCTCGTGCGCGTATACATCCCAGCAAAATGGCGTTGCTGAACGCAAGAACCGCCATTTGTTGGAACTTACTCGCACAATCATGATCGACTCTCATGTTCCTAATCGTTTTTGGGGAGATGCAGTTCTCACTGCAGCTTACTTGATTAACCGCATGCCTTCATCGGTTCTTCATGGTAAGACCCTGTTTTCTATCCTCTTCCCCACAGGCACTCCTTTCCTCTCGCACCTAAAATTTTTGGGTGTGTAGCGTACGTTCATGATCATCGCCCGGGGACAACCAAACTTGACCCCGGGCCATTCGTTGTGTTTTTCTTGGATACTCTCGCGTTCAGAAAGGTTATCGTTGTTACTGCCCCTCCCTTTGTCGTTACTTCACCAGTGCTGATGTCACTTTTCACGAGTCATGTCCTTACTTCCTTGAGTCTTCTGATTCTTTTGATTATTTGTTTCCTAATTCTAATCCTGACCCTGTTACACCAGAGTCCGTTACTGTTCCTATTATTCCTGTCCCTGTCTCCGCTAGTCCATCGGAGCCCCCGGTCTCAGATTCAGTTCCTGCTTCATCTGGCCTACCGACAGAGAATCAACCATTGCAGTTCACATATGCCAGGCGACATAAACACATGACGAAAACTCTTGATTCACAACCGGTCGATGACTCTGGTACGTCATCTGTTCCACATCCTAACAATACCATTGATACAATCTTACCTGATACTACCCCTTTACACATGATCCACCTGCTTATGACCCACCTAGTGCCCCATATCCTGATACCCCCATCGCCTTCCGCAAAGAACCGAGACATCCCACCCGCTACCCTATTCAAAATTATGTTTCCTATACACATCTCTCACCTGAGTGTCATGCCTACACCACCACCATTGATTCTTACCCAATTCCCAAGAATGTGATGACAGCCCTAGCTCATCCAGGATGGAGAAAGGCTATGGAAGAGGAGATTGGGGCCCTTCGTGCCAATCATACGTGGGATCTTCAACCGTTTTCACCTGGGAAGCGTCTTGTTGGTTGTCGGTGGTTATTTACAGTTAACCAAACCCTGATGGACTGGCACCTCGATTGAAGGCCCGTTTAGTTGCTAAGGGTTATTCTCAGGCATATGGCATTGATTATGATGAGACTTTCTCTCCGGTTGCCAAAATGCCATTCGTTCGCATTTCCATTGCTCTTGCTGCCATTAATCATTGGCCGCTCCATCAACTTGATGTCAAGAACGCCTTTCTTCATGGTGTTCTTGAGGAGGAGGTATATATGGAGCAACCACCTGGGTATATTGTCAAGGAGGAGGCCTCAAAAGTATGCAGATTACGTCGTTCATTGTATGGTCTTAAGCAGTCTACCAGAGCATGGTTTGGTCGGTTTTCTAATGTTATGGTTGAATTTGGGATGACTCGTAGTGCATATGACCATTCTGTATTTTTTAGACATCATCAGGGTCGGAGGATCATTCTGGTGGTTTATGTGGATGACATAATCATTACAGGAGATGACGAGGTTGGAATCACCAATCTTAAACGGTTTCTTCAGTCTCAGTTTTAGATTAAAGACCTCGGTCGTCTCAGATACTTTCTTGGCATTGAGGTATCACGTTCACCACAAGGAATCCTTCTATCTCAACGGAAGTATGTTCTTGAAATGCTGTCTGAAAGTGGATTACTGGGGTGTAAACCAACAGACAGTTCGATGCTTCCTACAGGAAAGCTTCTTCCAGAATATGGAAGTCCGATGAAGGATCCAGAACAATATAGACGGTTAGTAGGAAAACTTAACTACTTGACAGTTACTCGTCCAGATATCTCCTTTGCGTTGCGTTAGTGTCTTAAGAAGGAGATGGACGAATATCCGGATTCTCATATGCTGATTGGGCAGGCTGCCCTATTTCACGACGATCTACAACTGGATATTATGTATTTGTTGGAGGAAACCTGGTATCGTGGAAGAGTAAGAAGCAACACACTGTATCTAGGTCAAATGCTGAATCAGAATATAGAGCAATGGCAGATGTTACATCAGAGATGATTTGGGTTCGTTGTGTACTCAGAGAACTTGGGGTTGTTTCTAATGACTTGATGAGGTTATATTGTGATAGTCAATCGGCTATACACATAGCCAAGTATCAGGTATTTCATGAGAGGACTAAACACATTGAAGTTGATTGCCACCTTATCAGAGATCGTGTGACGGGCACTCAAGTTGATCCTCCATCCATTCAACCAATTCATGTCAAGACTGAATTTCAACTAGCAGACATCTTTACAAAACCTCTTCGGAAAAGTCAAATTGACTTTATATGTAACAAGTTGGGCATGATAAACATCTATGCTCCAACTTGAGGAGTGTTAATTAAATGTATTTAGTGTTAGCCCATTTTATTATATAATTGTTATGGCCCATGGGCCTTAGATTAGGGTTCCCCCCTCTATATATTGAGGAGTTTATTGTCATTGTAAATGAATCAAGTTAAAGTGAATATTCAGTTCCATTAACAATATGAAAAACGATTATACTTCTTGATCAATAGGATTATTTAGCATTACCATAGTGACTTTTGATAACCACATTAACTTGTTATATGTGTTTTGTTGTTGCTACCACATTAACTTGTTATATGTGTTTTGTTGTTGCTATTTGGGATGTGGTATATAAATGGTAGATTGGTAGGTAGAGATTAACAATGAGTGTGTTAGTTATTATTGGTTTTTACTTCTCTTTATATTTGCTTTAATCATTAAATCCTGTTGTTAATTATTTACAGCATGATGTTGATGCTGGTGAGCTAAGGAAAGTAATCCTTTCAGATGGTGCAGTCGTGACTGTTAAGGGTGCCAGGTCTGTCAGCTTACGCCACCCAGTCGAGCTTCCGCTTCCTTTAAACAAGAGCGAAAATGGATTTGCTTCAGGTCTTCTAACCCTAGCCGAACGTCTCCGACATGCTTCCAGTGCCCAAACCCAACTTCTTTCTCTCCGTATCGTGGGCCCGACATCTCTCACATCCCCGACTACATCATCAACCTCTTCTAAAAACAAGCTCAAGCTGAAACGCCTTGCTCCAGGCCTAGTCCAGTTATCCTCAGTTTCAAAAACCGCACTTTCGACCATTGATCTTGAGGGAGAAGCCCCAACCCTCCTCACCCCTGACCATTTCACCACATTCTGGCCTGTGACATCTGTCAACGGGTCACACTCAAACCTACTTGGTTTAGAGAGGCTGCTCAGTTCAGTGTTGGGTTCAAAAGCCAGTAAAGAAGGTTCTTTCAAGCTATTAAAAGCAGATGTATCGGCTCATACGTTTGTTAAGATGGGTTTTAGAGTCGAGAGGAAGCTGACCGGAGATCTTACTGAAATGGGTCAGCTGCCCGAGTGGCGAACAAAGCCTGAAACCGTGAAGATGCACTTTGAGGTGTTGGCTAAGGTTGATGGTGACAAGTTTGTACCTGAGAGGTAATGCAGGTTAATCCTGTCCCTGTGGAACACACCATAGCACCCAGTGTCGTTACTGGAAATACAACTATGTCAAAGGTACCTGTTGTTTATACCCCTTTCAGCCCATTCGTGTTGTAAAATTGCCACATCGAATGACTCGAGTATCAAATGAATTCCTTTATTTAACATTCGCAGTTTTCAAAAGTTATATATGCTAATACACTGTCATGTTCAAGCTTTTTAAACAATCATACAAATAAATGCGTGTGGATCTTTGCAGCAACATCATACAAGTAGATCACTCCTTAATAACTCTGACTAGTAAATTGTTACTGACACGTTTATATGTCTGCTCTTAAACATTTTCTAAGTGCTGGAACTATCTTTGTAATCCTATGGAGTTTATTATGTTCTTTACGACCTTTTTATGAGTCACTCCATTCTCATAATGTTGAATTTTTAACCAAATCCTGTTTTGGGCCTACGATATATATTAAACTGTATGCAACAATAGTTCATGGTTAACTTTTAGTGATGTTTATTATTCATGATGTCCTAACGTTAATTTTTTCAAATGGTCAATGCATACCATAAGCCCGGCCACCCGGGTAAACCACATAGGTGAAATGCTACTCACGCCCTTCGAAAACAGACAGTGGTGGTGACCCGACCCATCCACCATTTCAAAGAAAATCATCACCCAAAAGCCCACAGTGGTAAAACCATAAAACCCATGACCTGCCCGAAGCATTTTGTATCAAGTAATACTCGAGATCATAATTTTCATATTGAAACCCCACTGCTCCCAAACCAATTGATATGAAGCTTATTGGTAATATCTCGAACTTTAATACTCAAAATATTTTACCAAGATCTTCTCGTGTTCCCATTCCAACATGAGAATCAAAATCTAGCAAGTTCATTAAAGAAGTAGATATCTCAATCCAAACATGAAAATCATGCTAAATCTATAGGAGTTTGTTATGCTAGAGATCTAACATTTTATGTTCTTTTTGTTATGTCGATATGAGGAATGTTATAACAAGTTTAAACAAATACATATTTTTCTGATTTGCATAAAGCATTCGATCATTTACGTTAATGATTAATGCGTTCTTTGTTAGCGTTGGTAGACAATTATAAACGGGCAATTTTAGGTGCAATGTGATGCATAAAAGAAGAGACTTATGTAGTAAATGGAATTTGCACCTCTTTGATATACTTGGGTCCTCGTTAACCTAAGTATTATTTGGTCTATAAAAGTTGAATTTAAGCATTTCGATGTTGAGGGGTAAAGATAGAAAGGATTATATGAATAGAGTATAGATTCTAAAAAAACCACAATGCTATATAAAAACTATAGAAAACCAATGAAAATAGTTAAATAACTTACAATCTTTTTGTCACTATTCTTTATATTTGTGTGTGTATATATATAAATAAGGACATGGATCAAATGAAAAACCGTAGCATTGTTTTACATATGCATCACATATAGGTTACGTATACGTAACTATATTTCATTCGACATAGTTTTACATATGCATCACATATAAGTTACGTATACGTAACACTCTTTATTTCGTATATATGTTCAACATATATGTAATAAATACTTAAATAACATTTTAACATTTAAAACAACATAAAATTTATGAATTATGTTGTTGGTTTTCGTGATTTTCTTTATTTTTCACTTAGCTATTGGTTTTCTCGAGAACCATCTCTATATGAATATGTGTATTTTTAGCTATATAATGATACCATCTTACTTTGAGTACTAATAAGTCGGAACCTAACATATATGCTTTCTTAACAAAATCAAATCTTTTTCTATGTTTGTCGTTACTTGGGTTATTGCATAATGTGTAGAGGTATAAATGGGTTGAGCTTAGAGTTTGCTTGTTTAGCTTAAAAAGCTAAAAAGTTTTATATCCAAAGCTCAAGTTTGGCTATTAAAAAGTTCTCAAGCTTGAAGAATTTTTTAATCCTGAGTTCGATTTGTGTATTACTAATTACTTATTCATTTTTTCTATTTTATACATATATAATTATTTTTTTATTTTTAATTATAGTTAATACATATAATATATATTATTACTTGTTTTTATCATAATTGTACATATAATTATTCTAATCATATACGACACATTATTAGGTTAAATAAAATCATTATATTTATAAATAATATGCTTGTAAGTCTAGCCAACCTCGAATATTATATTCCGGCTAGGCTTTAGCAAACCAACCTCAAATAGTTCAGAAGCTGTTCGATTTATTTTTTAGTCTTGTTCTGATTTGAAATAAACAAACCAAAAAAATAACCACTAAACGATGGTTATTGAAAATAAGTAGTAAATATATGCGTATTGAGGTGGCGTCTTATGCAGGCGTGAGAAAATATAGACTTACAATTCTCTTGACCTTTTTGCGAACTAAATTTACGTTGAAACTTAAATTTACTTATATATATATTGCCCAACAAAAACATGTTATATTTGAACTCACTCATTTCAAATAAAATTATGTCAAAATGTACACCAATCAAAACGTACATAAAAATTAGCACGAAATCGTTTATATTTGACGCAGCTTGTGTTCGAACAAAATTTACATCAAAACGTAGACGAAGTCGAATTACACCAACATGTACATAAAAATAAAGACTTAAGAAATTGGTGGTTTTATTTTTTTAAGTAAGAATATACGTCAGGTCAACTTAAGGATTTAGTACTTGAGGAGGGTGGGGGTTTCAAAGTGACATTTTTTATAAATTTTAAGAAGTTTAAGGCTTGTGACAACTGGCAATTCAAAAAAACCAAGGATGGCTTTGGCTGGTGACAAGAACACCAATTTTTTTTTTAAAGTATAATAATTTACATGGTTTTCTGAGAATATATCACCTTAATAGTATTGTTGTCCAATCTGCCTTTTGGTAAAATATATTGGCCGGCTTTGTTGAGTGAATTAAAAGAAGTTTGGGAAAGGTACAAGTTAGCTACATATCTTGGTGGATTGATCGCTTCTACTTTTTTCCAAGTATAAATAACTTGTTAAGTGCATCTAAGATGGGAGTATTATAAACAAACTTCAACCATCAACTCATTAAAGGGTTGTTTGTTTACACTGATTCAGTAAATTTACTGAGTTAGAAGATAACACAGTTAGAAGTTTTGACTGGATATGCATTTGATTGAAACTTGACTGTTTGATTCAGTATTTGACTAGAACCAAATTGATTCAGTATTTACGTAATAATATTTCATTTGACGAAAAAAAATCGTATATTTTCTAATCAACTAGAATTATAATCAACTACTAAATCAAAATCAAAATCATAATAATCACACCACCACCACAACCACCACCAGAGTCACACCACCAGTCGAAACCACCACACCACCACCACAACCACCACCGTCACCGTACACATTCCGACCAAACACAACCAGAGTCTCCTGATCAAACATGTTGTTGGCTGAGAGGGGTCACGCCAGGGGGAGTTTGACCTATGAATTGCCTAGGTGGGTTTTGCCGGGTCAACATGTTTTATTTAGGGTCTGGGTCAGAACCCACAGACCCGGTTAGAACACGGGTCAGCCACATCAAACACACTGATCGACTGACCGAGTCAACCAGTCAGTCAAGTCAGCCTGGTAAGCCAAAATCAAACATCCCTTAAGTCACAATCAAAAGTAAAGTAAGGGATGTAAACGGATTGAATGAAGTTCAAGTCTTTTTAAACTTGATTTTGCGTCATTTTGTATTAACAAACCTTGTTCAAGTTCTACATCATAGCTTAGACACGATTCGTTAGATATTTTCAAACTAGAGTTTGGCTCGGGCTGGGATACATCTTCGTTTATATATTGTATTTAATCATATATATAGTTACTTTTTTTAATAGTGACATGTATTATTATTTTAATTATATTAATATGTTTAAAATATTAAACATATTATATTTGTATGAATAATAGGATTTGTTTAGGCTCGTGATCCTAATCTAACTTTTAAAAATAGGCACTCAGACTCATTTCTAAATTATTTTTAAGCATAAATTCATTCAAGCTTTGTTTAATTTAAACTTTCGATTTCAAATAGCTCATAAGCATGAAAATTAAAGTGCACTCGTTTATAAAAAAATAAAACTGAACTTAATGAACATAGACTCAAGCCTAATACAACGTACATAGACGCGAGAGCCTAATTTAAAGCCTAATCGAAAAGGCATACCATCTATATAGAAAGTAAAATTAACATTTCCTCCAAGCTTAAAAGCAAAACTTTATCATTATATAAAGTTGTTATATATGAAAGTATATATTTTTTATTCAAAATCTACTCTTTGGATTTGATTCTACTAAAAAATATATCAAACCCAAAATTAAAATCAATAAATGTTGATTGATAAAGACATACCGACCTATTACCATTCTTTGAAAAAAATAACAAAGCATCACCTAACAACATGATTTGGTTTGATATTCTCTCTTTTCAATTTTATTTGGTCATGTTTTTATGTTTATTTTGCTGAATATTATTATATTAAAGCAAGTTGGAATAAAATATTAAAGAATAGAAAGAAAACAAAAAGAGAAGGCTCCGTGAAGGTTGTGTTGCATTGATCCATTTTTTTGCACCTAAATTCGTTATTGACGTGAGTAAACACACCGCCCACGTGATGGATTTTCGTTTACCTCCGTCAACATTGGATGGCAATAATAACAACAAAAAACTATCAAAAATGTAAAACTCAAAACGTTACGCGTATCAGCCGATGGCTATTTCTTTTAACATGACATGAAAATAATCAGGTTATGATGTGTATTTTTTGTGTAATATGTGGGTGTATTCTTATTGACATGTTTAAAACGTTAATGAAATGGTTATATGAGTCATCTTTAGATTGACATTGATAGTTGTAACGAGGAGGATTAACATATGTTACATAAATAAACATAATTTTTTTTAGGTTTATCATTTTAACTAGTAAACTTGACATGGTGCTCATAACTATTGAAGAGATAACGCCTAGATTGGTGAAATTGTAAAGTGGGAAGAAATGAAGCGTGGATTTTTGGACGAGCTTCTCTACAAGTCAGTAAGCGTGCAACTACATCGTAAGGGTTTTAGGGGACCAAAAGCCATGTCATCGGTGCAGATTCGAACCAAACAGTGTATTACAAAGAGAAGTGTTTGTTTATCGTTTTGGATTATTAATACTACCATTGTCTCTACATATTTTCTTATTCTCTTGTATATGTTACAAAATGACAGGATCTTTAGTCTTATATTGACACCACACGTTAGTAGACTCAAGAAGCTTCATGATGGTTATGGCAAGTAAGTAAGGAGAAGTAAAAATGACGAAAACTAATGTAGTTTCTCACAAGTGGAATGAACATACGACAATTACAAAAGTCAAAGTTGCAAGTAACAACGGGGAATTTACAAACATAAGATTGAAATGCTAACCTTTTGCTCGTACACTCGTATGTCGTATTTATAACGTAAAGTGTGGTTATGGGTTGCCCTTCGATCTCAAAAGAAAAAAATTGTATATATATATATATATATATATATATATATATATATATATATATATATAGTGTAAGCATTGTAATTTAAGTAAAATAATATAAAAAGTATAGATAAAGGTTTGATTATTGTAATATAAAAGGTTGTTTTTATGGATCAACATATATGCATCATGTATCTATGTATAATGCATGAAATATGATAGAAAAAAAAGACATGAGGGCAGTGAAAGGGCATCAGAGCAGTGAACTTTCTCTTTACCCACCGCTTTTCTCATTCTTTTGGTTATTCTTGTTAATGCCAGCAATTGTGTCATGACACATGTACAAGATGATAACCATGTTTATAGTCATGCATTGTGCAAAGAAAAGGTGATAAAAAGGAAAAATGTGAGACATAGTACTAAAGTACAGCAATTCCATCATATATACTTGCATAGATACTTTACTATCATATAGCTACATCAACACATTACTAAAGTGCTGTTTGTTTTTTCTGCAGGAAAACGTCTGCAGTCTGCGGATCACATCTGCAGACATCTGCAGCAGAAGAGGTGGACCAAACGTCTGCAGTCTGCAAAAAAAAAGACTGTTTGTTTTTTTAACATCTGCAGAATGCTGAAATATTCTGTAATTAAACAAAACCTATTTTTTAAACTTTAAAAAGAACTTTAACATTAATATATAAATAAAAGTCATATAAATACATTAAAATATAAATAAAAGTAATACAAATACATTAAAATATAAATAAAAGTCATACAAAATAAATGTACTTTTACATTATTCGATATTCTGCATTAACTGCTCTGCAATTTCATCTCGTAAGTGAATCATATATTCCCGGTCTGATGCGGTACCATATTCTTGAACATCATTTTCATCAGCATCAACATGACGATTTTCAAATGACACATTGGGTTGATCGTATTGTGTAAAAAAGTCATCGCTGAGACCCTCTTTCCTTATAAAATTATGTAGCGCGAAACACGCAATGGTAATGTTCCTTTGTGTAACCACGGAAATGGTGCCATCCTCTTCAATATAGGGAATCGTGCTTTCAAGACACCAAACGAACGCTCAATAACGTTTCGTAGTTTTGCATGTGAATGGTTAAATTTTTCTTTATTGGTCAATGCACGATTCCGACGAAAATCTCCAAGCCAATACCTAACATTACGATATGGAGCCATAAATCCTCGTATGTGTGCATAAGCGGCATCACAAAGATAATATTTATCTGTAAAGATATATAAATAATTAGAAAATTTAAGTAAAATACAAATATTTAAATACAATTAAAATACCTGGTGGTGGTAACGGGAATGGAGCATTTGTATCTGACAAGGCCTCTGATAATATTCTAGAATCATGTGCTACCCCTTCCCAGCCCGCCACAATAAATGTAAAAATCATGTTGAAGTCACAAATTGCTAATACGTTTTGATAACAATCCCTTTTTCCTTCCTCTATATAAATCTTGTTTGCTAGCTGGGACAACATCATGTATCAAAGTTCCATCAAGTGCACCAACTGCTCCTTTGAAAATCCGTCGTAGCCTTTTGTTATGTCCCGGAATGTTTGGATTCGGATTGAAAGAAGTTGGTATTATCATATCTTTGACAAAAAGCATCATTTTATCCAACACTTCATAAAAAAAATTATGAATTGTTTGCTTTGAGTGTTGAAATCTACGCTTGATAACCACGTAACGTTGATTATGACCGACTATCATAAAAAACATAGCCATCTTCTCCTCAACCGATACATGTTTACTATCCTTTAACGAATAATTTATTCTCAAATGTGCACATAGTCGGACAAAGGATTCACGAGACATGCGTAGCAATTCAATGCATTGTTTGGGATTTCCTTGCAATAACTCTAACGTGTACTTATGTCCCGTCATTTCCGAATCATTGTCTCGCATTCGTTTCAAACCTCTCCTCCAAACAAAACGAACATACAAGTACATAAGAATTACTAGAAGTAATTTCTTATTATAATCCATATGATCTGTGTTAATAATAAACAAACAACAACATAAACAAACAACAACATAAACAAACAACAACATAAACAACAAGATAAACATGAACAATGTCATAAACTTAAAACATAATCATTAAAGATCCAATGTCATAAACAGTGTCATAAACATAAAACACAACCATTAAAGATCCAATGTTTTCAATGTCATAGTCATGTGCTATATTAGGTTCAAACTTTTAGCCGTCATCTTGATCCACCCTTTTAAAACTTCTGGAATTTCTGGCAGTGTCATCCATGCCTCTCTCATGGAATCCGACAATCCAAAGATATGAAAAGCAGATAAGAATAAAGGATCTACTGGATCTAACCCAACCAACTTTAACCTCTCAGAACATTCAAGAACTGTTGGTCCTTCTTTTCCTTTAATCAAATATTGAAGAGCCTTTTTCATATCAGATGCTAAATCATCATCACTGATAGATGATTTTGAGGTTTTTGCCATTTTTTTGGAGTAGGGTCAGTGGTCGGTTCCAAGTTAGGCTCGGGGGTATCCTAAGGAGTAGGCTCGGAGTGTGGTGTTCAAAATCATAAGAGCCAGCATCATCTCTGTGTCATGAACAATTGTATATGTAATCATAAGTGGTTTAACATGTTGAGCAGAAGATGACCAACAACTGAAGTTGTTTGGGTTGAGGTCCACTTGCAATTTCCAGTGGCAGTATAGCATCAAACAATTGTGCACAAAGTTCGGGAAATGGCAATGGAGTCGTTTTCAAAGATCCAGCCTTCGGATACCCCTAAACCCAAAATATAAAATATTATAAGTTTATGTTTATAGGTAGCCGTTAAAAAATAGTATATATATACGTGAACATACCTTCTTAAATTCTTCCCACTCCTCGTTTGTTAGGGTAAAAATATTGTTTGAGCATTATATATATTGCCCGTTTTGTTTTTCAAATACACCCATCCGATGTATTTTTCTTTCAGATTATCATAGGCGTTCTTCATTTGTTTTTTATTCAACTCAAGGCCAAACTTTTCTTTAAGAACTTTACCTAACCTATTCCAAGAGTCTTTTTGCATACTCAAACCTTTCCTACCACCTTATTTATTTCTTCAATATAAGTCTCTAATAAGCATTGTATATGCTCATTTGACCATTGATGTTTTTCGCCCATTTCTATTAACCAACAAACAAACAACAAAAAACACAATCAAACATTATCAAACAACAACATTATCAAACAAATCAAAAACTAAACATTATCAAACAAACCTAAACATTATCAAACAAATGTTTAACACAAAATTTGTTGCTTATTAATGAAACTCTTCCCAAACAGGATGCCACAAAAGGACAACAATATTCATCGAAGAATAACATTCAAACAATATCATGAACAACAACAATAATCAATAAGGCCATCGAAATTCTAACAACCAAACAATATTCATGAACAGCACCACAATATTCAAATTAAAAAACATCAGCAAACAACTTCATGACCACACAACATTCAAACTAAAGAAGAACAACAAACAAAACAAACTCATGACCAACATTTAAACAAAATCAAAGAACAGTCCTTACTTTCGTAGACACACAAACAACAATCTCAAGCACATTGAAGATTATATCAAAAAAACAACCAAATACAATAAACTTATACATTTATACAAATGAAGGTACTTTAATTGAAGAATAGAATAGCTGATTCGAACAGATCGAGCACCGGCGGAGGCAGATTGTGCGACCGGAGAAGGCTGCGAGAAAGGAGGCTTCGAACAGGGGCTGCGAGAAAGGGGGCTACGACCGGAGATGTGCGACCGGAGGGCTGCGAGAAAGGGGGTGCGAACAGATCCGCGACGGAGAGGCGCGACCTGAGATCAGCGACCGGAGATCCGCGACCGGAGAAGGCACAGGCGACCGGAGAGGCGGCGTCGACCGGGGAAGGCACAGGCGATCAGAGGGCGGTTGGCTGTTGGGGGCTGTGGAGTGGTGAGTGTTGTGGGGTTCTGGAGAAATGATATGGGATTAGATGTGGAAGAGGTTGAAAGAGTTAAGAAGATGTGTGTTTGGGTCTTCTCCAAGAAGAGGTCGGGAAGACATTTACAGTCTGAAAGTTCAAATGTCTGCGCGTCCTCTTCTTGGTGAAGACAAAAGAGGTTGAGAAGATCTTTTGTAAAAAAACAAACAGCCCCTAAGTAATTTACTACTATAAACAAGCATCCTAATTAGTTGTTAACAAAAGAAAATCTATAGTTAATTGAATCATTGACCGGCCATTGACTCACCCGATCATTCCCATTACTTGAGTAGAGAACTTTGGATTAGGTTAACATATCTCCGGATGAAAACTCATACATCAGTCCATACTCATCAACCCCCACTCCCAGGCCTAACCTGGAACTTCTTTGTGATCTCAACAGCGCCCTAGATTCAACCTACTCCCACCACCGCCACATACACACTCTCAATCGTGCTACTGTCGCCATCACACACACACACACACACACACACACACACTCTCTCTCTCTCGATCGGGCTACTGTCGTCGCCACACACATGCACACACAATCTCTCTCTCTCTTACACACACAAATACTTTTATTATAAAACCTCCTTATGTTTGTATGGTACAAACAATCAAACAAGTACACTTAACTTGGTAACTAAAATACAAATATGTGTTGAATGATTAATCATGTTAACAAACTATATTAATAAATTAAGTATAAAAATAATCAAATATAAATATCAATATATCATTATTTTATATTTTTAATGATACTTTAACCAATTATTTGAAAATAAAAAGAAGTATAAATTTATGGATAAATTCGCCAGACTATTTAATTATTCATGTTGCATTGACCTAAATAGTTGAACATCTTATTTAGTTATATTTATGATAATAGAGTTATCGTACTTATTTATTTTCATATATTTGGCTTATTATACTACTTTTATTATTTAAAATATAGTAATTGATTAAAAAACAAAAACCATACAGTTATTATATTTCTTAGGTGAACATCTGGTCCGTTTTTTCACTTTTCAAATTCGAAATTTTCACTTGATATGATAAATAAAAATCAAATTTAATAATCACTCGAATTAAGGTTGATTCTAATAACCTAAACTACCACAAAAACAAATAAATCTATAACCTATAATAATTTTTTTTAAAACATGTGTTATCATTCTAGCATATCAAATGATGCGTGTTATTATTGTAACATATCATAAAATAATTTCCGCCTCTCTCTCTCTTAATAATACAAAAAATATAAAAACAATTAATTTAACTTTCATTTTTAACTAAAATATGTTTAAAAAATATATCTATATTTGTGTTTCTTTTCTCTCTCATATTAAATAATAATTATTATAAATAAGTAAACTAAACTATTAAACGTTTAAAATATAAATGTAGTTATTTTAATAATTTATCAATACATATTAAATATAAAGTAAAATTTTTAATTCATTATGGTTATAACTTTTAAATATTTATTATATTTTTATTTCATCGATGGATAATAACATTTAGAAAATAAAATATTTATAAAACTAATTATTTTAATATGTTTTATTTATTCCACCCATGTAATACATGAGTTCTAACCTAGTCTATATTATATTATAATGCATGAAGGAGGGTTACCGACCAAAGTTAAGAGTTTTTAATATTTTATGCACAAGGTACAACTTAAAATCAATTATTTATAAGGGCAAAATTGTCTTTATAACCATGCTATAAAGGTGAATATTCAACTCCATTTACGATTAGCTCCCTTAATTTGTTAATATTGACATTTTTATCAAAGCTATAAACGTGGATATCCTACCACATTTACACATTAATCTCTTTATTTGTTATTAATTTCCTACTTGTGTGGTTGTTATTAATTTTCTAATTGTGTGGTTGTTTTGATTACAAAAACCAATTCCGATTACAAGATTTAAACCTCCTATTTTCTATCTATTTTCATATTCAAATTAAAATTTTTTTAATGGTTGTTAAAATAGGCTGGAAAGAAGGAATTCGTATTTTAAAAGACAAATGGTTGTACCTGTACACGAAACCTACATAAACTCACTAAAAAATACCAAATCCATCAAAATGTCCGGTACAATCCGGATTATATATTACTAGCAACATAAGTTTCAAAAAACATTCCAAATACATAAAACTTCCAGTACAATCCAGAAATATATATATATTACTCATTATAACCCGCAGCTTCAGTTGTTCACCTGAGATTGATAATGGTCAATATTAAATTAAAAAATATAAGAAACATAAGTCAGAAATATAAAAACATCGAATATTAATGTTCAATTAGAAATATATTTAATAAAATTAAAAAAATAAAACATATACCTTTTTTCCCGTAATTGTTGCTACTTAAATTCACAAAAATTATAAAATAATCAGAATACGTGTTATATGCAATAATAAATATCGGGTATATCTTTGTTACATTATAAAATATCCTAAAAAAATAAATTACCTATATATCTACATAACTCACTAAAAAATACCGAATCTATCAAAATGTCCAGTACAATCCGGATTATATATTACTAGCAACATAAAGTTTCAAAAAACATTCCAAATACATAAAACTTCCAACACAATCCAGAAATATATATATTACTCACTATAACCCACAGCTTCAGTTGTATCACCTGAGATTGATAATGGTCAATATTAAATTGAAAAATATAAGAAACATAAGTCATAAATATAAAAATATCGAATATTAATGTTCAATTACAAATATATTTAATAAAATTTAAAAATAAAACATATACCTTTTTTCCCGTAATTGTTGCTACTTAAATTCACAAAAATCATAAAATAATCAGAATACGTGTTATATGCAAGAATAAAGATCGGGTATATCTTTGTTACATTATAAAATATTCTGAAAAAATAAATTACCTATATATCTATACTAAATACAACATGACCCATTTATCAAAACTGAAAGGTTTATTATAAATATAGTAAAGGTATTACAACTTTAAAAATAATAAGCAAACCTAAAATACACACACATATCTCATATCATTATGAAAAAATTTGAAGTTTCTAATATACAAGCTACAAAACTTTTATACAAATAAAAAAAAACTATTTGTATAAGCCTTAATGGATGTTAAGATTAAAACCATGAATTTCAAAGATAGTTGTAAAATATTATGTTGTTTTTATTTTATAGAATAAACTTTATAAAAGCCTTTTTATTATTTTACAAGACAAAAATTGTAACCGTTTTTAATGTACCCATTTTATGTTACTTCATATTGGTTATAATTTTCACCATATGGTAAAGATGGCAAAATTTATAACCTGAAGGTGCTTTGTTAAAAAAAACCACCATTTAAATAAAGTCAGTAACAACAACCCAACAAACAACCTATTTGTATGGCAAGCCTAATTTGGTTGTTATTCAAGCGCTAAAGCAAAATTTAAATAACCAACTACATGCTATTAATACATAGCAGTTCATAACTTTTTAAAATGAAGAAAAACTGATCATGGCTTTGGATGCTACAAACATTCATGGAGATGATCACCTACAAGAGAAAGAAGAGCTCTGAACAGACTGAAGGTGAGAAAAAGTTAGAAGAACCGATCAAAGAAGCTGATGAGCAACATAGCAGATCTATGGATAAGATTATTGATCAACTCTTCAGACAAGGTTTTGACACAGCCAAACTTGACTCTGAAATCAGAAGGCTAAAGATTCAAGAGATTGAACATAGATGGGCAAGTTGGAGTGAGAAAGAAAGGGAAAGGCTGGAAGCTATGACAAGATTCATATCAAAGCATCTGGGAAGATCAATCATTGAAGTGAAGTCATGGTCCAGAGACAGTTTTTGGAGATAACCACCAGAATCTGTTCTTCTGAAATATTCAACAAATGATTAATCATAGAAGCTCTTGATGAAGCTGGTGCTGGGAAAAGGTCTGATATGGCAAAGTTATCCAAGCTTCAATCACAACCAAGATGCTAGAGCAGCCTGCACAATCTCCTACACTAAAACAACCAACTTCACAACCCTTAAAACCAACTCCTTACCCAAGAAACCTACTCAACCCTCTACCAATGATGTACCCAAGAGGAAGAGAAGGGTGTTGAGGATGGAAGAAGAAGAAGAAGATGATGAGGATGATAGTCTGCCAATCTCTGCTATTCTTAAAATAAAGATGCCTGATCCTAGAAGTCAACCAACAACAATCACACCTGACATCCAAAGGCAAATTGTAACACCCGGATATTTATTTTTTGAAGCCGGTGAAGAAAGAAAAGAAAATAAAGTTCAAAGTCGAGGGACCAAACTCGCCAACGAAGAAAAGTTGGGAAATGTGGTGATATTAGTAGGGAGAGGGCAGCCCACTCTCCCACACACCCCACATTTCAGATTTCATAACGAGAAGAGAGAGAAAGGAGAAAAAGAGTGGTTCGGGTGATTCGGGTGGCCAAACTCGTTGTGTAGCAAGCCAAATCGAAGCCCTTAACGTTGTGCTCGTTTATGTGAGTTCTAGAACACCTCATTTACTTGTTTTCAAACGATTTTGGGGCTGGAAAACATCTGAAATCGGGTTTTTGAGTGTGTGTATGTTGACCCGTTGTGTATGTGTATGTGTATGTACGATGCGTTTGTGGCTTGATTGTGAACTTGTGTGTGCTTGAATGGCGTCGTGGTATGCATACCTAAGGTTTAGGATGGTCGATTTAGGCTTAAAATGGGTTTAGATGAGTTTGGAGGCTGAAAACCCTCGGCTGCAGTCGGGATGAACTGCATTCTGCATCAGTTAGGGCTTGGCGACGACTGGAGGCCGAAGGAGGCCATACAGCCGATTAGGGTGCGATTGGGGTCCATTCGCACGATTGAAGGTCCATTCACACGATTGAAAGGCCAGTCGCTTGGAGGTCATGCGACTGAAGGTCCAGTCGCATACGTGCTCATCCGTATTAATCCCATTCGCATGAGGTCCATCCGCATTGTCCATTCGCACGACGGGATGTTCATTCGCATAGGTGTTCATCCGTATTAGTTCATTCGTATGATGTTCAGTCGCATGGAGGCCATGCGACTGAAAGGTGTCCATACGCCCGAATAGGGTTGTCGCACCCGTGGAAAGTGTAGTTAGACTTCTGGCTTTTGGGGGAAAGTGCGGATGTAAGTATTGACGTAAAGGTTTCCCGTAAGAGCATGCAAGATAGCAGATATGGCCTTAGAAGCATGTAGGGCATAGAGATGATGATGTTGCATGTTATGTATGTATGATGTTGCCCTGTATGATGTGATGTTGATGCATGTTAATGTTCCTTAGTATGATGTATGATATCTCTCCGATGGCTTTACTTATTATGAGGAATGAACGAAGTATTATGTAACGTAAAGTGAAAGATAATGAAAGAGGAACACGATGATGAATGCATGCATTAATGAACGAATGAAACGTCTTGCACGCATCAGATAGCGGGTCCTTCCTTGTGATTGACCCTTAATGTAGAACCTCTACCGCTCACCCCTAGTACTGTGGCATACGTTTAGCTGTTCATTTATTGACTTCGGCCCAGTAGCTAAGACTGATGGTTACTCCTAGTACCGTGGCATACGTTTAGCTGTTCATTTATTGACTTCGGCCCGGTAGCTACGACTAACCGGGGTGTAGCACATGGTATTGGTACAGATGATGTCCGATGCGCAAGTAAAGTCCTAAAGAACGAATGAACGAATGAATGAATGAAGAGGATAATAATGATATTATCTATGTGTACGTACGATGTGTGATCATGTAAAAGTAACGAATGGTTTTATATGAAAGTAAAGTATGTTTTGTAATAAAACTAGAACTCACTCAGCAACGCTGACTTTTTATATGTTTTCCAGTTGGCAGGTAATGTTTGCTGAGGATGGCACACCGTGAAGCTACTCAGCTCTTTTGGGATGGCATTCTTTTGATTAATGTTTTTGCATTGTAATGCGAACAAGCTATTTTTTAATGAATGTTGTATTAACTTGCAAAAGCATTTACATGGAAATGAAAGATTGTTTTAGTTTTCCGCTGCGATTTATGAAATACAAATGCAATTATACGTTTTATGTGCGATGAGAACCCAACTGTAAGCGTCCCGGGAATGGGGCCTTACAAGTTGGTATCAGAGCCAAAGTTTAAGTGAAATGGGTAAATTTTCAAAATAAACCTAATCTTAAACTGAGAATGTGACAGAAAGGGAATGGGATGCCAATCTGAGTAGCTGCGTGCCATCAGGTATTTTTGTAAAGTTAACCGGTTTTATGTGCGCATGGTATGTGTTATGTGTTGTATGTAGATTTAAATACTGATGTAGTCAGGACGGGTAATGCTCGGGGTATGAAGAGTGAAGAGTGAAGTAAGTGACTAATCACAACTGGCCACTGTAATTAGGGACTTACTATACTTAACATAAACTGAGCTGTTCCCTTGAATGACTGTGTTGGTGTTTGAATCTTTCAGTGTGCGTGTGATGGTCGGAGGTAGATCTTCGAAAGCTTCTAGGGGTGGAGGTCACGGTGCTGAACCGCGACCCAAGAGAGGGAGACCCAGAGTTGAGAGGGTGGTTCATGAAGAACCAGAGACCCCCCATCCAGAGGGTGGCGAGGAAAGCACCAATCTGAGAGCCTCAGTAAAGGAGGCTGTTGTAGAAGAAGTCCATCAGGTCATGCAGACAATCTTACCATCTGTGGTGACTGAAGTTATTAAGGCTGTACGAGAAGGGGAAAGAAAAGAAAAAAACAGATCCTCTGGAGAACCGGAACACCCTGAGCCTGAAACGGTCCTGTCTGATGATGAAGAGGAAGAAGAAGAGCCTGTGCCAGAGGCAGTGCGAGGATGTAACTACGGGGCATTTATGAGATACAATCCCCCTACTTTCGACGGTAATGGCAATGCTGCCGCTGCTCACCGATGGGTGAGAGAGATGGATCCGTTCTCGACATCAGCGAGTGTCGGGAAGATCAGAAGGTGAAGTTTGCCACTCATTCATTTGTGGACTCAGCACTATGTTGGTGGGACAACATTGTCCAAGCAGAGGGTAATCGGGCAATCGGGAGAATGAAATGGCCCGAGTTGAAGAAGATGGTGATTGAGGAGTTCTGTCCTCACAGAGAAATGGATAAGTTGGAAAGGGAGTTTCTGCAGTTGGAGGCTGGAACCATGACACACCAGCAATATACCACCAAGTTTAATGAAATGGCACGGCTCGTGCCTGATCAGGTGACGCCTCTGTCTCGGAAAATCAAGAGGTACATTCAGGGTTTACCGGTGGATGTTCGCCGGCATATGATCGCCGCCCGGCCAAGTACGTTTAGGTCAGCGGTCGATTTGGCCGGAAGACTTTATGATGAGAGGGAGGTGGTGGTGGTCGAAGCGAGCAAGAAGGGTGGTGGTGATGGGAACTGGAATGGGAGGAGGTTTGGTCGGGGTGATGCCTCGACGGGTAACAAAAAGGCACGGGTGGATGACCGTCGCGTGGCCACATCGGGAGCGGGATCAAGGAGGTGTGGTAAGTGTGGAAAGGAGCATGCAGGAGAATGTAGGCTGGGTTTGAACGTGTGCTTTAAGTGTGGGAAGACAGGGCATATGGCGAAGGATTGCCTGTCGGGCAAATGTTTTAACTGTGGGGAAACTGGTCATATGAGCAGAGATTGTAAGAAGTTGAGGACTGAGGGTTCAGGGGTGAGGAAGACGGGAAGTGAAGGACTGAGGGCAAGCGCCAGGGCATTCACTATGACACAGGAGGAAGGTAGGACAGACCCTGATGTCGTGTCCAGTACGTTTCTGGTGAACCAAACTTTAGCTTCTGTGCTATTTGATTCTGGTGCTAGTAGGAGTTTTATTTTTGCTACTTTTTGTGCTAAACTGCCTACTAGTAGTAGACGTGTTGATGCGCCCTTTGAGGTAGAAACTGCCATAGGTAAGTCTACCAGGATTTCTGAGATGATAGATAATTGTGATGTGGAACTTGAGGGTCATAAGTTTCTGTTAGACGTTTGTGATGACCTTGGGTGGTTTCGATTTGGTTCTTGGGATGGATTGGCTAGCGGACTTCGAGGCGAACATTGTGTGTCGCAAGAAGATGATTCGGTTGACAGCACCTGATGGAAGTTCGGTAACGGTTTATGGTGATCGGGTTACTACGATCCCGAAGGTGATCTCAATGGCAGTAGCGGAAAATTGTATGAGGCGTGGATGTAGCGCCTACTTGGCTTATGTAAAGGATGTAGATGCACCAACACCACAACTGTCTGATGTACCGGTTGTGTGTGACTTTCTAGACATATTCCCGAAAGACTTACCAGGAGTACCACCTGATAGAGAGATTGAATTTCAGATTGATCTAATACCGGGTGCCCAACCTGTTGCCAAGGCACCATATCGGTTAGCTCCGACGGAGATGAAAGAGTTGATGGAACAGTTGCAAGAGTTGCTTGATAAGGGGTTCATTAGACCGAGTATCTCTCCTTGGGGTGCTCCGGTCCTGTTTGTAAAGAAGAAGGATGGTAGTATGAGGATGTGCATTGACTACCGCGAGCTGAACAAGTTGACAGTGAAGAACCGATACCCCTTACAGAGAATAGATGATCTGTTCGATCAGCTTCAGGGTGCCGGTTAGTTTTCAAGAATAGATCTTCGGTCTGGCTATCATCAGTTGAAGGTAAAGGAACAAGATATCCCTAAAACAGCTTTCCGCACTCGCTATGGTCATTACGAGTTTCTTGTCATGTCTTTTGGTTTGACCAACGCACCAGTTGCTTTTATGGATTTGATGAATCGTGTGTGTCAGCCGATGCTGGATAAATCAGTGATTGTGTTTATTGATGATATCCTGATTTACTCGAGGAGCGAAGTAGAGCATGCCGGTCACATTCGGGAGGTTCTAGAGACGTTGAGAAGGGAGAAATTGTATGCTAAATTCTCCAAGTGCGCGTTCTGGTTGCGCGAAGTTCAGTTTTTGGGTCATGTGGTGAATCCTGATGGGATAATGGTGGACCCGGCGAAAGTGGAGGCGGTTATGCAATGGAAGTCACCAAAGACGCCAACCGAGATCCGTAGCTTCTTGGGTTTGGCGGGCTACTATAGAAGATTTATCCAAGACTTCTCTAAGATTGCTTCTCCACTAACTAAGTTGACCCGAAAGGATGTGAAGCTTGTATGGGTCAAGCTCAAGAGAAGGCGTTCGAAGAGCTGAAGGCAAGACTGACTCAAGCTCCTGTTCTGTCATTACCGATGGAAGCGAAGATCTGGTGGTCTATTCTGATGCTTCCTACTCAGGGTTGGGGTGTGTGTTAATGTAGAGAGGGAAGGTTATAGCCTATGCATCCCGACAATTAAAAGTCCATGAGGTTAATTATCCCACTCATGACTTGGAGCTAGCAGCCGTGGTCTTTGCACTAAAGATTTGGAGGCACTATCTCTACGAGACGAAGTGCACCATATTCACCGACCATAAGAGCTTGAAGTACTTCTTCGAGCAAAAGGATCTGAACATGAGGCAGAGGAGATGGTTGGAGCTTATAAAGGATTATGATTGCGAGATACATTACCATCCAGGCAAAACTAATGTGGTGGCGGATGCCCTTAGCCGAAAGGGAAAGGCCCGAACCGATTCGGGTGAAAGCTTATCAACTAATCATGACCTCTGATGTGATGAAGCAAGTCAAGGAGTTTCAAGATGAGGCATTGAAAGAAGATCATCTTAACTCGGAAAGAATGAGAGGTCTGGTTGGGGAATTGGGTGAAAACACACTCGGTGTTAGAACTCGATTCGGTCGTGTGTGGATTCCTCGTTTTGGGGACCTACGGGTGAAGATAATGGATGAAGCTCATAACAATCGATACTCCATTCATCCTGGTGCCACGAAAATGTACCATGACATGAAGAAAGATTATTGGTGGCCGGGTATGAAGCATGACGTCGTGGAGTATGTGAGTAAGTGCCTTACTTGCTTACAAGTGAAGGCAGAGCATCAAAAACCGTATAGGAAGATCCAAACTTTGGATATACCGGAATAGAAGTGGGAGCACATCATCATGGACTTCATTACAAAGCTCCCGCGTACCCCGAAAGGGTATGATGCCATATGGGTGATAGTTGATCGTCTGACGAAGAGCGCTCACTTTCTACCGATCCGCGAGACGTATTCATCTGAGAGGTTGGCTGATCTGTTCATCAAGGAAATTGTGGCTCGTCATGGTGTGCCGGTGTCTATTGTGTCTGATCGCGACACTCGGTTTACATCTAAATTTTGGAAGAAATTCCACGACGCTATGGGGACGAGGTTACATATTAGCACGGCTTATCATCCCCAAACCGATGGTCAGTCAGAGAGAACCATTCAGACATTGAAGACATGCTTCGGGCATGTGTGATTGACTTCGGGGGAGTTGGGATGACCACTTACGTTAGCTGAATTCTCCTACAACAACTGCTATCATGCCAGCATTGGCATGCCTCCATATGAGATGTTATACGGTAGGAGATGCAGAACGCTCGTTTGTTGGGGTGACATTGGTCAAAAGGAATTGGGGAGCGTCGAGGTAATCAAGGCTACGACTGAGAAGCTTGAAAAGATCAAAGCCTTATGAAGGCAGCCAAAGATAGACAGAGTCGTATGCTGATAAAAGACGCAGGCCGATTGAGTTCCAGGTGGGTGACCGGGTTATGTTGAAGGTCTCACCTTGGAAGGGTATTATCCGATTCAGAAAGCGGGGCAAGTTGAGCCCAAGGTATATAGTCCCTTTCCAAATCATTGCTCGAGTGGGAGAGGTGGCCTATAGACTGGAGTTACCGGATGAGTTAAATGGAATTCACCCGACATTCCATGTATCTCATCTAAGGAAGTGCTTAGCAGATGAAGATATGATTGTCCCATTGGAAGATATCGAAGTAGATGAACGGCTCAATTATGTGGAGCAACAAGTGGCAATCATCGACCGAAATGAGAAAAGGCTAAGGAATAAAGTGGTTTCTCTTGTGCGTGTACAGTGGAAGCACAGGAAGGGATCCGAGTCAATGTGGGAGGCTGAGGAAGAAATGAGATAGCATTATCCACGTTTGTTTGACGAATAACATGTTTCGGGGTCGAAACCTATTTAAGGGGGGTGGACTTGTAACACCCGGATATTTATTATTTTGAAGCCGGTGAAGAAAGAAAAGAAAATAAAGTTCAAAGTCGAGGGACCAAACTCGCCAACGAAGAAAAGTTGGGAAATGTGGTGATATTAGTAGGGAGAGGGCAGCCCACTCTCCCCACACACCCCACATTTCAGATTTCATAGAGAGAAGAAGAGAGAAAGGAGAAAAAGAGTGGTTCGGGTGATTCGAGTGGCCAAACTCGTTGTGTAGCAAGCCAAATCGAAGCCCTTAATGTTGTGCTCGTTTATGTGAGTTCTAGAACCCCTCTTTTACTTGTTTTCAAACGATTTTGGAGCTGGAAAACATCTGAAATCGGGTTTTTGAGTGTGTGTATGTAAAACCGAGTAAGATTATATGATTAACTTACTTGATCAAGTTCGTATTGACAATGAACTATATTGAAGATGGTCGCGGCTGTCATGAGTATGATTCGAGACGCAAACGATGAAGATAATCAAATTAACTTCGTGTACAATTCGGGGTGTTATTTCGACCGAAAGCCCCTTATCAATTTGAAGTAAAATTGTTCAGAGAGAGGATCTCGATCAAGTTGCAGACTTGCGATGAGAGGAGGAGTGAATTCAATGTTTGGGTGTTTTCAGGTGAAATTAAGATTGGTACAAGCTTTGAACTAGTTAAATGTTCGATTATGGTTCAATTAATTTGGTTATTATTCGGTCTTAATTGCCGAACGTTTACGTTTGATGCTCGACAGTTGTTAAACCCAAACGACACCAATTACTGGCCTTTAACTCGAATTGAAGTGAGTTTAATGTTCGAATCCCTCCCACGAAAAGTTTGGAAACGGTTTAGTTCATGATCGCCGCGATTTGGCATGTTTTGGAAGCGATCGGAGTTCGGCCGGACCTCCCGCCGGACTTACGGGGTAAGGGGGTTTGGTTTGGGGAAGTTACACCTTTGGTCCCTATAGTATTTGAAAGTTATTATTTTATGCAAGAAACTTTTATATTAAGTTTTAGGAATTACAATTTAAACCCTTTACTTATAAAACAAACTTGAATAACAAATCAACTTAATTATTTATTAAAACTTTACAACTTTTTTAAAGTTTGTAACTTTTAAGTTTATTATTACAATTCATGATTACCAATAGAGCTTTATAAGTTTATTAAAATTGATGTTATAACTTTATAAAGTTTAATAACACTTTTTCATTTAGTTATTATTGTAAGATGATTAATAAACATTATATCTTTGTGAAAAGATTTATTTATAAAATAATAGGTTATTAAAAGTTGATTACATATTTGATGTATTTGATCCATTAAAATTATTACATAATTTAATAATAAAACTCAAAATAAGTTCGGCTTTGGGTTTGATCTCGGGAAAATGACGGATGTTACATAACAGCTCTGTGTCCAATTCCCCAAGACAGAGTTCCCATTAATCCTTTGCCAATCAATCTTTCTGAAACCTCTTCCCTGGCCTGAGCTTAATTTAAAGATTTCTGAGCTGATCCAGAAAATGTTTCTGCCAATAAGTGGGACTTTAATAATCTTAAAGGTTTTGGTTGCATTGGTTCAGGGGGAGTTTGTTGGACCAAAAGAACCAACGAGCCAGGTCAGAAAAACCTTTAAGTCCCACAGACATCAAAACAACTGAAGTGGTCTACAACAGCTGAAGACAAAGTCTGAAGACAAAGTCTGAAGACAAAGTCTGAAGACAACGTCTGAAGACAAAGTCTGAAGACAACAACTGAAGACAAAGTTCTCAGAAGTTGTCACAATAGCTGAAGTAGTTCTCTTCAGTAGTTGTGATGGTTTGCTTTTCAATAGTTTGTAATCAGTAGTTTTATATTATGTAAAACATCTGAAGTTCTTACACTTCAGATGTTATAACTTCAGTAGTTGTAATGTTATCTTGTACTTAGCTTTTTGTGAAGGTGTCCTCAGTTGTTGTGGACATCTTCAGTAGTTTAGTTTACTTTCAGTTGTTTGTATAAATCAGTTAGCTGTCACTATCAAGTGACGTCTGCTGATGTCACATTCCTTTACAAAAGGAATGTTGACCTAATTTCCTTGCAACCGAAGTGTGTGCGTGAATGAAAACATTCTCTTTGCAGAAAACTTTCTCTCTCTATAACCGTTACTGTTTGATTGAATATTCATATTATTCTTGCTAAAATTTCATCTAATTCGTGTGCTACTCCGCTGCAAATCTTAATTTAATTGATCAAACTAGATCCCGATCCTTTCAAATGGTATCAGAGCGGGTTAATCACTGATCGATTTAACAATTGATCATTGAAACTGTTCTTTTGATATCTAAGTTTGATCGAATTAGAAAATTTGCAAGAATTGATTATAGAGTTTGATTTTCTGTTGCTTCCGGTGAATTAATTTGAGATTCGTCTTATTTCAAACTGTGTTGTTGAGTTTTTGAGCTAGATCTGTTAAAATTTCATTGAACCTGTTTGAATTGGTGAAAATGGCTACATCAATCAATGATTCTCACAATACTGGCTCCTCAACAAAGCCTCCGATGCTTGTTAGGAGTGAGTATAACATATGGCAATGCCGAATGCTCCATCATTTGTCTGTCAACAGTTCAGGTTGTTGAAAATCTATGGTTCGTGGACCATATAAGCCTATGGTGAGTAATCCGGAAACCAATGAGATGGTTCCGAAGAAGAAAGAGCAATACTCAGATGAAGATCTGAAACTATTTGAAATTGATGCTAAAGCCCATGGAATTCTGGCCATGGCACTGCCTAGTGAAATCTATTCTGGGCATATGCATCATGAAACTGCTCATGACCTCTGGGTTGCTCTGAAAGAACAATTTGGAGGAACTGATGAGGTCTTGGCAAACAATAGAGAGATTTTTGCCCAGCAATATGAGTCATTCTCTCATAGAAAGGGCGAGTCACTGACTCAACAGTTTGAGCGATTTTCCTGTTTGATATCTGAGCTGAAAATGGTTAAACATGAATATACAAACAGTCAGATGAACAACAAATTCCTTAGAGCCCTGCCTGAGATATGGGACACATATACTATTGTCCTATGCTCCAGTGCAAATTTGGACAATCTATCTCTCACCCAACTTCATGGGAAACTGTTAACATTTGAAAGAGAGATAGAACAGAAAAGGAAACTGGCTTCATTTGGGAAGCTCACTGATGATTTTGTACCAGGGAATACTACTTTGGTCGGTCATGAGTCAGAATATGCTGCATCAGAAAGTTCTTATGATGTGCATATAGATTTCTCTTCAAACAGTGGAGATCCTGCTTTTGTTGGTGTTGATAGTAATCAGGGTGTAGTAGTGATAATTTACAAATTAAAGTGCCAAATCACTTATGAAAAGGCCAAATCACTTATGAAAAGGCAAAGGTAGAGGTCATTTTAGAGAATCATAAGAATCTCAAAGAAACACTTGCAGCTACTCAAGTAGAGTGTGAACGCTGGGTAACATCCTGCAAGGGGTTTGAAATGCTTCTCAACAAGCAAACAACTTCAAATATGAAGTTTGGGATTGGGTATAATCATATTGTACCTCCTACAGATTTTACTCCCAAGACAGAAGTAAAATTTGAAGGTGAAAGCAATTCCCAAACCACATCATCATGTGTCTCATCCTCAAGTGATAATGCAAAATCAGAGGATGAAGTCAGTATTAGTACCTCAGCTAATCAATCTGGTGATGGTCTCACTGCTGATAAACACATGATCAAAGAAAAACTAAGCACTTCAGGTGTGTCTCACAAAGTATTCAAAGTACTGAAGAGCAAGTAACAACACCTGAAGAGCATTTCAAACCAAATGAAAACAAACATGGTTTGACAACTACTGAAGAGTCTATCAGGAAATCCAAAACTACTGATAGAAAACTTCTGAAGAACAAATCTTTAGTTGTTACAAATCCTTCAGTACTTAACATAAGTACTGAGAGGAAGAAAGTACTAAAAACACACCTTCAGTAGTTTCATCTTTTTCAGCAGTTGAACAACAGAAGATGAAGAAAAAGCCATGTGAAATATGTGGTCTATTCAATCATCTCACTAATGAATGTTGGTACAAAAAGGGTTCCAAATTCAACAAAGATAAAATCATTAAAAAGAAAATTAATAAAATGAAAGATGAATTTGAAACCAAGTTCGTGCCACAAACATCTCAAACTGATAACCCAAAGTTTTCACAAAAATCTAAAAAGAAGGAAGGGGTTTATCATAAAACAGCTAAAAATATTCCTCATGGAGTATCAAAACACCAGACTAAGTCTGTGTCTTTCAAAAAGGAGGACATGGTGAGTCACAGGAACCAATAAAAAACAAGTACTGATGTGTTTGCTGAACTGAAGGCTTTAACAACCAATTAGACACAACTTGTTATGATGGTTCAACATCTGTTGGGGAGAGTTAACCAAATAGATGTATCTGTGATTAAACCACTAAAAAGGAAAACTAAGCCAAAATCAAAGGAATACTTTTCAGCACCATCTCCACCTTCAAAGGTTGTTAATCATGACAAATCAGCTAGTATAAAATCCGTTGATGAGAACAGACCCAAAACCAAAATGGTTTGGGTCTCAAAAGCTAACTAGTTTGTTGTGGCAAATGCAGGGTTCTTCAGCATGCCATAGAAGCATCTGGTATGTGGACAGTGGAGGATCTATGCATATGACAGGGAGCAGTTCTCTTCTTCATGACTACTCTCAAGGAAAGAAGGGATTTGTATCTTTTGGTAATGATGCTAAGGGTTACATCATCGGCAAAGGCTTTGTGTCAAATGGTGAGATAAGATTTGATGATGTTAACCATGTGGAGAATCTCAAGTACAACTTGTTGAGTGTCAGTCAAATGTGTGATAAAGGGCATGTTGCACTTTTCACCAGTCAAAACTGTCGGATTCTGTCTTCCAATGTTTTGAGAATGATTGAAAAGATATTGGATGAATATACTCTCCTGAAGGCCAATAGGATTGAAAGAGTATATGCCTTAGACTTATCAAAGAAAATTGATCTAAAAGGCCATCCATGTATGTTCTCCAAGGCCTCTCCTCAGGAATTTGAACTATGGCACAGAAGGCTTGGTCATGTGAATCTTAAAAACATGAACCAACTTATCCATCATGGTTTAGTGAGAGGTCTGCCATTAAAGGAGTTCAAATGTGATGACAACTGCTCTGCTTGTTTAAAAGGAAAGCAACACAAAGTATCATTCCCTCCAATAGAAGAACCAAAGTCCACTACCTGCTTGCAATTACTGCATATAGATCTTTTTGGTCCAGTAAGAGTGATGAGCATGGCAAAGAAAAAATACTGTCTGGTAATTGTGAATGATTATTCCAGATTTGTATGGACCTTCTTCTTACATTCAAAAGATGAGGCTGGTCAAATCATCATCTACTTTGTGTTGCATGTGGAAAAGCAGTACTCCCTTTCTGTCAAGTGTGTGAGGAGTGATAATAGCACAGAATTTAGAAACCACACACTTGATGAATTCTATTTCTCTAAGGGAATCAAGAGGCAGTATAGCATTCCAAGAACTCCTGAACAAAATGGAGTGGTGGAGAGAAAGAACAGGACCCTTATTGAAGCCGCAAGGTCAATGTTGGCTGATTCTGGTTTGCCACTAACCTTTTGGGCTGAAGCCGTCAACACAGCTTGCTATGTGCAAAATAAAGTGTTAGTAAATCAGAGGCTGATGAAGACTCCTTATGAAGTGTTACATCATTTGGCTCCTCTGATTTCCTTCTTTAGAGCATTTGCGTGTCCCTGTTATATTTTTAACACAAAGGATCCACTTTAGAAGTTTGAATCAAAGGTGGATGCAAGGTACTTTGTTGGGTATTCATCTACTTGCAAGGCATACAGAGTTTTTAATTGCAGAACAAAGATAGTTGAAGAAACCTTGCATGTAAAGTTTAATGAATCTCCAAAGGAGAAAATTCCACAAAACCCTGTGGAGTTATTTGATTTGGACATACTACAATATGTTCCTTATCAGCCTCTGACTGTTGCAGATTCTGTGAATCTATCATCTCCTGCAACTAGTCATTCATCTGGTGATACAAATGCAAGGTTTAGTGAACACCTGCCTGAGTCTGCTAACCTTGATGATCCTGTAGCTTCAGCAGTTCCATCCACAACAAATGCTGATGAGATGTCTGATTCCTCTACTTCATTTGAATTGCCATCTCATTCTAGATTTCAAGAGTCTGGATCACCATATGTTGTTGCTGAATCACCTACAAACACTTGCACAGATCATATTGAGTATCAAGAACTGAAGAATCACCTTATGTTTCAGATCATTGGTGACATCAATGCTGGTGTTTCAACTAGAAGTCAATTGTCCAATTTCTGCTTTTATGCTCTCTTCATCAGTCAGCAAGAGCCAAAGAACTATCATATTGCATTAAGAGATAATGGATGGGTTGAAGCCATGCAACTTGAGCTTCTTCAGTTTCAAAAGCAGCAAGTGTGGGAACTGGTTCCTCTACCCCAAGGTAAGTGTGCAATAGGAACCAATGAGTGTTTAGGAATAAAACTGATGAAAAAGGTCAAATTGTCAAGAACAAGGCCATACTGGTTGTACAGGGGTTCTCACAAGAAGAAGGTATTGATTATGATGAAACCTTTGCCCCTGTAGCCAGACTGGAGGCAATCAGATTGTTCTTAGCTTATGCTGCTTTCCATAATCTTAAAGTTTTTCAAATAGATGTCAAAAGTGCATTCTTATATGGTAAAATAAAAGAAGAAGTTTGTGTGTGTCAACCACCAAGTTTTGAAGATTATAAACATCCAGATTGGGTGTATAAGCTTGATTAGGCTCTTTATGGGTTAAAACAAGCTCCTAGAGCCTGGTATGAAACATTGTCTAACTTTCTTCTTCAAAATAATTTAACTAGAGGTTCCATAGATAAAACTTTGTTCATTAAGAAAGTAGGCATGCATAAGCTCCTTGTTCAAATTTATGTTGATGATAGTATTTTTGCATCCTCTGATCCACAGTTGTGTGATGCCTTTACTAAGTTGATGCACAAAAGTTTGAAATGAGTGCCATGGGAGAATTACAGTTCTTTCTGGGTTTGCAAATCAAACAAATGGCTGATGGAACTTTCATTCATCAGTCAAAATATACAAAGGATTTGTTGAAAAAGTTTGATTTACAAAACTGTAAGCCCTGTTCTACTCCTATGTGCAACACCACACAACTGGATGGTGATCAGAAAGGTAAAGCAGTTGATGAAACTCTTTACAGATATATGATTGGTTCCTTGATGTACCTTACAGCTTCTAGACCAGACATTATGTTTGCAACTTGTGTCTGTGCTAGATTTCAGGTTGCACCTAAAGTATCCCATATGATTGCAGTCAAAAGGATCTTTAGATATTTGCAAGGAACTCAATCTCTAGGACTTTGGTATTCCACTGGGCACTCTTGCAAATTAGTTGCTTTCTCTGATAGTGACTATGCAGGGTGTAAATTAACCAGAAAGTCAACTTCTGGTTGTTGCCAATTTCTAGGCAATTGTTTAGTTTCTTGGCAGAGTAAGAAACAAACTTTAGTTGCTACATCCACTGCTGAAGCAGAGTACATTGCTGCTGCAAGTTGTACATCTCAGGTACTCTGGCTTCAGAATCAATTACTGGATTATGACATTACAGAGACTAAGACTCCTTTACTGATGGACAGTGTTTCAGCTCTTTATATTGTTAAGAATCCTGTCCAGCATTCTAGGACCAAACATATTGAGATCAGACATCATTTTATCAGGGATTATTATGAAAAAGGTCTGATTGATCCAAAGTTTGTTCCTAGTGCTGATGAGCTTGCAGATATATTTACTAAGCCTTTGAACAGTGCAACTTTCCAAAATCTTGTGCTAAGGCTTGGTATGCTATAGCTTGAATGATTTGACAACTACTGATGATATTAGTTCACAAGTACCGATGAGCATTAGTATACAGCTGTCGAAAATAAGTACTGATAAATTATTTTATCTTCAGCAATTTTCATAACTACTGAAGACTAAATTACTTAAAAGTACTAAAGTACTTTATTTGTTGTAAAGTACTGATGTAGTTTCAACTACTGCTGTGATTACAACTACTGAAGTCTGTTCTAACAGATAAGTACTGATGACCAATGAAACATCTGAAAATCAGATAATCTGCTGAGTAAGTGTTAAGGTCAAATGAAACAACTGAGATATGTGAATTGACAACAACAACTGAGCAATTTTACTCTTCAATTGTTTCAAACAACTGCTGTTTCATTTCAAAACAACTGAAGCCAAAACCAAGTCTTCAGTAGTTTCAAACTACTAATGACTAACACCAAGTCTTCAGTTGTTTACAACATCTGAAAGTTAAAACCATGTCTTCAGTAGTTTTCTAACAACTGATGATTAACACTAAAACTTTCAGTTGTTTTCTTTCAGCCATTTCATAACCTATAAATTCCTAACCCTAACTTCAAACTTTTCATAAGTCGTTTTCCGAACGTTCATCTTCCATTAATGGCGAACATGCCAATCAAACCACGACACAAATATGTTTCCTACTTCACAAAATCAGCATTTTGGACTAAGTTTGATGTTGTCATTGATCTGATGGTTGATTCCCCGTATCAAACTACTTTTCTTCTGAATCCAACCATCTATCCCGATACCCTTCGCAATTCTGGACAAATGTCACTGTCCATACTGGTGAGAATGATGTCGCGATCACTCTCCAGTCATTTGTAAACCAGAAGAAGGTGGTAGTCACTCCTGCTATCATTCGCCAAACCCTAGATCTGAATGATGCCACCTTTGTCACCAAATACCCGAAGGGCACCATTGATCTATCATTCATCAACCATGGATATGAGGGCGACCTAAGTGCTACAACCATTCTGAAGAAGCACTTCCATGATGCTGAACGTCTCATCTTCCACATGATCAATGTCTGCCTTGCCCCCAATCCTCTTCATGGGATCAAATGTCATCCAGGTGGCAGCAGGTATTGTATTCTATCCTTGAACGCCAAAGCTTAAATTTTTCAGAAATCCTATTTTTGGAATTAAAAGATCTGGCAATAAAACCTGTAGCTAACAGATGGATATTATATCCAAGGTTTCTTATGGCCATAATCATAAATCAATTAAAATCTAATGGCCTTGTTGGCCTTGGAGTCCCTGCTGTGGTAGTTTTGCTAGAGGTATACTCCAGGCACAACTCTGACCCACACCTCAAAGAGGCTGCCAAACTGCTAAAACCAAGCAGAAGGAACCCACAGCCTCATCCTCCAGATCCAAAGTCCCCTCCAAACCACAATCCAAACAAACCAAAAAGGCTACTCAGGGAGTTGAGTCCCCTGATGATGCCCCTGCAACACAAAGGCAGGATGAAACTATGGGTAGTAATCCCCCTGTAGTTTCCATGACTCTACCTGCTGAAACCACTCAGGTATCCTCTCAACAGGATCCTGTTGCAATCAAAAATAAGAAACCACATTACTGGAATCTCTCTCACTTGAGAAGATTGCCATTGAAAAGCACCATTCACCCCAGGTGCAATCATCTTCACACCTATCTCCCACTGAAGCCACCCCTACAAGCCCAACTGTGGTTATTGCACAAGTGCTGACTCAACTACATTCCTCTAACCCTCCCCAGAAACCTATTACCACTGGGAAAACCTCAACAGTTGAGGGAGAGGATTATAATATGGCTGATAACCCACAGCACAGGGATTACAGAGTTCAATCTCTATGTAGAAGAGGAGATTCGAACATCTGGTAAGGCTGCCTCTTCTCCTGTTTCAGCACATGACCAGGATGAAGGTGGTATCATTTCTAAAACCTCACTAGAGGCAACTACCAATGAAGGACATAATCCTGAGGCAGGAAGTCCCTAGTTCCAAGAAATAAGGGCACATGTGAATACTGATCTACACTCAGCATATGTTCATCCTGATTTAATCAGGAGGACAGATGATTCAGCACAGACTGATGATGACCTGGGCTTTTTTTGATGTTCTAGCCCACAACACCATTCTTGAGACTGAGGTATGCAGACTACAAGAACTTCTTGCCAAAATGTCACAAGAATCAAGTCCATCTGCCCACATTCACCCACAGATGGCAGTTTCTTCTGAACCTCTCCCAAACATTGAGCCACTCCCAACAACTTTGCCACCAGCCTCTGATTTAGGCACCATTTCTGAGGGACAGAACCCCTCTGAGCAAATGGTTGCTGCCTTTCAATCATCCTTACCTCTCATCACTTCCATAATCACAAACATTGTGCATCAAGCCATTGATGAGAGGCTTTCCTCAAATCTTCAAAGCTTAGTTGATGTTGCTGTTTCTAAGAGACTTTCTGACATTCAAACCCCTAACCCAATACAACCAAAAAGGGGGAGTCTAAGTCAGTGAAAGTAGACAAAAGAAAGAAAGTTGAAGAGAAGAAGAAAAAGAGAGGAAAGAAAAGGAGATGATCACCTACAAGAGAAAGAAGAGCTCTGAACAGACTGAAGGTGAGAAAAAGTTAGAAGAACTGATCAAAGAAGTTGATGAGCAACATAGCAGATCTATGGATAAGATTATTGATAAACTCTTCAGACAAGGTTTTGACACAGCCAAACTTGACTCTAAAATCAGAAGGCTAAAGATTCAAGAGATTGAACATAGATGGGCAAGTTGGAGTGAGAAAGAAAGAGAAAGGCTGGAAGCTATGAAAAGATTCATATCAAAACATATGGGAAGATCAATCATTGAAGTGAAGTCATGGTCCAGAGACAGTAATTTGGAGATAACCACTAGAATCTATTCTTCTGAAGTATTCAACAAATGATTGATCATAGAAGCTCTTGATGAAGCTGGTGCTGGGAAAAGGTCTGATATGGCAAAGTTATCCAAAGCTTCACTCACAACCAAGATGCTAAAGCAGCCTGCACAATCTCCTACACCAAAACAACCAACTTCACAACCCTCAAAACCAACTCCTTTACCCAAGAAACCTACTCAACCCTCTACAATGATGCACCCAAGAGGAAGAGAAGGGTGTTGAGGATGGAAGAAGAAGAAGAAGATGATGAGGATGATAGTCTGCCAATCTCTGCTGTTCTTAAAATAAAGATGCCTGAGCCCAGAACTCAACCAACAACAATCACACCTGACATCCAAAGGCAACTAGTAAAAGTCAAGCTTGAAGAGAAGAACATCACAAACAACATGATGAGCAGCTGTTAAGGATGATTGATAAAGAGTTTCCTAAGTCTTCATCCATACAAGCTATAAAGAAACATGCTCAGAGGTTGTATGCTCTCAGATTTACATTTCAATATCAGAAAGAGAGAGTGAGAATTTGGCCTAACCCCAGAGTAAGTGACAGAATTCATAAAAAGAAGATTCCAAGTAGATACAATGGCCAAGTAAAGAAGATTGTAGGTGCTGTGATAATGCTGGCCATTGTAGTGTCATCCTGGGAAATCCTTGATGACTTCAAGAGGGCTTACAATTCTAAGATGACTCCACAAACCTTACTAGAAAACAAAATGGTAAAGAAGTGGTTGATCTACAAGAAGCTTGAAGAAATAAGAAGAAATGAGCTCCAGTTGTTGCTTGAAGGCACTTATCCTGATGAGTTTGCATACAGAGAAATAACTACTGTGGAGCTGAAGAATGGAAAGCATGTTAAGTACTTATCAGAGTACTATGGACCTGAGTTCTTCTTTGAAAGTGAAGCTGAAGAACTCACAAAGGAAGAACAAGTTGTTTTCCTTGAGGCCTATGTCAAAGAGTCTTACAGACTTATCATTGGGAAGTAGGTCTCATGGATGGGGTAATAGCTCTGTGTCCAATTCCCCAAGACAGAGTTCCCATTCATCCTTTGCCAATCAATCTTTCTGAAACCTCTTCCCTGGCCTGAGCTTAATTTGAAGATTTCTTAGCTGATCCAAAAAATGTTTCTGCCAATAAGTGGGACTTCAATAATCTTAAAGGTTTTGGCTACATTGGTTCAGTGGGAGTTTGTTGGACCAAAAGAACCAATGAGCCAGGTCAAAAAAAACCTTTAAGTCCCACAAACATCAAAACAACTGAAGTGGTCTACAATAGCTGAAGACAAAGTCTGAAGACAAAGTCTGAAGACAAAGTCTGAAGACAAAGTCTGAAGACAAAGTCTGAAGACAAAGTCTGAAGACAACAGCTGAAGACAAAGTCTGAAGACAACAGCTGAAGACAAAGTCTGAAGACAAAGTTTTCAAAAGTTGTCACAACAGCTGAAGTAGTTCTCTTCAGTAGTTGTGATGGTTTACTTTTCAGTAGTTTGTAATCAGTAGTTTTATATTATGTAAAATATCTGAAGTTCTTACACTTCAGATGTTATAACTTCAGTAGTTGTAATGTTAGCTTGTACTTAGCTTTTTGTGAAGGTGTCCTCAGTTGTTATGGACATCTTCAGTAGTTTAGTTTAATTTCAGTTGTTTGTATAAATCAGTTAGCTGTCACTATCAAGTGACGTCAGTTGATGTCACGTTCCTTTACAAAAGGAATGTTGACCTAATTTTCTTGCAACCGAAGCGTGTGCGTGAATGAAAATATTCTCTTTGCAGAAAAATTTCTCTCTCTGTAACAGTTACTGTTTGATTGAATATTCATATTATTCTTGCTAAAATTTCGTCTAATTCCTGTGCTATTCCGCTGTAAATCTTAATCTAATTGATCAAACTAGATCCCGATCCTTTCAGATACCAACCGTTTAAGGTTGCACCTTTAGAACTTCTGCATACAGATCTTGGCAAATCAAAGTTACAATTATCAAATGTTACTATCATTACAACTGTATTGAGAGAATAATATGATTTAATAAATATTTTAATTGTATATTTTCTTGTGTGCAGATTGTTTCTCATAACAAGGTTGGTTTATAGTCAAATGTTACTTTATAGATATCATTGTTTTGTGCTTATTTGAGCTTATTTTGCATTTTTATATATTAAACTATAGGTGTTTTAATAAATCAGGATGTGGATGAACATAAAGTGCAGAGTATTGGAGATCTTGATGACGATTTGAAGAAACATAATTCTAAAAAGGTAAATGGTTTCCATTTGTTTATGTTTAGATTCAGTTTTTAAATTATCAGTAATATGCAATCTCATATATTTGTATACAGGTTGATCTTGATCTTGATAATAGTGTTAAGATTATTTGTTGTGGTGTTATGTTTAGTCCCTACAAATCTCATCTTCAACGTGAAATTAGCGAGGAGGTATTTTTAATACTATTATTTTGTTTTTGATAAGCCGTATACTAACTTTATCTTTATTTAAGGATCCCATGTTTGAAGCCAAGGCTAGGATATTTGAAAACCAAAAAAAAGTCAAGAGGCTTGATGAATGAAAATGGAGTGAGGTCATTGAGTTAGATGGTCCGGATAACATTGACAATGACCATGAACTAGAAGACACTGCATGTTCAGCCAAGAAGCCAGAAATAAAAATTTAAGCTTCTTCGTGTGACGGTGCAGAAACGAAATAGACCTCATCGTGTTTAGACTTATGTTTAATGGAGAATAATTTTATATTGTTTCTTAGTTTTGATGCATGTTCAATTAGTATAACAAAAGTTGTAGTTTGTTTTAAAAGCATATCTTATGCTATGTAAGTAAACCATTCTATCATCTATATAATATGATTTATGATATGTGAGTGTATGTAAATTGCTTATGTTTACTGATCTTATTATTTATAAAATACAATAATGCTCAATTCTGATATTCAAACATCTAACTCATATATAGTAACATTATAAAACAGATAGATGTAATTTATTAAATTGTATAGTTATAAAATACTCAAAGTTGTATACTGAATAAAAACATCTACTCAGATTTATATGTGTAATAAATATACATTTATAGTTTATAGAATTTATATAATAACTAATAAATATGTGTAACAGATAAGTAAAAAGTGTCCACAATTCATCTATTAAATGATACCAAAGTAACAAAACACAAACTTAGAATATGTACAACTTTAAAAGTCATAATTTTAACCTTAGCAAACACATTTGTAAATATAGTATAGATTTATAATAGTATAGATACATTATTACGTTAACAGGGTTTTACCTATTTGGATAATAAAGTGTATTTTTTCTTATTCAAGATAATAAAAAACAAACATAAATTTTAAATGTGCCAGCATTTGTAGATGAGAAGGATTTTAAATCTGGAATTGTTAGTTATACTAAAATCACTTTATCCACTTTCACAATGATTATGGCAAAAACTTTGGTTAGTTAGTTAATGATATTATTTAACACAAAAAATAATTAGAAAGATTACGAATTTCAACAAAAAAATCAGCAAAGTTACATGATCAAGCTTCTAATCCTAAATATGGTCCCGTATGTAAGGAAAATATGTTTATAATATGACCTTAATCATGATGTTGTATATTTACGTACAATGAATGCTATTAAAGATTTGTGTATTTTAATTCAAAATATTGATAGAGTAATTCACCATTACTAAATACTTGAAAATTTAATATCTTTAAAGTAATGTTTTTAGGATGTTTGGTCAGTTTATATATAAATTCAAACCTGAAATGTGATTAGGATAAATACAAAAAACACCTACGAAAACTTAAAAAATTTAATGTAGAAGTATTAGTAGTGTTTTTAGGGCCTGTCAATTAAGAAGTTGTTCCTATATTTCAGGGACAATAAACGAGAAAGCTTCATCTATATAAACAACTGTCATCAAAAGTATATTGCAGTTTTCATTTTTCAGCTTCAGATTCTTAGAAATCAAAGTTCGTTTGCTTAAAGGTATGTTTCATATTTTATTGATTGATACTGTGAATAATATTTTGTTTTCATATGCATTATTTGTTTTAGTTGTTTCTTATTAACACATAAACTCAAATATCTATATTTTCAGTTGTTTTGCTAAAGATTTATCTTCAAAGTTTCATCAGAGGTATGTATTATTAAGAAAACCTTGTATGTAATTTAGTTTTACTGTGTTGTGATTACCTTATTATGTATGATATGTATACTGTTAAATGTTCATGTTAGGTTTAACATGTACTATGCACACATAATAACACCCATACATATAACCTATATAATCTAACAACATATCAAAATGAACCATAATAAATTAAAATGAAATAAGCATTTTGGTATAACAGAATAAATAAACAAGTAATACAGAGTACCCGACTATAGACCAAGTATTAACACCAGTGGGGCAGATGATGTACAAGTAAACAAGCACACGTAGTATTACACAAACACGCATCAAACGCACATTAACCATAACACATACAACTAGAAAATGAAAGTTTAAATCATAGTACAGTAACAATGATATCAACAAATCAAGTATAATTACGGTGCTTATCATTATTAAACTAAACATGCTTTTCTACATTAATTGAACTACATAACCAAATGATACCAGTGCAAAAGCTTTTAATAAAATACATGTCACCTTTGGAATTTCCTTTGTTTAAAGTTTTACCGTATATGTCAAATATTTAAACAAAGCACAATTACATGAGAAATTAATTCAATGTGAAATCAGAAAAATCAGTAATCAAACACAACATCAACCAAAAAAATCACCACCAAATTCAAACTTATATTTGCAAATCCAAACTACACCCTAAACCATTAATCACCTAAATCATGTAAAAGATATAATATATTTAGGTAAGATTTACAATAATTATAATTGTTGTATATATTTAATTCATATAACCTAACAACATACAATTATAAAATTAAATAATTAGACACGCATAAAAGTACACAAGCACATACAAAAGTACAGAAACACACACATCAGACACACACTAACCATAACACATAAACTACAAAAATACATGTTTATATTATTTGACTTACATTTACAAGGATATCAAAATATCAAGTACAAATAAAGAAACAAAGGCTATCATTGTATTAGGCTGAATTATAGAAACACTCATCATCAAAATAATGAACCAATCATAATAATAGTTAATGAAGTTTAGACGGAGGCCAGATTCCTTACCTCTCTAATGAAGGTCGGACAAGCACGTCTAAGTAGTTAATCAATCAGTATGATTGTTCTCTATAGTACTACTAATATGCTCGTAACACACACAAATGAACAATAATAAATCAAAATAAATCAAGCATGTTGTTATAACAGATTAAAATAAACAAGTAATAAAGAGTACCCGCCTATAGACCAAGTATTAACACCGGTGGGCATTTTATTAATGATTTCTATCAGAAATTCACCGGTGAAGGTACTTGCTATTTGTCAAAGGTTTAGATGCCTTACACTGAATTGGATACCATTTTTAGTTATCTTAAAAGCTTAAACCATCCTGAAGCTGCATCATACGACCAATCTGCATCAATAGTTAATAAGCATTAATGTTATAATTTTGTAAAATCTTATATTATGCATGTGACAATAAAAATGCAACAAACACAGAGACAATATACTGGCTTTTTTCAAAAATCAGTAATCAAGCACAACAACTTCAACGACATAAAACCACCACCAACATCAAACTTAAAAATGCAAATTTACAGCTACACTCTGAACCATTAATCACTAAAATCATGAATCAAGCACAACAATATCAATGAAAATAATCACCAACAATATCAAACTTATCTCTTCAAAATCACAACTAAACCCTGAACCATTAATCATAAAAATCATGTAAATATAAGTTATGTTTCTATACTACATACATGATCAAGGCGTCATATAGTGTCAAGAAGAGCATCAAGGTGAACACCAAATGTAATTTCTATCTCAGTTGCATAAACATCTAACCCTAAACCCAAATCCAACTCACTAAATATAATAACACAGAGAAATAATATAGATTTAGAACTTTCATACCTCTAAGGTTGTGGATATAGAATGCTGTCAAAAGGTGGAGTGTAGGTGAATCCCAAAACCGTCAGGTCGGAAAACCCTAATCGAATGTCGAATACAACAAAACAAGAGGGTGACAAACATCCATACGAGATTGAACAATATGGATCTAGAATACCGTCAAAAGGTGGAGTGTAGGCGAATCACGAAACCCTCGGGTACGAATACCCTATTCGATTGTCGATTACAACGAAAGAACGAGGGTGACAAACATCCAGACGACATTGAACAACTGAAATCAACCTGAAATGACATGGAATAAGTAAGTGATTCACGATACCGTGAGCATCTAGATCCCTAAATCATGCACTCCGAAACCCATAAAATTTCAGGGTTGTAAGCACACGGACGATTACCGTGAGCATCTAAATCCCTAAATCATGCACAAAGAAAGATTTCAGGGTTGTAAGCACACGGACGATTATGAACGTTGGTGTGTTTGATTTCATTGAATCTGTAGATATAAAGTGTTAGGCTGAAAGGATGGATCAACAATCGAAGGAGACTGAATTTGGTGTCTGGGTTGTGATTGTGAAACCCTAAGACACTAGCAGATATATATGGATACCCACTTATCCATATTTAATATATGGATACCCACTTGTATCCATATTTAATATATGGATACACATGTTTTATAGTTTTAATTTCTTATTACCCGTTTAATTATCCATATTTAATATATGGATACCCACTTGCCCAAAACCCAAATAACCCAACATAGCAATACTTATAAATAACCAAAAAGTCCTAAACTACAAATTATTAAAAAGCCCAATTATAACTATGTTCAAATATCTTTAACATATCAATATAATAAAAAATTTAATTATTTTTACTTTTTAATTTAATTATTAAAGTTATTTATATTAAAGCTGCTATATATATTATAATCGACTTTGTATATGTGTAGATAAATATATATGGTTGTGGAATGTAAAGTATATTTTCAGAACTTTCTAATTTACATAATTTGATGTAGTGATGATAATAATTATAGTGAAAGTTTATAATAATATAAAAATATCTTTTATTTTTACTTATATGATAATTAAGTGTAAAGACATACATGAAAAACTTTTAAATACGTACTGTTTAATACAAATGTTTATTTGTGTGATACGCAAAATCAATAATTTATATTACATGTCAACACTATTATTATATCGCATTAATAAATTTTCTATTTGCGTATTCATTACTAAGTTAGTACCTCCTATGTTAAACATGATAAATTAACATAAATATTAAGCAGTTAGAAATAAAATTATATTATTTTATTAAATTGCATTTTGATATAATATATTATTAAAATGGTTTAGATCGAATCCACTATGCCTCCTCAACTGTTTTTGATTCTTATGTTGGAGATAATTGCTCGGCTTCCCCCCAGGTTTATAGTGATATGCAAGTGTGTCAGTAAAGAATGGTTAACGTACATGTCGACTTCAGATTTTCTAAAAACACATTCCCAACACATGCGAGAATCTCCGGATCAGAAAATCATAATCACAAGTCGTATGACGTAATGCATTTCTAGATTGTTAAATTATCATGACAATAACTACTTAGTCGGTAGGAACGTGACTCCCCCGCTTGGTCTTCAACCCAAAAATCTAATATTCTTGTCAAGCTTGGATGGCATGCTTTGTGTTAGCCTTCGAAACACGTGGGATTTGCTTGTGTGGAATCCATTAACTGGTGCCGCCAAACTGTTGTCCAACACTACTAAGCAGGGATTCTTTAACGCAAGAAAAGATGTTGTCGGTTTCTATGTTGAAGGCACTTTTGATTACAACATTATCCACACATAAAATGCAGGCGGGGTACTCTTGCAGTGTTCCTGTATTCATTACGTAGGGGCTCGTGGAAATCTACACCCTTCCTTAAAAAAAGACCGTACCATGGTGAAACCTACTCGTGGTGTTCTGGAACATTCTGTGGTGATGCAGTGTACTTCCCGGTCAAGGAATATTTGCTTGCAAGTAACAGGAGGGTAATTCGATTTGATGTTAACACATATCAATTTTCAGAATTACCATATCCGAATGTCGGGGGTTTTGGTCCTAATGGTTCATTTGTCAGTATAAGATCAGAACTTCATATGTATTGTTCAAGCGGTACTACGAAAGACCATTGGAATTATGAAAATTAAGTAACCGTACTTGGATAAAGTTGTTTACTTATCCTTACAGGGTATGCCTTCCATTTCCAGCAATTACATCCCTGACGCATTACAACCTTAGTGATTCAACTCTTGTGATCACTGAGTGGGGGCAGGTTTTTGAAATTGCTCTCCGGTTCAACATAGCGGGATTTATACACCCGACCATTTTTGGTGGTATTATCCATGGTGCAATCTACACGGAGACAATACTGTCACCAGGATTTTAGTTTCTACAACTTTCCATCATTTATTTTATGTTTGCTAGACATTCGGTTTATTTTTCTATTATTTTCTTTTCAAGTACATTAACTACTTTGGCAATAATAAATCAACTTTTATGTGTAATATTTATGATGCTTTATTTTATAGATCATATAGATGTCCCTAATATATTTTTAGATAAAGGACAACTTCATGATGGATTCGCATGCCATGGTTGATGATTTTTCATCAGTCACACAATACTGTATCTGCTATACCGTGTGTTTTGTTTGGGTTGACTTCGTTTTGCATGTCGTGTCTGATAACAAACTTTTGGTGGTTTTTATCGACCAACACGTGAGATTCCAATTCCATATTTTATTATTGTATAAAATAAAAGTATCTATCACATGTAAAGCATTAGCTTAATTTTTGTGTAGAGGAAAAAATTAGTCGGGTTTATACCAGCACATTTCATGAAAGAATACAAAGATGACGATCTGGTGGGCAGCATGATTGTACTAAGCCATTTCAGAATAGATAAATTTAAATACCAAGAGTGGCCAAAACATGACTAATGAAATGGCCTTTGTATTCTGGTGGGACAACATTGTCCAAGCTGAGGGTAGTAGGGCCATTGGGAAAATGAAATGGCCTGAGCTAAGAAAGTTGGTGATTGAGGAATTTTGTCCTCATCGGGAATTAGACAAGGTCGAAAGGGAGTTCTTGCAACTGGAGGCGGGAACCATGACACACCAGCAGTACACCACCAAGTTTAATGAAATGGCACGACTCGTGCCTGATCAGGTGACGCCTCTGTCTCGGAAGATCAAGAGGTACATTCAGGGTTTACCGGTGGATGTTCGCCGGCATATGATCGCCGCCGGCCAAGTACGTTTAGGTTGGCGGTCGATTTGGCCGGAAGACTTTATGATGAGAGGGAGGTGGTGGTGGTTGAAGCGAGCAAGAAGGGTGGTGGTGATCGGAACTGGAACGGGAAACGGTTTGGTCGGGGTGATGCCCCGATGGGTAACAAAAAGGTACGAGTGGATGACCGTCGTGGGGCCACGTCCAGTGCGGGGTCAAGGAGGTGTGTCAAGTGTGGGAAGGGGCATGCGGGAGAATGTAGGCTGGGTTTGAACGTGTGCTTCAAGTGTGGGAAGGCAGGTCATATGGCAAAGGATTGCCTGTCGGGCAAATGTTTTAACTGTGGGGAAACTGGTCATATGAGCAGGGATTGTAAGAAGCCGAGGATTGAGGGTTTAGGGGTGAGGAAGACGGGAAGTGAAGGACCGAGGGCGAGCACCAGGGCATTTACCATGACACAGGAGGAAGCTAGGACTGACCCTGATGTCGTTTCCGGTACGTTTCTGGTGAACCAAACTTTAGCTTCTGTGCTATTTGATTCTGGTGCTAGTAGGAGTTTTATTTCTGCTGCTTTCTGTGCTAAGCTGCCTATTAGCAGTAGACGTGTTAATGCGCCCTTTAAGGTAGAAACTACCATAGGTAAGTCTACCAGGATTTCTGAGGTGATAGAGAATTGTGATGTGGAACTTGAGGGTCATAAGTTTCTGTAAGACCGTTTGTGATGACCTTGGGTGGTTTCGAATTGGTTCTTGGGATGGATTGGTTGGCGGACTTCGAGGCGAACATTGTGTGTCGTAAGAAGATGATTCAGTTGACAACGCCTGACGGGAGTTTGGTAACGGTTTATGGTGATCGGGTTACTACGATTCCGAAGGTGATCTCAGTGGCTGTGGCGGGAAAGTGTATGAGGCGTGGATGTAGCGCCCACTTGGCTTATGTAAAGAATGTAAATACGCCAACACCACAACTGTCTGATGTACCAGTTGCGTGTGACTTTCCAGACGTATTCTCGGAAGACTTACCAGGAGTAACACCTGATAGAGAGATTGAATTTCAGATTGATCTGATACCGAGTGCCCAACCTGTTGCCAAAGCACCATATCGGTTAGCTCCGACGGAGATGAAAGAGTTGATGGAACAGTTGCAAGAGCTGCTGGATAAGGGATTCATTAGACCGAGTATCTCTCCTTGGGGTGCTCCGGTCCTGTTTGTAAAGAAGAATGATGGTAGTATGAGGATGTGCATTGACTACCGCGAGCTGAACAAGTTGACAGTGAAGAACCGATACCCCTTACCGAGAATAGATGATCTGTTCGATCAGCTTCAGGGTGCCAGTTGGTTTTCAAGAATAGATCTTCGGTCTGGCTATCATCAGTTGAAGGTAAAGGAACAAGATATCCCTAAAACAGCTTTCCGCACGCGCTATGGTCATTACGAGTTTCTTGTCATGTCCTTTGGTTTGACCAACGCGTCGGCTGCTTTTATGGATTTGATGAATCGTGTGTGTCGGCCGATGCTGGATAAATCAGTGATTGTGTTTATTGATGATATGCTGATTTACTCGAGGGGCGAAGTAGAGCATGTCGTTCACATTCGGGAGGTTCTAAAGACATTGAGAAGGGAGAAATTGTATGCTAAATTCTCTAAGTGCGCGTTTTGGTTGCGCGAAGTTCAGTTTTTGGGTCATGTGGTGAATCCTGACGGGATAATGGTGGACCCGGCGAAAGTGGAGGCGGTTATGCAATGGAAGTCACCAAAGACGTCAACCGAGATCCGTAGCTTCTTGGGTTTGGCGGGCTACTATAGAAGATTTATCCAAGACTTCTCTAAGATTGCTTCTCCACTAACTAAGTTGACCCAAAAGGATGTGAAGTTTGTATGGGGTCAAGCTCAAGAGAAGGCGTTCGAAAAGCTAAAGGCAAGACTGACTCAAGCTCCTGTTTTGTCATTACCCGACGGAAGCGAAGATCTGGTGGTCTATTCTGATGCTTCCTACTCAGGGTTGGGATGTGTGTTAATGCAGAGAGGGAATGTTATAGCTTATGCATCCTGACAGTTGAAAGTTCACGAGGTTAATTATCCCACTCATGACTTGGAGCTAGCAGCCGTGGTCTTTGCACTAAAGATGTGGAGGCACTATCTCTACGGGACAAAGTGCACCATATTCACCGACCATAAGAGCTTGAAGTACTTCTTCGAGCAAAAGGATCTGAACATGAGGTAGAGGCGGTGGTTGGAACTTATAAAGGACTATGATTGTGAGATCCACTACCATCCAGGCAAGGCCAATGTAGTGGCTGACGCCCTTAGCCGGAAGGAGAGACCCGAGCCAATTCGGGTGAAAGCATATCAGTTGATCATGACCTTTGATGTAATGAAGTAAGTCAAAGAGTTCCAAGATGAGGCATTGAAAGAAGATCATCTTAACTCTGAAAGAATGAGAGGTCTGGTTAGGGAATTGGGTGAAAACACACTCGGTGTTAGAACTCGATTCGGTCGTGTGTGGATTCCTCGTTTTGGGGATCTATGGGTGAAGATCATGGATGAAGCTCACAAGACTCGATACTCCATTCATCCTGGTGCCACGAAATGTACCATGATATGAAGAAAAATTATTGGTGGCCGGGTATGAAGCGTGACGTGGTGGAGTATGTGAGTAAGTGCCTTACTTGCTTACAGGTGAAGGCAGAGCATCAAAAGCCGTATGGGAAGATACAACCTTTGGATATACCGGAATGGAAGTGGGAGCACATCACCATGGATTTCATTACAAAGCTGTCGCGTACCCCGAAAGGGTACGATGCCATATGGGTGATAGTTGATCGCTTGACGAAGAGTGCTCACTGTAACATTTCATATTTCTGTTAACAAAAAGTTAACTTGTTTATTCTTATAAGGGTCGTTATTGACTATTATGAAAACTCATGTGCTTATTTTTTTAGTTATCGCTAACTTTTAATATATGAAGGTTAATATATATATATATATATATATTATATATATATATATATATATATATATATATATCAAATAATATTAATTATGTTAATATTAATAGGAGTACAAGTTATAATAGCAATACTAATAATAATAACTATAACGCTAATAGTAATAACATTATAAATAATAATAATAATATTAATAATAAAGATAATATTAATAATAATAATAATACTATAATAATAATGAGAACTTAAAACAATTAAGTTAGGGGGGTAAATTGTTGTTTTTAAAACTTTAAATGCAAGTTTTGTTCATAAAATAATAAGAACAAAACTGCAGGGACTAAACGTGAAAATTATTAAAAACCCAACCCCCACCCCGTTTTCCTTCCCCGATTCTCCGGCCAGTCACCAGCCACCGCCGACCGACCTCCGGCGGTCCTTAAAACTCACCAGAACCTTCGAAAAACGACTCTAAAGCGTTCTAAACCTTTTCTTGTACATGATTCGAACCTAATCATGGCAATTAATAACCTTTAAACGTCGGTTACTAATCCTAATCGAGTGAATAACCGAAGTATTAACCCCACAGCCGTTCGAGCCTTAAAAACCAATAATAACTCAATTAAACCAACACGAACGAACGTCTATCTACCTTTAATCGTATACAATAATCAATTTCACCTGAAACAAGCGCAAACATCAAATTCAATCATCACCTTCATCGCAAGGATGCGACATAGTCGAAACCCATCTTCCGATTGGTTTAAACCGAAATTGGCAAGGGGCTTTGCATCAAGAACCTTATTCGAAGCTTTCCATGAGTTCAATTTGATTTCCATCATCATTTGAACATCAAACCATTCATACGTGTGTCGCGGCCTTAGCAGCGACTGTTCATCATCAGTTCTTCTTCAATTCGGGTAATTGATTTCACCTACACACTCGGTTTTACTTGGGGATTAAAAGACCCAAGGTTAATTTCATGTTCATAATCGAATTGGGGATCGATTTGGAATCAAACGATTTTAGGGTTCTTAGAGATTTGGGGAAACTTTCTTTAAACGGGTTATAATAATTAGAAACCAATATGAACCGCGGCTTAGGCCTTGGTTCATTGGTTAAGACTTTGCATTTCTCAACATGAGGTCCCGGGTTCGAACCCGGGCACCCTCATATATATTTTTAAAGCCTTTTTTTAGCCTTAAATTAATTATAGAAAATTTATAATAATTATAAAAATGAATTTATAAACCCTAAATATTTTTAAAGTCATCTAATATTTCTTAAAAATTTATTCTTGTAAAACTTTGTAATATTTTAATATAAAATTATTTACAAATGTAATAATTAAATATTTTTATAAAAAATTAGATTGTTATATAATACTTAAAGACATTAAATTAATATTAGACCTTATGTTTATGGATTTATCATGATATTTATGGAATTTAAATAAAAATTTTATAAATGAAATCACAAGTTATTTACAAAGGATCAATTTCCTTAAAAATGAATTTATAAATTTCATATATAGTATTTTTATAATAAATTATTAACTTTATACAAATCCTCAAAATTCTAATACCCTAGTTCATGTTAACTCGTTAATCTTATTATTAACCTAAATTTTATGATATTTATATATTTAGGTGCCTTGTGACGTTTTATCTTGGAACGGCATATTTTGTTTTTATTATCTTCATTATATAATTATTTGACAAGTGAGTTTTCCTTGCCCTTTTTTTCATATTTTCACACTAATTTGGGGTGAAACATGATAGCTTATACATGATACACTTATACACATTTAAGACTTGTAAAACTCATGCAATTCAACTTATTATTTTGTCATGGTTATTTGTGTATTGTAAGTGATTATATGAGATACATAGTTTGTTTACAATCATTAACTATTGCTAGCCTGGCGACGTCTTAGATCTTTGGGCCTGACAAGCCTATTTGGTGCTAAAGTCGAGGTATTGCCGACTCCTGATGACGTATGCTTGTTCATCATGGGAACCAAATACACTTAGCCAATCTTTTATACTTGTAATCAAGTCGAGGTTTGGTTGTAACGATATGTGTTCTATAACCTTACTGCTTATGACCTATGACATGAATTGCTACTTGTAACCTTTTTCTTATTATGTATGAAAACCATGGAAACTCACCAACTATTTTTAGTTGACTCTTATTTTTATCATGTTTCAGGTCAACCTCAAGTTTAAAGTGATCCTTTTGAAGCATGCAATAATCTAGGACTTGGACCTAGTTAATGAAATAAAAAGTTTACGATATGTTATGTTTTGTTATGTTTGAACTTATTACTTGTTTGAGACTTATGATTGTATCTCTTTTCATTTTAAGACTTATGATAATAATATTTACATTTTAATATAGAGTTATGTGGCTGTGAACAATCTTAACCCTCACATCTCGACGTTTCCGCCGTCATGGTTAGGGTGTGACAGATTGGTATCAGAGCCCATAACTATAGGGATTTAGGTTATTAGTAATGGTGACCTAGACTATAGCTTATGCATGAACCTTATAGGATAATATTTATATTCTTGGAAATATATATATTGTTACATGCTACATAATGCTATACCTTACTTATATGCAACTTGATGCCTTAGCATAGGTTGCCTTGTAATTGTCTAAACTTTGTTATTTGTCTCCCTAAACTTAATTTTGACTCATTGACTCTCCCCGACAAATGAAACTTCTTAATCTTATTCTCGTCAACACGTGGAATCCTATACTTATGCTTAAGAATTGAATCTTTAGACTTATGTCTAATCTATGTAAATCTCATCATGGTTTGATTTCATGAACCTAAGAAATTTGTGTGACACATGGACACCTGTATTCTGGATTTCCTGGCAAAAGGCCCTCGGGCTAAGGCAAGCATATCGCATAAATCCTACGGGACTAGTTATGCTTACCTGGGGATTTCTGGGATGAGTGATAAACTATGGTCAACATACACAAATTTCTAAGGCGAGTGGGTCAACTTACCTTGACGTGTCAACGTTTCCAAATGGTAATGCGTTACCAAATGGAACCATTCCATGTGCCTTACAACCTTTTCGCGCATTAATCCTTGTTATTCCAATTCTCATATCTAACTCATTTGTATATTCCAGCATGTCTCGTCATCATGGAAAGCATGGAAGTTCCGATCGTAAGTTAGCCACCATGATTGCTCGACAAATGGCTGCTGTCATCCCGACCATGGTTGCTGAACTTAATAGCACCTTATGACCAACGCTAGCAACAATGGGAATGGTCATGGAGAAAATAGCCACCATGATTGCTCGACAAATGGCTGCTGTCATCCCCACACACCCCACATTTCAGACTTCATAGAGAGAAGAAGAGAGAAAGGAGAAAAGTTGGTTCGGGTCGCCAAAATCATCGTGTTGCAAGCCAAATCGAAGCTCTTGTCGTTGTGCTCGTTTGTGTGAGTTCTAGGACCCCACTTTTACTTGTTTTCAACTGATTTTGGGGCTGGAAAGCATAAAAACCCATTTTTGTATGTGTATGTGTTTGACCCATTTAGATGTGATGTGTGTGATGCGTTTCGTGTATGTTTCCGGGATTGTGTGTGCTTGTATGGTGTTATGGTATGCATTCCTAAGATCCAGGAGGGTTAATTTAGGCTTAAAATGGGTTTAGATGAGTTTAGAGGCCGAAAACCCTCGGCTGCAGTCGGGATGAACTCCATTCTGCATCAGCTAGGGCTAGGCGACCAAATGGAGGCCATACGGCCGATTGAGGGGCGATTGAGGGTCATTCGCACGATTGGGATTCATTCGCACGACTGAGGTTTCAGTCGCACGACTGAGGTTTCAGTCGCACGACTGAGGTTTCAGTCGCACGACTGAGGTTTCAGTCGCAAGACTGAGGTTTCAGTCGCACGACTGAGGTTTCAGTCGCACGACTGGAGTCCAATCGCATGGGGAGACATGCGACTGAGGGTTCAGCCGCATAAGTGCTTGGTCGCATAGATGTCCATTCGCATTTGTTCCATCCGCATGAGGTTCATACGCATGACTGTATGTCCATTCGCCTAAATGTTCATCCGCTTGAGTTAATCGCATGATGTTCAGTGCATGGAGGCCATGCGACTGAAGGGTGTCCATACGCCCGAGGAGGGCTGTTGCACCCGAGGAAGGTGTAGATTGACTTCTGACTTTCGGGGGAAAGTGCAGATGTAAGTTTTGACGTAAAGGTTTCCTGTAAGAGCATGTAAGATAGTTGATATGGCCTTAGAAGCATGTAGGGCATAGAGATGATGATGTTGCATGTTATGTATGTATGATGTTGCCATGTATGATGTATGTGGATGCATGTTAATGTTCCTTAGTATGATGTATAATATCTTTCCTATGGCTTTACTTATTATGAGGAATGAACGAAGTATTATGTAACGTAAAGTGAAAGATAATGAAAGAGGAACATGATGATGAATGCATGCATTAATGAACGAATGAAAGAAGTCTTGCAAGCATTGGATATCAGGGTCCTTCTTTGTGATTGACCAAACGTGTAGTGCCTCTACCGCTTACCCCTAGTACTGTGGCATACGTTTAGCTGTTCATTTATTGACAGTAGCTAAGACTGATGGTTACTCCTAGTACCATGGCATACATTTAGTTGTTCATTTATTGACTTCGGCCCGGTAGCTAAGACTAGCCGGGGTGTAGCACATGGTATTGGTACGGTTGATGTCCGATGCGCAAGTAAAGTTATATAGAACGAATGAACGAATGAATGTATGAAGAAGATAATAATGATATTATCTATGCGTACGTATGATGTGTGATCATGTAATAGTAACGAATGGTTTTATATGAAAGTAAAGTATGTTTTGAAATAAAACTAGAACTCACTCAGCAACGCTGACTTTGATGTGTTTCCAGTTGGCAGGTAATGATTGCTGAGGATGGCACGGTCGACTACTCAGCTCTTTTGGGATGGCATTCTTTTGATTAATGTTTTTGCATTGTAATGCGAACAAGCTATTTTGTAATGAATGTTGTATTAATTTGCAAAAGCATTTACATGGAAATAAAAGATTGTTTTAGTTTTCCGTTGCGATTTTATGAAATACAAATGTAATTATACGTTTTATGTGCGATGAGAATCCAGTTGTAAGCGTCCCGGGAACGGGGCCTTACATATGTGGTAGCGGTCACATAATATAATTATCGTTATATGACTCACGAGAGATTCACACGCTTCAAATGTTTCTTTCAATATTAGACAACTCAACTGTCTATGTATCACGAGCGAAGTTGGTTCGTTTGCCAAACAGTATGTGCTACTCTATATTCTATACCTACATACATTAAATAAATATTGTTGTATTTTTAAACTTATACACATTTTATGTTTCACTTATAGGAAATATTTTACGGTCAACCAATTTCACTCGAGTTGTCGTTGAACCCAAGATTCTAGAGGCATGTTATATTTAAATGTTCTTTTTCTCTTATATTATAAGTTCGTGCATACTGAATTTCGAATAACTTTTGTATATTTGTTTACTTATATGTTAGATGTATTTTTAATTATATTTTTAAGGGTTTGCTTATTTTTCAATTTTATTTCTTCTCTTTATTGCGTGACGAAAAATCCTATATTGTTATACGTTACAAACCTATATATAATTGAACTATAATGTATGTAATATAATGTAATATCAAGCATGTGCATGAATAGATTGCATATATCTTGACATCAATACACATTTTTTAACAAACAACTCAACACTACACTATCAAAATAAACATAACATATCAATAGATTATCTAAGTTATATTATTCCATTTTTTAAGATCTTATTTAACAGTATGTTATACTCTCTATAGTGGTTACTCTATATAACTATTATGTTATACTCTCTGTAGTTCATCCAAATAGAGTCGGACAACGGATTGTCTTGCCTGCATCTTTCATCGGAGGACCTCGTGATATGCGTCGTCGTTTTCTAGACGCCATGACTTTAGTTCAGGATGACGGGAAACATGATCTATTCATTACAATGACATGTAATCCTCAATGGCCTGAGATATGTGACAATTTAATGGTTGGTCAAACCGCACAAGATCGTCCTGATCTCGTGGCTAGGGTGTTTCGTGCTAGACTCGAGCATCTTAAAGATGTTGTTTTCAAAAAAACATATACTAGGTGAGGTTAAGGCTTACGTTTACGTCATCGAGTTTCAAAAGCGTGGTTTGCCACATGCACATTTTCTCCTTATCATGCATGGGCAACATAAAATAAATAATCCAGGCCATTACGATAAAGTGGTTTGTGCAGAGATTCCAGACAGAATAAAATATCCAAGGTTGCATGATTCATATCCTATATACAGAAGAAGAAACAACGGAATACAAGTTGACGTACGAGGGAAAACTCTTGATAATAGATGGGTTGTCCCATATAACCCAAGACTTTTGATGATGTTCAACTGCCACATGAATGTCGAGGTCTGCTCAAGTATAAAGTCGGTGAAATATCTTTTCAAATATGTTTACAAAGGACATGACAAACAGGCTATTCAAATAGATGAAGTCGAACCAGGTGATGTTATTAATGAGATAAAAAGATATCCGGATGCACGTTATGTATCACCACTAGAGGCTATGTGGCGTATCTTCTCATTCCCACTTTCACACATCCATCCTGTAGTCTTGGCCTTGTAGTTTCATCTTCCTAATAAGCAGATGGTTAGATTTAAAGAGGATGATATCATGTCTGAAATTGTAGATAGGGAAAGAGATAAGAGAACCATGCTTACCGCGTTTTTTGATACAAACAGAATGGATGTAACGGCAAGACGGTATTTATATAAAGATTTCTCAAAATACTTTACGTGGAATTCTACCACACGTCTTTGGAATCATCGTGTAGCTAGGCCACAAAGAGGTCGTATTGTTTCTGCTAATCCAGCTGAAGGGGAGAGGTACTACTTATGACTATTGTTGTCAAATATCAAAGGACCTACTTCTTATGATGATATTTGCACGCTTAATGGTGTAAAACATGCAACATTTAGGAAAGCAACACTTGAGTTTGGGTTAATAGAAAATGATGATAGTTTATCATAATGTCTCGCAGAAGCATCATTATTTCAGTTTCCCAACTCTCTCAGAAGGTTATTCGCTACAATAATGATATTTTGTGAACCTGGTGACATTCGTAGGCTTTGGAATGAACACTTCGATTCACTTTCTGAAGATTATCAGTTACAATATCAAAGTGTTCAAAATATGGTTGTTTCAAATATTAAGGTGTTCTTACAATCCATGGGAAGGAATATAAATGATTTTGATATTCCAAATATAACAAATGAAAGCACCGAGAACTCATGTTCTCGTGAGGTAGTAGAGGAGCATGCGATAGTGGTTGAGCCTGAACACTTAAGTGCAAAGGATTACCTTAACTTAGACCAAAAAAAGGTGTTTGATGAGATAATGACACATGTGGATAACGATTGCCCAGGCGTGTTCTTTATAGACGGACCAGGTGGAACAGGAAAAACATTTTTGTATAAGGCATTGTTGGCTCAAGTTCGTTCATGTGGTCACATCACTCTAGCCACGCTTCTTTAGGTGCGACTGCTAATAACATGCCAGGAGGTTGAACAGCGCACTCAAGGTTCAAGATTCCAATTTCTCTTAATAATAATTCAATGTGTAATATTAAAAAACAAAGTGGGGCAGCTGAAATTATTAGGTTATCGAAACTAATCATATGGGATGAGGCGTCGATGGCAAAGCGACAGGCAATAGAGGCAGTGGATCGAACCCTACAGGACATTATAGGCGTCAATCTCCCATTTGGTGGAAAGATAATGGTAATGGGGGGTGATTTTAGACAGGTATTACCAGTTATTAAACGAGGAACACGTGCGCAAATCGTAGACTCCAGCCTACGAATGTCACCTCTGTGGTCTGTGACAAAAAAAATGCAATTGACCATAAACATGAGAGCGTTAAACGATCCGTGGTTTTCTGATTTTCTATTAAGATTCGGTGATGGAACGGAAGAGACTATCGAGGGAAGCTATATACGCATACTAGAAGACATGTCTATTCGATTCACGAATAAAGAAAATTCTATAAATGAATTGATAAATGTTGTGTTTCCGTCGGTTCAGAACAATGTACATTCCTCGGAATATATAATATCTCGAGCAATATTATCGACAAAAAATGAAAGTGTAGACGAGATTAATGATCAAATGATTGAAATATTTCAAGGAAAGGAAAAGATATACTATAGTTTTGATGAAGTCGAGGTTGACCACCATAACTTTTACCCAATAGAGTTCCTAAACTCACTAACTATTAGTGGTCTACCGCCTCATAAACTACGTTTAAAAATCGGATGCCCCATCATATTGTTACGCAATATCGATCCATCACATGGTTTATGCAATGGCACAAGGTTGATATGTAGAGGCTTTCAGCGCAATGTTATTGATGCTGAAATAGCTATTGGGCAGCATACCGGGAAAAGAGTATTTCTGCCAAGAATCCCACTAACTATTTCTGAAGATGACATGTTTCTATTCAAGCTGAAAAGAAAACAATTTTCCATTCGACTTAGCTTTTCCATGACAATCAACAAAGCACAAGGTCAAACAATTCCAAATGTTGGCATTTATCTTCCTGATTCTGTATTTTCTCATGGTCAACTTTACGTGGCGTTATCAAGAGGTATATCACGGGATAATACTAAGGTTTTAGTACATCCAGAAAAAAAATTCAAGCAACTAGGGGTATACACTTCGAATGTTGTATATCGGGAAGTATTTCATGATATATGAAATGGGTGTGTGCCATAATGTAAGAATATGTTTTGTTAAATTTTTTGCCTTAACTTCTTATACAGCTAATGAAATTTCAAACGATTACATGATTGCATTTGTAATTATTATGAGTATGCGTGTTTCCCTTTCTTTTGAAATATAATATATTTGTTAACACTAATTTATTCTATTTTCGTTTTAGAAAACACTTAAATCTCTTATGGATGAGCCAAAGATTAATCCGGAAGACGTGTCAGGTATGATTTTTTCTATGGAAATTTAGCCGGTTCAACACACGTTGTTATATTACAATGATGCTAATTATAACATTGTAATATACAATCTAATCTATTTTTACCTATCAGTGACTAAGACTGCTCCAACTACTGAGGTGCCAGTCAATGATGATAAGACAGAGGATATTTATACGACTAAAGATGTGACAAATAAAGACAATGAAGCACAGTATATTCCTGGGTCCCCTATGGATGAAGAATGGTGGTCGAACAATATTGATGAGATCATCAAGCTCTGTGAGGCGTACGATTGATTGTTCTAATCATACAACTATGTCCAAGTTTATGATTCTACCTTTATGCTTTGATTATTTAATACTTGATTTCTCGGATTTATATGTTACCTTATTTCATTGTTTTACCTTCTTTCATTATCGTTGCATTACTTACTTCATAACTTCTATAAACTTTTTTTCTAATATTATGTCATCTAAAACATTTCTAATTAAAGGTTTGAATTTGGCCGTAAAGAATATAATTCACATACGATTTTTACGCGTCACGAGAATCGCAATTAAATGTGGCGCACCCGTCGCATCGCGCGGGCATGCTACTAGTATAATATATATCTATGTATATAACAAAATAAAAAAAAGTATAAGTATTCCTTTAGAAAAAAATATTATATAATTCCGAATCAATCGTTTTCAACTCGAATAAGTTTGAAAATCACAAATACAAATCCCATTTAGCAACCAAATTCCGCATACTAATTCACATGTTATTCGGTCGGTACTTCGATTTATTTATTCCCATTCTAATAAAACACTATACGAAAATATCATAATCTTACTACTCTAATAAAATGATAAATGTAGGTGACACGTGTCAGCACCACAATAATTCTCACTAATTTTTTCTCGCATCTCTCTCCTATTAAATAATTACCTTAATTACTAATAAAATTATTTTAATATATAATAAATTAAGAAAGAAATTTATTTATTAAGGCTATTTCTAATAAATTGATATTTTTAATAAGTCAAATTTTTTAAAACAAAAATAATATCATATCTTAAAATATATGATATTTTTAAAAATTTAAAATGTTGATATCACTGTTTTATTATTTTTATAAGAAATTTTTATAAAAATAACATTTTCATACGGTTTGTTTTAGAATAAAATGTATATTTTTTAATATATTTAAAAAGTTGATATCATTGTTTCATTATTTATAGTCATTTATGATATGTAATTTCAACCATATTATATATTAAAATATTATTTTATAATTAATAAATTCATTATATTAATATTTTATTTATTCAATCCGTAATAAACATATTTACTAAAACTATTTTATAATTCATAATTCATAAACATAACAAAACTATAAAACTATCAGAATCTCAACGACCACTTTCCCACTTCACTTCAAGAGTCCCACCCGCCAATTTTGACCCCAAAACCAACCCTTTTCCGGCCGCCGGAATGTCGCCGGCGACGATCTCCGGTCACATCCTCCTTCAATTTCTCATCATCTTCACCATCATCCCACCATCATCTCAATCATCAGACCCACGTCAAATTCTTCTCAAATTCAAATCAATTTTATCACATTCAAACACCCAAATCTTCACATCATGGAACAACAACAACCCGATTTGCAACTTCACCGGAATCAGCTGCAACAAGAATTCCGTCACTGAAATCGATCTTTCACGACAAAATCTCACCGGAACCGTTGATTTCGACTCGATTTGTTCGATTGAATCGATTCGAAAGGTTTCACTTGGGTCGAATCTTTTGTATGGTGCCATTGGTTCTGGTTTATCAAACTGTAGAAATCTGCAGCATCTTGATCTCGGAGATAACTCGTTCTCCGGTGATTTCCCGGAGATTTCTTCTTTAACTGAATTACAGTTTCTTAACGTGAGTCTCGCTGGTTTCACCGGTCGATTCCCATGGGAATCGGTTGAAAAGCTCACGAACATCACGTTCATGAGTTTGGGGGATAACCCATTTGATAAAACTCCATTTCCGTTGGAGATTTTGGAGCTCAAGAACCTGCAAATTCTCTATCTTACGAACTGTAGCATTGAAGGGATGATCCCTGAAGAAATTGGGAACTTGGGTTCGTTACAAAGACTTGAACTTTCCGACAATTATCTCACGGGAAACATCCCTGAGGGGATAACGAAGCTCGTGAATCTTCAAGTGCTCGAGCTTTACGATAATCGACTCACCGGAGTTTTCCCAATCGGGTTTCGGAATCTTGTTATGCTCTCTAAACTTGATGTTTCCAACAACAGTCTTGAAGGTGATCTCTCTGAATTGAAGACTTTCAGTCGTATGGAGTCTTTACAGCTGTTTGAGAACAAGTTTTCCGGCGAAATTCCGGTGGAGTTTGGGGAGTTTAAGTTCCTACAGGAGTTTTCGATCTATCACAACCAGTTCACCGGAGAATTGCCGGAGAAAATAGGGTCGTGGGCCGATTTCGAATTCATCGACGTATCGGAGAATTCGCTAACGGGTTCGATTCCTCCTTATATGTGCAAAAATGGGAAGATTTATGATATCTTGATGCTTCAAAACAACTTCACCGGAGGCTTGCCGGAGACTTATGCGAATTGTTCATCGTTGAAGCGATTAAGGGTGAGTAATAACTCGCTTTCGGGTGAAATTCCAGTGGGAATATGGAGTTTACCTGGTGTAGAACTGATTGATCTTGCAATGAATCAGTTTGAGGGTCAAGTGTCACATAACATTAATCAAGCTAAGTCATTAGCACAGCTTTTTGTATCGAATAATCGATTTTCCGGCGAGTTGCCGGAGGAAATATCGGAGGTTTCATCTTTGGTGAAGGTTGAGTTGATGAATAATCAGTTTTCCGGTGGAATTCCGGCGAGAATTGGTGATCTGAAGAAGCTCAATAGTCTTCATTTTGAAGGTAATTTGTTTTCTGGTGTTATTCCGGAGTCTCTCGGATCATGTGCTTCTCTGATGATCTAAACCTCGCCGGAAATTCTCTCTCTGGAGAAATTCCGGCGAGTCTTGGGCGTTTAAGGGGTTTGAACTCCTTAAACCTCTCTGGCAACAAGCTCTCCGGTGAGATACCGGGGAGCTTGTTGTCATTGAAGTTGAGCCTTATTGATTTGTCGAACAATATGTTGACCGGGCGGGTCCCGGAGGCGTTACTAGCGGAGGCGTCTGATAATAGTTTCACGGGGAACCCGGGGTTATGTGCGGATGAGGGTAAAATTCTTCGGAAATGTTCACAGGTTTCTCGTAGGTCGGGCGGGTTGGGAGTTGCAAAATACTGTTTCATTGCGGGTGCAATCATGTTGGTGCCGGTGTTGTTAGCGGTGACGTTTTTCTTCGTGAGTTTGAAAGCGAAAGAGTGTGACAGTCTTACGAATCAAGGTTTCTCGTGGGACATGAAACAGTTTCATGTCATTAGTTTCGATGAAGGCGAGATACTAGGATCTCTGAAGCCAGAGAATTTGATTGGAAAAGGTGGTTCGGGGGACGTCTATAAGGTCGAATTAGGGTGTGGGAAGAAGCTAGCCGTGAAACATATGTGGAGGTCTGGTATAGACTCCGGTGATTGTACAAGTTACTCGAGTGGTGCAACTATGTTACCGAAACAAAAAAGCCAATGGCCCGAGTATGATGCTGAAGTGACCGCTTTAAGCTCGATTCGACATGTAAATGTGGTGAAGTTGTTTTGTAGCATTACGAATGAGGACTCGAATCTACTTGTTTATGAGTACATGTGTAATGGGAGTTTATGGGATCAATTACATGCATTTCAAAAGACTGAAATGGATTGGAGTGTTCGATACAAGATTGCGATAGGGGCTGCAAGAGGATTGGAGTACCTACATCATGGGTGTGATCGACCCGTGATACACCGAGATATGAAATCGAGTAATATTTTGTTGGATGAAGAAATGAATCCGAAAATAGCTGATTTCGGGCTTGCAAAGATTATGCAAACAAATATGGTCACAAATTCATCGCACGTTATAGCAGGAACATATGGTTACATCGCTCCCGGTAAGTTTCTACTGTTAAACTACATTTGCTTGAGAAAATATGATTTTAGTTGAATGAATGTGTGTCTTTTAACTTGTAGAATATGGATACACTTCCAATGTGACCGAGAAAAGTGATATCTATAGCTTTGGGGTTGTTTTGATGGAGCTGATAACTGGAAGAAAACCCGTGGAACCTGAGTTTCGGGGAAATAAAGATATCGTGGGTTGGGTTTATGAAGAAATGAGGAACAAGGATGACGCGATCGGGTTGATTGACCCGAATATTTCAGAAGAGTCAAAGAAAGATGCAACTAAGGTGTTGACCATTGCAATACGTTGCACGATGCGGTTCCCTACACAAAGACCGTCAATGAGGCTCGTCGTGCAGATGTTGGAACATATCGAGCCCGGTTCACCTATCATGTAGCCATTTACAAATGGCAATATCGTCGAGGACTAAATTTTGTATACAAGAAATGATAGTTTTATGTAAATGGAATTGTATTTTGATTTTAAACACTAGACATCCACTTACTAAAAGTCCTTTGACTAGTATGGCGTATGCTTATGAACATTTAATTTTGAACTTGTAGTTTGATTCGTATTTTAAGGGTTGTCAATGATTGAGCCGTCTAATTTTGTCTTTCTTTTGTTGAATTGTAAGGTAGGACTGTTTTTCTATATTATTTTGTACTCTAATAATTGTTTTTTGAATTTGTGTTGTATTTATAATAACTAACGTTTAAACTAGTTTATAATTTAACATTTAAAGTTCTAGCTACATACATTTAATTTTAACTAGAAGTGGAAAATAAAAGTAAAAACCCCACTATAATTGAAAAGTAAAAACAAATTAAATACACTAACTTCAGTAACTTTGACTCGTATGAAAAAAAGTAAAATAGATAATTAAAATGAAGTTGTTGGGTAAATGATTTAAATTGAAAGTTTGAATTTATAAGAGTTAGTTTTTGCGGAGTAAACAAAGATAATTTGAGGTCGAAGACGATATCAATTTAAATATCTTGAAAAGTTAACGTTATATGCAGGAGTGTATTGCGTATAAAGGTTTATTAGGGTGCTTTGGGGTGTGAACCACTCTAAAGTTCGTTTCAAAGTATTTGTTGGGGTGGTTTGGTCGTGAACCGTATTTATTGGGGCAGTTTGGTTTGTGAACCGCTCTAAACTTTAAATTGAACCGCCCTAAAAAAGAATGGTGTTATTTGAGACGGTAGGGAGGTTGAACCGCCCAAACAAATCAAAAAGAACCACTCCAAAAATACTAATCTGTACTAGCGGTTGTGCCATCAATATTGCCCTTCGAGTATCAAGGCATATGCACTAAACATACTCATAGTGCACCTTGTATGCATTCTTAGTGCATGTCACATTCTTTCATACAATAGGCATTTTGAAATCCTCTTACTAATATGTAGTATTACTAGACAAGCGAAGTAGAAAATAAACGATAAAAATTTAATGTATTTATGATTCTAGTAAACATGTATATGGGAGTAATTGGGTCTACTTTCTTTTAATCCCATACCAGTTTTATACCCATGAAAATTTTAAAAACTAATCTTATATCCAAATGCCAATTTCGAATATTTTTGGTTTCTGGTACTTTCGTTGGGTTAGAGTTTTTTTACATTTCCTAGTACTGATTTCTTTGTACATTAGTAAATTATTAATCCATGTTCTAGAACCTAACCAAAAGTTTATTTTATGTTTTACCTTAGATTTTTTAGTATCTTTCCGTTTTCACCTATAAAATATACGACGTTAGGAAATAAAAATGAAAAGTTTGGTAATTGATTGGCATGTTACGTATTACGTAACACAATATACTAGTAGACATGTTATATATACAAGTTACAAACTTAAGATAAATTTACCATTGATTTACAAACAACATTTACAAAGTGTTTGAATTTTAATGACATAATTAGAAACATATGGAGATGATGAAAGTGAACCCCTTTACATAATTAGAAACATATGGATAAGAAGCCATCATAGCAATACCACTTAGCCCTTCTTTAGCTTCAACATCTCTTTGCATTCTAATGTACCCTTCTTCACCTCAACTCGTGCCCCATGAGTTCTTCACAAGCCAGTACTTGATGCCATCATCACTCGTCCCATACCCAACCGCAGTAACCCCATGGTCCAATTCAGTACCACAAGTCCCATTAAAAACACCACTCGAGTAAAACTGGAAGTCAGACTCCCCCGCATCAATGGCAACGGGAACAGGCTGCATAGCCACAGCCTTCAACAGGGCCGCCTCGCTATTAGTAGGTACATCCTCATGTCCTGTGATCTTCGCTGCATCAATAGCTTCTTTCTTTGTATTGCAAGTCGCATCTACCGCTTTGTAAGGATATGCAGCCTCGGTGTTGATCCCTTTATTTTTTACAATAAAATCAAATCCATCATCCATGTATCCACCTTCACAACCCTGGTCTTCACCACTCCTGTCACAATCCATAAGTTCTTGTTCAGACAATGGGATTAGTTTCCCCGTGGTGATCCCTGTGATTCCTTCGGTAGCAGCAATCGTTGAAAAAGCCCAACAACTTCCTGAATATTGATTTTAAAACAAATAGTACTTAGAAAGAGACATAAAAAGTTATAGCAAAACAAAGTGCTTTTATTTGGAATGTGTGATGGGCATACCGCATTGACCTTGATCCTTGATCGGGGTAACGGCTCCTTTCTTTCTCCAGTCAATGCTAGATGGAACCGCAGTCACATTCTCATACTTGAAAGATGTGGTTTTCTCTAATCTTGGTGTGGATGGGAACTTGAATCCATTACGAGCGGCCTTGAACTCTTGACTCGTCTGGTCTGCAAATTGATTGACGCTGAGCTTGTAACCACGGTTGCCAGCATTGTTGAATGCTTCTATGTAAGCCACATTGTTCTTGAATATCTTGAAACGTGTTTCTTTCTCCAAATCATCTTTATACACACGTCCATAATGTGCCATCCATTGTTCATGCCTTTGCAACATGTTCTCTTCGCTTAGCGTTCGCGATGCAACCTGGCATGCTCACATCCCAAAAACAAGAAGCGCCGCTACGATGATTGATGTATTGCGCAAAACGAAACCCATGTTTTTGAATTGGGTTTTTATAAACAAGTAGATTATGACTCTTAATTAGTTGGTAGATGTTGAGGTACTCTTCAACTTAAGAAGGTGGTCCATATATAAAGGATGTATATATGCTTAGTTATTAGATGTATAAAAGTTGCTCATACGTGATTTGCATGGCAGGACAAGAAAATATTGAAGCTTAATTTGTTTGTTTGTTTCTTTTAAACTTGGTTATAATAATGGAGTTTCCTCAACGTTAATACGATAATGATTCTTTGATTGCTATTTTGTTTTCGAAGTATCTTTTGCCAAATACCGTTAATTCATCATTGATTTAGTGCTACATTGGCATTTTTTTAAATTTGGTTCGATTTCGATGACTTGAAAATTCATAATCATCCCATGAAAAAAACCATGTCGAAACATTAAAACAAAGAAGCACGTGATTAGTTTTGACGCTTTGAATGTGTTCACTTTGTGACTTGTATTATTACGTTACAACTTGTTATTCAATGAGATTTACACTAAAACATAACCATGTCACAACAATAAATTTTAAAATTATAAAACATCAAAATTTAGAAACTATAAGAGAAAAAGTAAAAACAAAGAGTTTGTATCAATTGTTTTTTAAATAAATTTTAAGTATTATATGATTGTCAAAAAATATTTTAAAAGTTGATTGATAATAAACTAAAAATATAAGTTTTTTTAAAATTTACAAAACTAAATAGTCAACAAAATTGAATGCTATATAAAAAAATACTTTTGATTGGGCTATAAAAAAGTACTCGCGTAAAAAAAAGACAAAATTCTGCCTGGAATTCGAACCCATTGCATGGGTAAAAACATAGCCCACTAACCGCTGCTCTATGACCTCAACAATTGTTCAATTCTTAAAGACAATGTATATATTTAAATTGAAAATCAAATAAAAAACATATAATTAGTGTAACAACTGATATGATAAAGTATAGACTACAATCGATCTGACTCTTCGCTAAAATAAATTTATGTTGAAACGTAGTATAATTCAATTTTATGGCGTCTAATGAAAAAAAAATCATATGTGACACGATTTCAAACAATATATTCATTGAAACATAGACCAAATCAAAACGTACATAAACACGTATGCCGGCGACGTATGTGACATGATAAATTATAAACTACAATCGCCTCAACATATTACAAACTAAATTTATATTGAAACGTAGAGTAACTCAATTTAAACTGTCAAATAACAATGTATTATAATTGACGCAACTTATTTCTAAACATATTTTTTCTTGAAATGTGGACCAACTTAAAATGTACTTAAAATAAGCACAAAAACATTATATTTTTACTTGTCTAGTTTTTGAATTAAATTTATGTTAAAAGAAAAAAACACACTCAAGTTTATCCGGTACGTACATAAAAAAGAAGAACGTAAGAATTATTTTTCGTAAAAACATATATGTGGTAAACCTGAAACTTTAAAAACCTATAGGGGTCAAAGCGATATTTCTTAAACTTTTAAAAGTTTGAGGTGGTCGTAACGTCAAAATTAAAAGTCGAGAGAGTAGAATGATAGACGAAAAAGGTTACCGGAATGTAAAAATAACTAGTATTAAGCTTCTTGCGTTGCAGGGGGGGCATAAAACCATGTCAAGGCCACCAATAGCAGTCAACTGCAAGTGACCACTGACACAAAAAAAACTCGTATTAAAAAGGATATAAAAAACAACGAGAATAAAATCAAACGAATATAAAGCGTAAAAACGTTTAACCGCGTAAGCCAAAACATGTAAAACAATAAATAAGTCAATCTAGAACCAGTGCGTTGCGACATTATCGTTAAACTGGAAAAAAAATAAAGGTAAAAATGTTGAAACACAAACACGTGTTGCGGTGTGTTACTCGCAAAATTAAGATGAAAACTCAAAACAAGAAATGATATAATATGAAAAATATGGGGGATCAAAGATGAAAATTAAAAAGTAATAAAGTTAAATAGTAAAAGATGTAAAAATAATAGGTTAAAAATAAAAAAAGTTGGTAATTAGTATTATATGAATGTTTTATGTGTTTAATTATCATTTTTTGAATCAATTGTTGTCCAATTGTGTTTAATAATCTCATCCTAAGTTGACAATCTACTTAAAGTATAGACTTACAGTTGATCATTTAATCAGGTTATAAATATTACATCTAACATTAACAAAACTTGTTGTATCAACTACATTAGAAACATGAGGACCCAAAGTGCACAATTTGATAAACCATGTGACCAAAACTACAAATCAAAATGTTAACTGTTTCTTTCGTTGCCTTTTAAATATATAGGATAATTCGGTCAAAAACTATTAAAAGTACATAGGTTATAAAGATTTTGTTTTCATAATCTATCAATGCATGAAGATTTGGATAGATGGTTATGGTTGGGAATCCGAGAGTTCATAGTTTGTTCTCTAAGATGATTGATAGAGGAATGCATGAGGAGCTAACAATGTTATGTACACAGTTGGTCAAGGTGGGTTCGTTAAAATGGAAATGCTTTGGATGGAGAATAGAGATAAATAGAAATACCCATGGCGGAACCTGGAAGCGTATAAAAAAACCGGTTTGGAAAAAGAAAACGAAACAAAACCGAACCAAACCGATTTCTAACCCGACCCGAACCGGCGGAACCATGGTGGGACCTGAAGATGACGATGAACTTGAATTGGGATCCATATGGTAAGTTAAAATTAAATATTTTTATGTTGTGTGTGTTTTATATATAAAGTTGTTATGTGTGTTTTGATTTAAAATTATGGGGTATTTACATATAAAGTGGAAGGGATAATTGAAAAAAAATCCCAAACTATCCGTTAATATGACCGTTGAAAAAAAAATTAAAAAATCCCAACAAGCCCTCTAGCGTCTTAAATAGGAAATTACATGCAATTTTAAAGATTGAAACGCCCCTTGAGGCAATGTTCAGAGCGTTCTAAAGGGCATTCCAAAAAAGGAAACGTCTTACTCCCAAGAGTCTTAAATAGCAAGCCTGGTGTAATTTTAGCTATTGTAATTTGTACCTCAATTGCTTTTAACTGCTTACAATACGATTCAACCTTTTATTAATAAGACAGTTGATATTAACAAAAGTCCAATAAAAATGTTAAAATATTTTAATAATGCCTTTTAACTGTGCAAAGTAAAAATATCAACGATGTAACAAAATAGATTATCTTATATTTACACGTCTCGAATCATGCGACCTTAATAAAGACAATAGCTAGGATCTCTACAAAAGGAAACAGTTTGTGATGATAAAATAATATTTCTAAGGATGAGAAAAAGAATGAAAGAGAGGTCTGAAGGGGGTAAACTCTGAACCAATAATCAAGCCAACTGAAATGGAGAAGATGTTGAGGTTATGAATGAGGGTGCAGTCAAATTACGGTTAACCCATGAGTTGCATGTCAATTAATTTGAGGGGGGCATGTGACCCAGGAAAGGCTCAATGGGTCAGAAGACTAATGGCGAAAAATGTGGTGTAATTCATAGCATTACAAGAATCTCAAATGGTGGATTCATAAAAAATAAGGTTTCATACGTTCTGGGGCAAGTCGAAATTTGAAGTAGAATATGTAAATGCATTGGGAAGATCTGGAGGTTCTTTAATTCTTGGCTACAACTTGAAGGTGTTGATGAGGTGGTAAGTAGACTATGTAACACTTTTGAGTTTGTTAGGCCTGCGAACAAAAAACTTGTGGTGAAACTAAGATGATTAAAAATGGAATAAAAGTATGGCTATCTGGGGTTAGAGCCAAGGAGAATGAAAGAATAGATTTCTTAAAAACCAATTAACTTACATAGAAACATTGGCTGCTGATGATCGTATGAGGGAGGAGTGCATAAGAATTACAGAAATCCAGAGTAAGATGGGCTATAGATGGATATGAGAATTCCTCGTTCTTCCATGGGATGGTGAAGTTCAATATATCTAATAACAGAATTCATGGCATTATGATAAATGGTCATTGGATTACGGATCCAAGCAGCATCAAGATCCGAACTATGGAATTCTTCAAAGTGAAATTTGATAATAAATCTGGTAACAAACCATTGTTTTGGGTGCATGGCATTTGTAAGTTGAATAGCATGCAGGCAAGTAGGCTGATTAGTCAATTTTCTCTTGCTGAGGTACATAGAGCAGTGTGGGAATGTGAAGACAACAAAGCGCCTGGGCCCGACGGGTTCAACTTTTGTTTCATAAGATGGTATTGGGATCTCATGTAGAAGGATTTTCATGATCTAATGCAACATGTGACATTTGTCCATTTTGAAAATATGGAGCCGAACGAACCCCTTTTGTTGATTATATAAATCAAGAACATTATTCAAACTATTTCTTTCATTTTGGTGATTTTAAAACAATAAATGTGTTATATAATTAATTTGGGAAATTGGTGATTTAAATTTACATTTAATCTCCCATTTAATAAGTTTATAAATTTATGTGGTTTTATATAACATTTATGAAATTCTAATAATCCCAAAATTCTACAAAAGTTATATAAGTTTATATAAAATATGAGATTGTGTGATTTAATTAAAATTAATAAAGAGAAATTATATATATATATATATATATATATATATATATATATGTATATAATTTTTGAATTCTATAAAATGTGAATAGACAATACTTTAATTATAAATTGAGTTTAATAGGTTTGGGTCAAATTCGTAATTTACGAAACTTTGTTTTAAAGTTTGGCCATAAAATAATAACTATTAAAATCATAGGGACCAAAAGTGTAATTTGGTTTAAAGCAACCCAAACCACCCCCAACTCCGTCGGACACTCGAACTCCGGCCACTATCTCCAGCAATCACCGAAACCCCCAAAAAGCTTCATTAAAACACAATTAAACCAGCTCTTGACCTTCGCAACATCGGTTTCGAACTCGAGGACCGTTCCAATTCGAATATCTTACTGTTATGCTTGTGCAAATAAAACCGAAACACCGAATTAAAACTTTAACCCCCTTCGACTTGAAACTGATCGAATAGTGCCTTAATAACCTAGGGTAAATCATCAAATCAATACCCTAAACTAATAGAACTATCAATTTCATCTGCAAAACAACAATACACCGCCTCGAGGCATTGTAAACCAAAATTGGTTGAGGGTTTTTACTAATTATCATTTGAAGAAGCTTCTTGTAAGAGTAATTGGACTAACATAAACATCATCATATCAAAACGATATCCTCTTAGTCGCGGTTGTTCTTGAGCTTTATTTCTATCAAATCTATGCCAATCAAGGTAATTAACACATCTTTACACTCGTTTATACATGGAAAACAAAAGCCCCATGGTTATCAACATTCACAGGATCGATTGGTGCATCGATATGAACCAAGGGTTCTTGGTGAATTGGGGGAAACTTTATTAACTTGGCTTAAAAGAATTTAAAACCAAAGTAAACCAAGGTCGTGGCCCTGTTTCACTGGTTAAGACATTCGCCCTACCATGAGGTTCTGGGTTCGAACCCGGGCACCCTCATGCAATATTTTAAAAGCTTTTTAGCCTAGAACAAATTTCAGAAAAATTTTATTAGAAATTAAAATTTCTTTTTATAAACTTCAAATAATTTTAAAAAGCCACCAAATATTTTCTATAAATTCTTCTAAGTTTAAATAAATATATTTTTGTTAATAAAACATTTTAGCAAAGATTGTTTTGAATAATTTCTAATAAAATAGATTGTAAATAATAATTGATAAATTATTATTGGTCCAAATGTTTCTTTTCAATTAATATTATTTAAATAGTACTTAGTTCTTTTAGTTATAAAACTTTATTCAAACTATATATATGAACCTTTCAAATATTATAAATGTTTATTTTCACATTTTTATATAAAATATAAATATATATTTTTCCAAGAAAATATGAATAATTTCTATTTGTTAAATATAATTATTTAACAAGCCCCAAAATTCACTTAAAACCCTAGTACTCGTTAATTCGTTAAAACTTATTATTAAGCACAAATCTTGTAAATATTTATATTTAGGTGTCTTGTAACGGTTTACGTTGGAACGACGTCTATTATTTTTCTTATTAATCATCGTTCTTATATTTGTTTTCCATGTGAGTTCTCAATGCCCATTTTTACTTTATTTCACACCTTTTGGGGTGAAATATGTTAACCTTATAAACTTACACTGGTAAACATTTTGATACTTGTAAATGCATATGCAATTCATCTTTACTTTCTGTCATGGTTATTGATATTATTGTGAGTGTTATATGAGATGCATTATACGTTGACAATCATTAACTATTGCTAGCCTTGCGACATCATAGATCTATGGGCCTGACAAACCTACTTGGTTAATCGAAGTACACTTAGCTAATCGTTTAATCTTGTAATCTTGTAATCTGTCAAGGTTTGATTGTAGCTATATATGTTCTATAAACTTACATAATTCATAAGCACTGATATGAATTGCTACTTTTAAACCTTTATATATATATATATATGTGTGTGTGTGTGTGGTGTGTGTGTGTTTAACCCATGGAAACTCATCAACTTTCAAAGTTGACCCTTTATTTTTAACATGTTTTAGGTTTAATACTTGAGGATCTCTTCGTGCTCATATAAGACTTGGATTTAGTTTAATTGAAAATCTTATATTGTTGTTTATATCTTGTTTGTAATGTAATGATTTAATAGTCTTGTAATGTTCAATGAAAATGATATTTAAAACTATTTTAACATATTTAGTTCCATGTGTTATGAACAATCGTTTCACATTCGTCCGTCACGATAATTCCGCCGTTAGTCGGGGTGTGACACAACACTTCCATGAAAACGAGGGCATAACCGAAAACTGTCTATCTTATTTTATTGCATTAATTCTGAAATGTAAGGACTCGCCCAGCCTGGAGGATTTCAGACCAATTAGTCTAATTGGGATCATCAATAAGATTATCACTAAAGTTCTACTCAACAGACTGAAAGAGTTTATTGGAAGTCTGATCTTGAATGAACAAACAACTTATGTGGCTAGAAGATCTATCTAAATGAGCCACTTATGTTAAATGAAATCGTCTCTTGGTTTAAAAATGCCAAGAAGCAAGGGATAATATTAAAGCTTGACATGGCTAAGGCCTTTGACTTGGTTGATTAGGAATTCTTGGATCACGTCTTATCTCAAATGAACTTTCCCCCCATAGGGTGTTGCTGGATCCAAACAATTTGAGATCAAGTCGGGCCTTGTTGTTGATTAATGGGAGTCTGAATTAGGAATTTGAATGTAGACATGGATTGAAACAAGGTGACAAGTTGTCACCTTTCCTATTATTATTGCAATGGAAGCATGGTCATGCATAATGAAGAAAGTTGTGGATAAAGGAATATTTCTTAGTCTTCACACTCCTAATAAGGGACCTATTATATCTCAATTCCTCTTCGTGGACGACGTTGCCTTAATTGGAGAATGGCGCGAGATGAATGTAAGAAATGTTGCAAGATTGTTAAGAGGTTTCTTCATGATCTTGGGTGTCACACCCCGACTGACAGCGGAATCATTGAGGCGGACGAATGTGAAACGATTGTTCATAGCACATGGAGCTAAATAAGTTGTAATAATATTAAATATCATTTTTTATTAAACATTACAAGACAAATAAGTCATTACATAACAATCAAGATACAACCAATAACATAATATTTTCAATTAATCTAGGTCCAAGTCCTATATGAGCACAAGAAGATCTTCAAGTATCAAACTTGAAACATGTTAAAAATAAAAATTGGTGAGTTCCCATGGTTTAAACACACGCATATAAGTATATATATAAAAGGGTTACAAGTAGTAATTCATGTCAATGGTTATGAGTTAGCAAGCTTGTAGAACACATACAGATACAACCAAACCTCAACTTGATTACAAGTTTATAAGACTGACTAAGTGTATTTGGTTCCCATGATGAACAAGCATACGTCATCAGGAGCCGGAAATACATCGGCTTTAGCACCAAATAGGCTTGTCAGGCCCAAAGATCTAAGGTGTCGCCAGGCTAGCAGTAGTTAATGATTGTAAACAAAATATGTATCTCATAGAAGATTTACAATAACACAAATAACCATGACAAAAAGGTAAAGATGAATTGCATGTGCATTTACAAGTATCAAGATGTTTACAAGTGTAAGTTTATAAGGTTAACATGTTTCACCCTAAAAGGTGTAAAATAAAGTAAAAAGGGGCATGGAGAACTCACAAGATATATACAAGGCGATGATAAGAATTTAAATGAGGCTCCAATGATTTCTCTTACAAGTTGCTTAAACGTATAGATTCCAAGATTAAGTTCGATAATACGATTAATAATGAGACGTGAACTAGGGTTTCAATTGGAATTTGGAGGTTTTTAATAAATAAAATAAAATCTAATAATCGTTTATGTTTTGGTTCAAGAATGTTGGAATCAATCAATTAAATATAAGAATTATAGTGAAAGATTCAATAATTAAATTTATTGAATTATCATGATGTGTGAAAATAAATAATTAATTTAATCATTAATCATTTAAAAATTGATAAAGGTATTTAATTGAATATTTATTTAGATGGCTTTAAAATTATTTAAAATCGTTTTATATAGTTTTGAACTTCTAAATGATTTATTATAAAAATCTTATAATACAACTTTTAGTAATATGTTTCACAAGTTTCAAGAGTTTAAGTAATAGTTTAAGGAGTAAATCTATAAACTAATTATGATATAATATAGTTAAAGGAATAGATAAATAACTAATTATTTAAATAACTATTTAAATAATTATTCATTTAACATATTGATTTATAAAATGTAAATAAAATCATAATTAATCTATAATTAAAGGTAATGAAATGAGTAGAGACAACTTAGTGATTTCAACTATTTAAAATTTATTTTTATAAATAATCTAATTATAACATTTGTTATTAATATTTTATATAAAATTGTTAAGGTGTTTAGAGAAATAATTTACAGAAAAATAATTAGATAACTTTTAAAATAATCAAAGTTTATAAAACTGATTTTTATATTTTTTAGAAATTTTATATAATTTTTTAAAGGCAGGAAAGCCCTAAAAAATAAGTGAGGTTGCCCGGATTCGAACCCGGGACCTCTGGGTGAGCATGTGTGTGTCTTACCAGTAAACTAAAGGCCTCAGCCGCGTTAAAATTTGGAATTAAATCATTAAAAACAATACTTTAAGAAATCCCCAAATGGCTATGAACCCTAGTTTTGATTTCAATCCAATTGAACATCAAGATGATATTGTTAATGAAATAAATCATAAGGCTTTGATTGCCCATGTGAAATCGTGCATATTGATGTGTGATACTTACGTTATGAAGTTCGGATTCGATGAAGATAATCGGTAGAACCGCGACTTCGTGGATGTCGATTCAAGGTGCAAATGTTGTTGTTAATCAAATTAACTTTGCAGATATATTTTAAGGTTGATGATAAACAAAATCCCTCTACTAATTGAAGTGTAAAACGTTCGAATAGTGATGAACACTTTGTTGCAGGTCTCGATGAAGATGACGAGTTGAATGGGATGGTTGCATTTGTTTCAGGTGCAATTGAGTGTTGCAAATGATTAAGATTCGTTAGATGATAGTTCAGGTTAGTTTAGTTGGTCAATTAAGATGTGTAAATGCTCGAATGGCTAGAGAGTTTAATATGTTTCAGTTACACTCTCGATCCGACTAATAACAGAGGTTTTAATTCGATTAAATGTGGTACACCGGTTCGATTCACGTTCCAAAATGGTTCGGTGGTGTTTTTAGGTCATGGATCGACGAAATTGGTTGAGTTTAGGACTCGCTGGAGCGTCGCCGGCGATCGGCTAGAATTTGTGGCCGGACTCGCATGAAAGGAAAATGGGCAAGGGGTTGGGATGTAACTTTCTAAAGTTACACTTTCGTTCCCTCATGTTTCAAACTGTTGTTATTTTATGCACAAAACCTTTTTATTAAGTTTCATAAATTACAATTTAACCCTTAGACTTATAAAACTAATTTGGATAATATATCAAAATAATTATTTGTTAATCTTCATAACTTTTGTAAAGCTTTTAATCTTTTTAATTATATATTTTCATTTAATAATTTTAATTCATGATTACTAATAAAAAATTATAAGTTTATTAAAATTTCATTTTAAGACTTTATAAACTAAAATGAGACTTTTTCATTTAATTATTTATTGTAAAATGATTTTATAACCTTATGAAAAAGAATTATTTATAATCCATAGATTATTACAAGTTGTCTATATGTTTCATAAATAAATAATTCATAATATAAATTGCACATTTAATACATTTGATCCATTAAAATTATTAAAATAATTAATAATAGAACTTCAAAACGGGTTCGGGTTTGGGTTTTAAATTGGAAAAATGGCGGATGTTACATGGGGGCTGAAAGTTAACTAGAGTAAAAGCTCCTTGTATAGGGTTGGGGTCCATGAGGAAGAGTTGTCTTCCATGGCTTTAATGGCGGGTATCCTCCCATTTTCATATCTTGGACTCAAGGTAGGGGCCAATATGAACCTAAAGAAGAACTGAACTATAGTTGTGGATAGTTTGAAAAATAAGTTATCAAGCTGGAAATCTAAAACCTTATCAATTAGAGGACATGTTACGCTTATCAAATCGGTTTTAGAATCATTACCTCTCTACTACTTTTCTTTTTACTGTGCCCCTACTGCTGTGATTAAAACATTGGAGAAAATTAGAAAGAGGTGCCTTTGGGGTGGCGATGATTACTGGCATAAAATCCACCGGGTTGCCTGGGAGAGAGTGACATTGCCTAAGGAAAACATGGTTCTGGGAATTACGCCTCTGAAAAATTCAAATATGGCAATGTTATCAAAATGGTGGTGGCGGTTCAGGAATGAGAAACATACATTATGGTGGAATGTAATTTGGGCCATCCATTACACGTCTAGAAGTTGGACTCCAATTCCTGTAAGATTATCTTATCAAGTGTGTGGATGGAGGAATGTTTTCAAAATTGGAAAAGATCTCCAGGCTTTTGACATGAATTTGAATGAACTCATAATTGGAGTTTTGAGTAATTGAAAGGAAATAAGGTTCTGGATAGATACATGGTGTGCCAATGAACCCTTAATGAAAATCTATCCTTCTCTATTCCTTTTAGGACACATGAACAATGTTATCATCCATGATTGTTTGAGAGTTCACGATCAAACAATAATGAGGAATTGGAGGTGGAGACGTGAGTTACTCACGAGTCAGGAGAAAAACGAGCTTGGCCATCTAATGGCAAAACTCATGACGATATCTTTCAAGGATGAGAGCAATAGTTGGAAGTGGGTAGATGGGAGAATCTGGATTTTTCCACAAGATTCACTAAAGACATATTGATAAGGAAAAACATTGTAAGAGATGAATACAAATGCCCATGGAATGAGTGGGTGCCAAAGAAGATGAATATTTTCAATTGGCAAGTTGAATTAAACAAGTTACCTACATGTGATTTACTAGCCAAGAGAGGGATCCATCTACAACATACATTTATGCAAAATGTGTGGGTTAGCCGAAGAATCCGTGGAACACATTTTTATTGAATGTGGGTTGGTGGCTCAGATTTGGTCTAAAATAAGTTGGTGTAGTAACAGGTGTTCGCTTTCTCATTTAAGGATCTCATGGATATCCCATATCTATTAGGAGGCGACAAAGAATTCAAAAAGGCTGTTCATGCGATTTTTATGGCCACAACATGAAATTTACAGACTATTCGGATTTGAAAATTTCAGGACCCTATTCGAAATTTGATCCGATCCGAATAAGGATTTTTTTATCCGATCCGAATTCAGTTCGGATCGGATTTGGATATATCCAAATAATCTGAATTTATTCGAATAAACCAAACAACAATTTCTTTTTTTTATTTTTGTTTTTGTTTTTTTGCTAATTTTTTATTTTTAATATATTATAAGTTGGAGATCACAATAAAAGATATAAAACTAAAAAAATGACTTGTACAATAGATAATTGTATGGAACCCAAAGATTAGAATCTCTAATTTCGAACGACGGTCGATTATTGCATAATTATTTAAGATTATGACTAGAATGTGTAAATATTCTTGTGTATTGAGTTGAAAATATAATAGATAATTGAGTAATGAGTATTGGGTTAGTCCGATCCGAATAAAAAAATTGTGAAATCCGAAATCCGAATAAGAAATTTAGATTCGGATGAGATCCGATCTGAATATCCAAATATAGATTCGAATCGATTTATTCTGATTCGGATACAAATCAGATTTCGGATGTCGAATCAGATTTCGAATATCGGATTTTTTAACCACGGATTTATTAATACAAATAATATTTGCCGTCCTAAAAAAAAAACTAGAACTTCATTAGTATCCATCAAACCAATAATTGGGCATTTGATCGATGCCCATGTATTTTACAAACTACAATTTACATAGATCACATCAACACAGATGACTTTAGGGCTTCTTCAAAACACTCTTTTCCCTCACTTCACTCTCTCTTCACGTTCAATCTCCTCACAGGTCTTCACATTCCCCCACTACAAGATTCCCACTTTCACAGGTCTCACTCTCTCTTGATCATTCGATCGATCGAACTTCATCTTTAAAGTTTTCCCTGTTCTTATATCACTTTCTTGGTAGAAACCCACGTGGGTTCATGTTAATTTGTTCGCAAGTTCGTTAATTTGGTGAAGTATGTAAAAATGGACTGTTTCGTTTCAAGATTTGAGGTTTTAAGATCAAAACCCTTGTTTGTATGCATTGATGATTGAGGAATTCTATTGGGTTTTTGCAGGAGGAAATAATTTTGTGTTGAGGGTTCAGAATTCTTGCAGTAAGAGTGAACCAGTAGAGTTACTTACAGAGTCAATGGATGTAAAGAACGAGGTTCATGAGTTGAATAAGAATCTTTATGAACCGATAGAGCCATATGCTACTGGGTTTTTAAAGGTTTCTGATGTTCATTCAATCTACTGGGAGCAATCTGGAAATCCTTCTGGTCATGTTAGTGATCAATTCTCTGTTTTATTTTATTTTTTTTAAAAGTTGTTATTGTAGTTTTTTGATTTCTCATTTGACAGTTTGTACTTTGGTTTATGTTTGGTTATTTGCATGGTCTGGGACTGATTTATCAGATGTGCTTATTCTGATTATTAAGTGTTGTTGCATAGTTTTAAGCAGATATAGCAGTTACAAAGACTCTCTTTGGAAGGCTTTTGGCGGGCTGAATAATTGAGCCCGAATACAACCCATTTATTTTTAACACACCAGCCCCTTACCCAAGCAAAAAACGAGTCAAATTGGTGATGTGTTGGCAGGTGTATTCTAGTAGTAAGCGTGCTAAACAGGTTGGAGGGATGTGATAAATGGGTTGGCAGGTCGATGTGTTTAATTAACGGGTTGATGGTTAACCCGCTTAATTAACAGGTTGAACAGGTCTAACCCAAAACCTTACTATGTTCATGTCTTGTTTTGGTCGTGTTAGGAGGAAGTGCCATCCCTAAAACTACTTATCGGTTTATTCTAGAAGGAAGGAACACTTAAAAAAATGCATTTAGGTACCTACTTGTTTTTTAAACATATAAACATTTTTTTGTAAGCAATCCCAAACATATCCTATGGCGTAAGCACTTAAAAATAGATGAGCATAAGCACTTCTCTTCATATTAACATTCAAATGTGCAATAATAAATAAGTTTATTTAATAAGCAATCTCAAATACCCCTCTACAAATAGTCACCCAATTATGCCTAGCTTTAAGCACTAATTATCTAATTAGCAATAAAATCTTTAAACACGCACATCCATAGTATGTGTGCAACATTTTTGTGTCCTTTATGCAATGGGATGACAATAAGAACAACAACAATAGTTAATAATACTTTTATGATTTGATATGATCAAATTCTGACTATTTTTAGAAATCTGGTGTTATTTAAATGCCATTTTCTAAGTTTTGGTGATCCATTTTCCTTGTTGCAATTTTGCAATATGATTTGTTTCTTGCTAGTTTGTTTATGATATTTTCATGGCTTGCAGCCAGTTGTGTTTCTCCATGGCGGTCCAGGCGGTGGAACTTCACCAAATAATAGAAGATTTTTTGATCCTGAGTTTTATCGGATCATTCTCTTTGATCAGGTTCATTATCAAACCCTCTGCTTAACAGTAATGATTTTGAAGTTATTTCACCATGATATTATTGTTGTTCCAGAGAGGAGCTGGTAAGAGTACACCCCATGCTTGTTTGGAGGAGAATACGACATGGGATCTCATTAAAGATATTGAATATTTAAGAGAACACCTTGAAATTCCTGAATGGCAGGTTTAATTTTTATTTATTTTAAATAACTTGTCTTGGTTTTAAAAATCATTCCTTAGGCGTGAGTTGATCAAGAAAACATCTTAGGAATTTCAAAATTGGTCCTTGAGGTGGCGCTTCATGTACATGTAGGTCAAAATTAAGGTGTAGGACGCTGATATCTAAAGCAAGTAAACGGTTGAATAGATTATGAATGGTTAACTTCATAAGAAAACCGATATGTAAAAGAGATGAGACTATGAGATAAATGTAATTATACGTAGAGCAATGCCTTGTGTATGTGAAGCTCTTGCCTTGCACCTCATGCCTCGGCTTTTGGGACTTAAACGCCTTAGAGCGCCTCGTGACATTTTAAAACCAATATTTGAGTCATGTGTGTTTCTATCTTTTTGGTTTTTTAGGTGTTTGGTGGCTCATGGGGAAGCACACTTGCTCTTGCATATAGTCAGTCGCATCCTGAGAAGGTCACTGGGATTGTCCTAAGAGGGATTTTTTTATTGAGGAAGAAAGAGATTGATTGGTTTTATGAAGGCGGTGCTGCTGCAATATTCCCTGATGGTATGCTTCTCTTGTCCTCTTCGCCATTTGATATACCAAACACAAGTGTTTTCACTTGCTAATTGTTTTTGCATTTTGTTTATCTATAACACAACAGCTTGGGAGCCATTTAGAGATCTTATACCAGAAAATGAAAGAGATTGCTTTGTGAAGGCCTATCATAAGAGATTGAATTCTGATGACTTGAATACCCAAGTAATATTTTTTTCAAAAGAACTAGAAATAAATACTTTATTTTTAATAAATTATGTTTTACTTTTTGTTCTTATTAGTTATAATTGATACAAATCATAATGTATATCGAGTTTTCTCATAAATATCATATATTCTATCTTGTTGCTAGTATGAGGCTGCTAGGGCATGGACCAGATGGGAAATGATGACTGCTCATTTGTTACCAAATGAAGAGACTATTAAGAAAGGGGACAATGATGATTTCTCATTGGTATTCACTTTCTTGATTCTTATATATATGTATGTATATGCATATATGTATGTGTGTGTTATGTATAGGTGTGTGTGTTCGGTAGATGCTGGACTTTTAGTTTTGTGTGCATAATAAATGCGATCTAGTTTTTCTTTAGTCTTTGTACTGCAAAAAGAGATTGTTGGACCAAAAAAACCAATGAGCCAGATCAGAAAAACCTTTAAGTCCCACAGACATCATAACAACTGAAGTGGTCTACAAAGTCTGAAGACAAAGTCTGAAGACAAAGTCTGAAGACAAAGTCTGAAGACAAAGTCTGAAGACAAAGTCTGAAGACAAAGTCTGAAGACAAAGTCTGAAGACAAAGTCTGAAGACAAAGTCTGAAGACAAAGTCTGAAGACAAAGTCTGAAGACAAAGTCTGAAGACAAAGTCTGAAGACAAAGTCTGAAGACAAAGTCTGAAGACAAAGTCTGAAGACAAAGTCTGAAGACAAAGTCTGAAGACAAAGTCTGAAGACAAAGTCTGAAGACAAGTCTGAAGACAAAGTCTGAAGACAAAGTCTGAAGACAAAGTCTGAAGACAAAGTCTGAAGACAAAGTCTGAAGACAAAGTCTGAAGACAAAGTCTGAAGACAAAGTCTGAAGACAAAGTCTGAAGACAAAGTCTGAAGACAAAGTCTGAAGACAAAGTCTGAAGACAACAGCTGAAGACAACAGCTGAAGACCAAGTTCTCAGAAGTTGTCACAACAGCTGAAGTAGTTCTCTTCAGTAGTTGTGATGGTTTACTTTTCAGTAGTTTGTAATCAGTAGTTTTATATTTAGTAAAATATCTGAAGTTCTTACACTTCAGATGTTATAACTTTAGTAGTTATAATGTTAGCTTGTACTTAGCTTTTTGTGAAGGTGTCCTCAGTTGTTGTGGACATCTTCAGTAGTTTAGTTTACTTTCTGTTGTTTGTATAAATCAGTTAGCTGTCACTATCAAGTGACGTCAGCTGATGTCACATTCCTTTATAAAAGGAATGTTAACCTAATTTCCTTATAACCGAAACGTGTGCGTGAATGAAAACATTCTCTTTGCAGAAAACTTTCTCTCTCTATAACCGTCACTGTTTGATTGAATATTCATATTATTCTTGCTTAAGTTTCGTCTAATTCTTGTTCTATTCCGCTGCAAATTCTAATCTAATTGATCAAACTAGATCCCGATCCTTTCAGAGATCCTGTGTAAAAGCCATAGAGAGTTTTTCTTTTCTTCCTTTGTGACTGAAAGTTAAACGTATACCAATTTTTGAAGAAATGCATTACTGTATATGTGTCATATAACAGTAAAACACAAGTTACTTCCGTTTGTTGTTCCAAAATATCACATTGGGTTAATTGGGTTGTTTAAACATGCAGGCTTTTGCAAGGATTGAGAATCATTACTTTGTAAATAAGGGATTCTTTTCGACAGATTCATATCTCTTGGATAATATCGACAAAATCAAACATATAAACGCTGTAATTGTACAGGTACGGTTAATGGTCAAATGCTTAAACACATCATGTATATTTAATGTTTTGTTTATGTTTTTTATTTGGTTGGATATACCAGGGAAGATATGATTGTTGTTGCCCCATGATGTCTGCATGGGATCTGCATAAAGCTTGGCCAGAAGCAGAATTTAAGGTATGTATTTCCTCCATCCAAGCTGCAGGAGGCAATTTCAATCCACTTACTTATGATTGATCAATTTGGGTTTTATTTGTTTTTATAACGGATAAAATCATTTTTAGCTTACTAATTATCAAAGGGAACTCTATTGCACAAGTAGTGTTTTGGGTCAACTCACCACCTCAACATGTTTTGATCACTTTTAGAAAAATGTGACCTGTTACCCCATCCAAGCTGCAGGAGGCAATTTCAATCCACTTACTTATGATTGATCAATTGGGTTTTATTTGTTTTTATAACGGATAAAATCATTTTTAGCTTACTAATTATCAAAGGGAACTCTATTGCACAAGTAGTGTTTGGGGTCAACTCACCACCTCAACATGTTTTGATCACTTTTAGAAAAATGTGACCTGTTACCCCACCCATTGTTCAGTTTAAACCGTCAAATCCTTACGTTGTACAAATGCGTATGATATTGGAGTTAGCACATAACATTCAAAGTATAATTAGGTGTAATTGTTCTCTAAAATAGTTTTGGCGTGAGCACAGGTGGTTCCAGACGCAGGACATTCTGCTAACGAACCAGGCATAGCAGCAGAACTTGTAGCAGCAAATGAGAGGCTGAAGAACATTATCAGGAACAAGTGAACATCAGACCCGAAGTGGGCCACCAAACCCTGGACCCACGCATGTAGAGCCTTGTAGACCCGGTTTGCCCTTTCAAAAAGCCATGTGCTCTGGTTTTAGGATAAGATTGGAACCACAAGAGCTTTGTGTTGCCATAACAATCCATGGGTGTGATTCTGATGTTAACTACTTTTATTCTCATTGGTAAACAAATGGATGCATAAAGTATCTTGCTGTGCTTAATAATCTTCTTAAGTCTTTACAAGGCACTGAGAAATTGAATAAAACAGCTACAAAACTTTTGTAGCAACACAATCAAATTATCAAATAAATGGCCACAAAGAATCAAACATGGTGATGAAGATGAAATGTAATGAATGATTGATAAGACAGAACTTAGAACATAAACCAGCACCACTACTACCTTAAGCAATTTTTGTTGAGCAAGTTCTTAAAACATGTGAAGTGATATATCTTGTCCTCACTACCTTTTATGTCCTTGGTTAATTTAGAAGATTTCTCCATAAATACTCTGATTTGCTGACCTGGCATCCGTACACTAGCATATACAGTCAAGTAAAAAAAAGAAACTATTGCTCTTATATCTCTTGTTGATCCAAGAAACCATATTGAGAACATTAGCAACCAGATACCTTTGAGAACTTGTCCTTAAGCTGGTCATGGATCTTTGCTGTGTCGATTCAGCGTCTGAATGATCTTCAGGACTTTCAATTCAGCTCTCAAAGCATCTTTCTTGCTGAATTCAGGGGCAGAACCATCAATAAGTACTTGTGCGAAGTCAAGTACTTACATTTGTAAGTTGCAGTCTTCTTTTTGTCATTCTTTGAGTTGCCAAATTCTTTTTATCACTCTTGCAAATCTTAAATTTTCTCGAGGAATCTTCAAGTTGTGGTTCCCTGAGCTTGCTTATGAACAGTGATCGTCTATAAAATCTTGAGCACTTAGAAAATAGTTTTGGTGTGCGCACACGTGGTTCAAGACGCAGGGCAGTCTGATACTGAACCAGGCATAGCAGCAGAAATTGTAGTAGCAAATGAAATTAGACTAGGCCTAACATATTTGTTAAATGGTCAAAATGAGTTGTGCATTTCATATCTAAATATATTAAATTACAATTTTTTTCCTTTTGTAAGCCCATAATTATGGAATGGGTTCTTAAAAAAATATTTTTAGTTTTTATCTTTTATTGTTTGTGTTGTTAGATTCTTTATCTTTTTCATTAACTGGGTTAATAAAACCTAATTAAAACATCTTACACGAGAAACATGTGAGGGTATTTTGGAATTGTACACCCTTTGTCAAATAATAAACTCCTTTTACAAATTATGTTAACTCACCCCTGTTTTAGACCTATTTCACTAATTAGGGTTTAATACAGTGAATGCAGGATCGGTGAAAGGATCACTTTACAATACAACAACACAAAGAGGAGATTTACTAAGACTTGATCAAACAGTAAACTGGATTAACCACAATAAAGACACTAAGAACACAAGTAATGTAAGAGACAGAACACAAAGAACACAAATATATGGTTTTCAAGAGTGCAGTATATTGCTTTCTCTATGTTCTATTACAAGTGTTACAAAACATAATGAAAAGATATAAGAACATTAGATACTTATACTACATCCTACGGTTGGTTATACTATGAAGGCCAGCTGGATACAATTCACTAGACATAAACAAAATCAATTGTAGAGTCAAAATGCAGATTGTCTTTTGACTTGTGATTATGACATGTCATAGCTCACATTCTTATCTATTACAAAAAAGGATAAAGTACATAAAGTAGAAAGTTACAGACTTAAGACCTCAATGTACAATACCAAAAGCATAGACCTTTTCACCAACTCATGTAAGTTGGTGACTTGCAGAGATGTAGCGGAAAGATGTCCAACTTTATGGAAAAGTACATCAGATAAAAATATCTTAAAAGTCTTCAGAAGAAACCTGTCTCATAGGTTGAAGCTTCGGAAGACTTTGTCTCTGAGTCTTCGGAAGACTTCATCTTTGGCTTCGGAAGATATTGGTCTTGGCTTTGGAAGATTTCACACTTACAGTATTTTTGTTGCATGTGTGAGACTTCCGAAGTATTCTTCTTCAGTACTTGCGCAGCATGCATACATGATAAGCTTTGGATGTTTGAGTTGCATCAGTCTCTTCATTAATCTCTACAAACTCTCCCTAGACTGATGTTACCAAAAAACTAAGTAGACTTCAGATATCAACAGTCTTCATTAGAATAATAGCCATCCCTTTCTTCATGAGATGATCAGGATTTTTCAAACTGTCAAAATATCTTCTCATATCAAAGAGATCATGTAGAGGCAACTGAAACATGTCTTGCCATGTAACATCTTGTATTTTTTGTTAAATTAGGCGTTAACCTTGTTAAGTTCTTGTAAGGATCATTTATGTCATTTATGAAACTTTGAGGGCTTGTTATGCATGTTGAGTTAAATTGGGAGTTAATAAATTAATTTTCTTAACATTGATAATAATGATAATAATATTTTTATAATAATAATAATACTATAATAATAATTAGAGTAATAATAATAATAATAATAATAATAATAATAATAATAATAAAAATTGTCAATTATAATGTTAATAACAATAATAATTATACTAATAATAATTAATAATAGTAATAATGATAATTTTAATAGCTTAAAATTTATAAATTAGTTAAACTATAAACCTAAATTAAGTTAAGGGGTTGTTTTGACAATTTATAACTCGAAATGAATGTTTTGTGCATAAAATAATAAAAACAAAACTACAGGGGCTAAATGTGTAAATTATTAAAAACCTAAACCCCCACCCTTATTTTTCCCCGATTTTCCGGCCAATCGCCGGCAACTCTCCGGCACGGTCCGGCCGCACCCCTCAAAATCCGACGATTCTACAACCTGAAACGGTCCCAAAACCTTCGAACAACCGTTTCGATCATGTAAGCATTAAATAAACACATTTAAATGCGGTTATGAAGCCAAAACGAGAGGTTAACCGTAGCCTTGAACTCGCTAGCCGTTCGAGCATTAAACAATAATTATAATCTAATTAAACAAACCTACACAATCATCCACTTATTCCTAAGTGATTATTGTTTCGAATTTCACCTGAAACATTCGTTTTACTATCGAATCACTCGGTAACCGATTCACATTAAATCTCCAAGCCGTTCGAGCATTAACACTTCATAATAATCTAATTAAACCAACTTAAACGATCGCCTATCAATCCCTAAACCATTACAATCCTCAATTTCATCTGAAACAAGTTCCAACATCGAATTCGAACTCTCATTCATCACGGTTCTGCAACTCTATCGAAACCCAAGCTCTGAACAAGTTTAACTTGAATTAACAAGGGGCTTCACATCTGGATCATCATTCGAAGCTATCTGCAAGTTTAATTGGATTATCATTGGGGATTTCTCATCCATTGAGTACTACGACTGCGACTTGTTCTTTTATTAGGATCGCCTTTAATTCGAACCTATTCGGGTAAGTTACATACGTGGATATGCTCGATTAAGCATGGGAAACAAAAGCCCCATGGTTAATTTGGTTATCATCATCGTTCAGATGATCAATTTGGTTCAAATCTAAACTAGGGTTCATCCAATCTGGGGGTTTTGCTTGGGTTATGTTTATAAGGTACTAATATGGAGATAAACCGCGGCTAAGGCCTTTGGTTTATTGGTTGTTGGCGTGGAGTGTGGACTTGAGGTCCCGGGTTCGAACCCGGAGACCCTCAATCCACTCCTTTTGTTTTTCTTTCACAAATTTAAATATATAAAACTTATGTAAATTATTAAAAAATAAATTTATAAACTTTGTGTATTTTTAAATCACTTTATTAATTTTTATAAATTTATTTCCTAAATAATTAAGCATTTTATAAAACAATGATAGTATTTAGTTTATATAAAATAGATTAAAAAAAGAGATTTAAAACTTTACATTATTTTTTTACTCAAACATTGTTTGAATGCTATTGTTTAAAACATTAGTATTAGAAAAAAAATTATTATTATTATAAAAGATTGTTAAACTGATATTCAAACCTTATTTCCCGTAAGTATTTTCATTGCTTCATAATAAAACGCTCGACTATTATATTTTATTTTCATTGAATAAAAATAAAATCAACTAAATCATTTTAATGAATTTAATTGTTGAAACCCCCAAATATCAATTCAAACCCTAGCTCCCGTTGAATCATTAAACTCGTTAGTAAATTTAAATCTTGTAATTGTATATATTAGGTGCCTAGTGACGATTCATCTTGGAACGATCTATATCATTCTTATCATTAATCTTCATTGCATACTTATTTCGTCATGTGAGTTTCCTTGCCCCTTTTTATATTTTCACACTAATTTGGGGTGAAACATGATTCTTATTCTCATACACTTGTAAACGTTTAGACTTGTAAAGTACTTGCAATTCATATTTTTGTCATGGTTATTTGTGTGATGTAAGTGTTTATATGAGATACATATTCTTGTTTGCAATCATTAACTATTGTTGGCCTGACGACGTCTTAGATCTTTGGGCCTGACAAGCCTATTTGGTGCTAAAGCCAAGGGATTGCTGACTCCTGATGACGTATGCTTGTTCATCATGGGAACCAAATACACTTAGCCAATCTTTTATACTTGTAATCAAGTCGAGGTTTGGTTGTAACGATATGTGTTCTATAACCTTACTTACTTATGACCTATGACATGAATTGCTACTTGTAATCATTATCATATTATGTATGAAAACCTTGAAAACTCACCAACTATTTTTAGTTGATCTTTTATTTTTATCATGTTTCAGGAAATCCCCAAGTTTAAAGTAGACTTTTGGAGCTTGCACTAAAACTAGGACTTGGACCTAGTTTAATAAATAAAATGTTTATGTAATGTTTGGAACTTATTTCATGTTTGAGAGTTATATTTATTATGCCTTTGAAACTTATAATTTCAATATTTACATTTAAATATAGCTTATGTGGTTGTGAACAATCTTAACCCTCATATCTCAACGTTTCCACCGTCAAGGTTGGGGTGTGACATGCCAAGTGTAGATGTCTTCAATGCCTTGTTCTCTAATGACATGCCATCTTTCTGGATTTGTGGTGTATGTCCAGGACAAGATGGGTCTTCCTGATGCTAGAGGAGCTACTGAAATTGGAGTTGATTGAGCATCCTCTGGCTACACATCCTTAGGATGTTCTGACTCATCCTGGGGTTTAGAAGAGGGTGCAGTCTTCTTCTTCTTTGGCTTTGGTTTAGAAGCCATCCTCTTCTTTCTCTTTCCAAATTTTAACTGAGAAGACTGCCTGTAGTACCAGATTGATCTCTGTTGTCTTTCTCAGTTGGGACTTCCTCTCTCTCAGGCTCAGAAGGAGAGGGAGTTGACCCTGCTGTGGATAAGATGACGAAGCTTGTTGAGTATCAACAGGAGGTCCAGCTGTGTTGTCTCTGGTTGTTCAACCTTAACCTTCACTTCAGGTGGAGCCTGACTTGGAATGGAGTGTAAGTCAATGATCTCTCCACTTTTGATCTTCTGCTTGATCACCCTAATATGCTCATCCATAATGGATAGAGACATGGGACCAAGGCTCCTTCCGGAGAATCCATACAACTTCAAGAAGCTCATCATCCTTTGCATGTTAGCAGATTTCTTCATACTCTTCTGAATGATGGCTCTTGATTTAGCAGCTTCTTCCCTTAACTTTCTTTTGGTTGTCTTCCTTTCCTTAACTATCTCAAGTGCAAGTTGTTTGAGATACTCAAATTCAACATAGTCATAAGACAAGGGAAGAAGTGCTTCTGCCTGATAGAGGCATGTGGCACTCAAGTAGTTAATCATCTTAATTCTATCTTTTTCTTTATCTACTTGAGGTTCTTGTTGAACCACATCCTCTTGTGCAGGACTTTCTTGAACTGGGGAGAGGGTAGGCACATGCTTGTATAACCTTTTCTTTCTTCTCTCTTCTTTGATCTGTACTAGAAGCTCTGCATCTTCTGCCTCCTTCTTCTCCCTTGACCTTTCCAGGTCAACCAGTTCATTTAACTCTTCAAAGGGAAAGAGATGACATTGTCAATGTCATAGTTCCTTGTCTGCAAGTAGTTTATCCTGACTGCCTTTTATTCATCATTCTGAGTGTCTGGTCTTGGGGCACCCCTAAATACAGTCTCCATGAGTCTAGTAGACCCAGAAGAGGAACCTTCTCCCCTTAGCTTCCTTTTCCTCTCTCTCTCCTCCTCCTCAATCTCCTCAGATGTCATCTTTCTTTTTCCTTTGTCACTCATAGATCTTTGTGACTCAGGGTGGAGAGAGCTTTGGCTTTCATTGCTTGATGCAGCTTCTGAGCTCCGGCCAGAGAGAGGTTGGGAATCACCTTCACCAGCAGGTGTCTAAAAAAGGGTATTGATCTCTACAGCAGTTGTTGGTGATGACACTGGACTTTCAGGTTCTGTCACTGGGCCTTCAGTCAAGGTTTCCCCTATGAAGCTAATCTTAGGGTCTGCCTCAACATCCAGTTGACCAATGATATTGCCTGATTGCCTAAGCCTCCTTCTAAAGCTGAACTCTGCAGTGATCAGGTCTTGAAGTCTTTGTGCCCGCCTATCAGCTTGTCTTGATTGGCTTGGATTGATAAATGGCATGTCGACTAGATCTAGACCTTCATAGTAGTCCAAGGTTTGAAAATTTAGAGTTTCTTGCTGCCCTTGAACTCTCATGATGATTAGGGCTCTCTTGATGTTGTCATACCTCCACCCAATAATGTGATTTGAAGATGGTGGAGATGACATAGCCCTTGGTATCCCTTCCTCAAACAAACTTTGTATGAAGTAGTCTATGTATTCCACATCAATGTGAATTTGAGGAGGTTGTTGAGAATGCCCAATTCCAAGTGAGGATGGTGAGTCCTCAGTGTCCATTCTCTCTGAAGAACTCCCAGGTTCTGCAGCTGTAATGACTTTATCCCCCTTTTTAGTAGCATCACCCACTTGCATAGGTGAGCTAGAGGTTAGGTCAATCACATCCACAGGTTCTTGTGTTCCTAGTTGAGCTCTTCTTAAGGGTCTCCCAATTAGTTTCTCCTTGAGATAAGAAATCTCAAGTTGCTGATCATTGATCCTGTTGTGCAAGGTAGTCACCTGAGATTCAAGGTGACTAACCTTTGAGACTAAATAGGTGCATGTTTTGGATAGTTTTTGCACTTTTAGTCTCAGATCCCCCTCATCTTCATCAGAAGAATCACTAGGGGAGGAGAAGATTGGACCAGAGTCCTCTCTCTCATTACCAGCTTTCAGTTCTTGGCTACTAGATTTCCTCTGCTCACTGACAGTCTCAGTTGAGATGATAGTGGGTTGAGTTGTCATGGTTGAGGTCTTAATAATGTAATCACTTTAAGAAGTGAGAGCCTCTTCCATATGGACATCCTGAACAGGTTCAGAAGTGTCCACCTCAGTTGTAGGTGACTGATGGGGGATAGATATAGGATACTCAGGAGCATTCATCTCTCTTTGAGTAGGGATAAAGAAGAGAGACTCATTATAATCATTGAAACCTATATCTTCATCAGTATAGAAGTCAAGGTTAAGAATTGGTTGGTTTAGATCTATAGGCTGGTGATGGTAACTGGCCCCTAAAGGTTGATCACTAGAGTGTTGAGATTCAGAGTGATGGCTTAAGGTTGTTGGGCTTATGAGCTCATTAGGCTGAGCATGAGGAACCTCAGCACTGATCCTTGAAGAGATGGGAGTGGTTTGCTCCTCAGGAGAAGTGGGAGCTCTAGTGTCCACTTCTTCCTGTATGGGTGAGTGTATGGGGGCCTCCACAGACTGAATAGTCAGAGCAGGGGTTCGTTTGGATTTTCTTTTGTAAGTGAGGGTGATTTGTGGTTGTTTAGGTGTTAGGGAAGCAAGAGGTGTGGGTTCAACATTAGCTGGTGCTGCTAAGTTGTCACCTTGAGCAATGAGCTCTAACATTTTTGGGACTATGGCTGTTTCTACCCCAGAGAAGCCAATAATGGGCTTCTTCAGTATTTTAAAGATGCCGGGTTTCATCTGTCCTAATTTAAGAATGTTACCTGTTTCATTTAACTGTGAGCCCAGTTCATAGTTAAGAATGTGCTGGACATATCTAGGAAATATATAATATTCTAAGGAGTCTAAATTTGCAAGTAAATTGGTATAAACAAACTAAGAATACCTGAATTTGACCCCTTGAACCATTCCATGGATTATGAAGGAGAGATCCTCAGGAATCTGATCCCATCCACCATGCTTGTTTGATAAGCTGTGGATGACCACATGGAGCAGGAATCTCCATTGGGATAAGACCTTCCCTTTCCTAAAGGTCTTTATAGAGAAATCTCCCTCATATCCCATCTGCTCAAAGAAATGATTGACAGCTTCCTTTGGGAAGAACACCTCACCTTGTTCATCATCCAGCTGAAGATGCCTATTTATGATGGCCGGAATGATGAAGATTGTTCTCCATTGCAATATGGTAGATAATGCCTTCTCCCCTTCCATAATGACCTCTTGGCAGGTCTTCCAGAAATCAAGCAGTTGATTCTCATAGAGTGGAGGATCAATGGTTAGGGAGGTGAAGTAGTTAGATAAAGCTAAGAAATGACAAACCTCTAAGAAATGAGGATCTTTCTTAGATCTTAACAGAGCAACCTGATTATGTTGTCAGTGTAGCTGCATGGTAAAGTTGGGATCATTTTTATGAGTAAGGTTTGCCATTTTGAGGTAGCTTAAAGATGAAGAAAGAAGGAAGAAAGAAATTTCAGAGAGAAATTTGGGGTTTTTAGGTTTGGAGAAAGAACAGATGATAGAAAGAGGGGGAAACCGTTGGGTTTATATGTGAGAGGGATTTCAGATAAAGTTTAATGAAAGAGGATATACTTTGAAATCCGGATGTCGGTCCCACCTCTGAAAAAGTAGTTTACTTTTGCTCAAAAAGTAGTTTTCTTGGAAGTTGAAAAGCTTCTGAAGGTTAATTATCTTCGGAAGTTTTAATTAAAAAGCTTTCGAAGCTAAAAAGACTTTGGAAGAATTTCCTAAGAGTTTTGAAAATTTTTGCTTCGGAAGAGAAATTAAGACTTGATTTCTTTGTATATAAAACACAAAGCGTCCGAGAGTTAATTTTGCTTCGGAAGTAAATGGTCCTTGAAAATAAGTAAGTGTTTAAGACAAGTATTTAACCTTCGGAAGATAGATCTGAAGCCTCTTTCGAAAGTAAATTTTCTTAGATAGTTATTTATTTTGAAGGCATGATTTGCTTCCGAAGTTAAAAGGATAAGTTCCGAAGTATCAGAAATTTTCAAATATCTAAGGAAAATCTTCAAAAAGAAGTTTTCATCCAAAGAAAAACATGAGCTTATGAAAGTGATGAACTAGACAACTTAGGATACACATAATTTTAAGAAATAATAAGAATTAGTTTTAAAAAAACCTACTCAAAGTTAATTATCACAATAACTGATATTAGATATTTAATTCTCTATTCATCAAAAGCCTTTGTAAACAGATCAGCATATTGTTCATCTGTGTGAACTTTGACTAGTTTAATCAATCCATTTTCATAGTTATCTCTTATTAAATGATACCTGATATTGATGTGCTTGGTCCTTGAGTGCTACACAAGATTCTCTATGACTGAAATAGCACTATTGTTGTCTATGTGAATGGGAGTCTCCTTGAAGTTTAACCATAGTCCAGCATCTGATTCTGAATCCAAAGCACTTGAGCACAGTAGCTTGAAGCAGCAATGTATTTAGCTTCAGCAGTTGATGCAGAGACATAGGATTGTTTCTTGCATTGCCATGAGACAACCCTTCCACCAAAGAACTGACATCCCCCAGATGTTGACTTTGCAGTCATGTTGCAACCACCATAATCACTATCTGTATAAGCATACAGATTGAAGTCAGAATTCTTGGGATACCATAAACCGAGTGTTGAAGCACCCTTGAGGTATCTTAGAATCCTTTTGATAGTGATGAGGTGAGACATCTTAGGGTTGGCTTGATATCTTGCACAGATCATGTAGCAAACATGATATCAGGCTTGCTAGCAGTAAGATACATAAGAGACCCAATCATAGCCCTATATAAGTGTTCATCTACACACTCCCCCTCAAGATTAGGTTCAAGGGAGTGGTTTCTGGCTATGGGAGTCTTAGCAATCTTACAGTCAGTCATGTTGAATCTCTTGAGTATGTCCTGAACATACTTTGACTGACTTATGAAGATGCCATCTTCAACTTGCTTTACTTGAATTCCCAGAAAGAAATTGAGTTCCCCCATGGCACTCATTTCAAATATGTCCTTCATCAGCTTCTCAAAGTTTTTGCAAAGCCTTGGATTAGTTGAACCAAAGATAACATCATCCACATAAACTTGAACTAGAAATAAGTCTTTTCCTTATCCTTTAATGAAGAGAGTTCCATATATGGTACCTCTCCTATATCCATGTTTGCAAAGATACTCAGACAATGTCTCATACCACTTCCTGGTGCTTGATGCAGCCCATAAAGAGCTTTGTCAAGTTTGCAGACATAATCAGGATGATCAGGATCTACAAAACCAGGTGGTTGTTTGACATATACCTCTTCATCAATCACTCCATACAAAAAGGCACACTTCATACCAAGCTGAAAGACCTTGAAGTTCTTGGATGCAACAAATGCAAAGAATATCCTAACAACTTCTAATCTTGCTACTGGAGCAAAAACATTAGTGTAATCAATCCCTCTTCTTGTGTGTATCCTTGAATAACTAGTCTAGCTTTGTTCTTGATGATGATGCCTCTATCATCTTTCTTATTTCTAAACACCCATTTGGTTCCAATGGTAGTCTTCCCAGAAGGAAGAGGACAAAGGTTCCAAACTTTCTGCCTTTTGAATTGAAGTAGTTCTTGTTGCATAGCTTCAACCCAACTTCCATCCTTTAAAGCCTTATCAACTTTCTTTGGCTCTATCTGGGATAAGAAACAAGAGTTAAGACAAACATTTGCTTCATGGGTATGTCCTCTTGTCCTTACCCTTGTGACAACATCTCCAATGATGTTCGTGGTGGGGTGAGACTTGTGGATCCTAAACTGAGGAATTATAGCAAGTTGTTGAGAGAGATCCAAATTTGAGAAATTTTGATCTGGCATTGATACTTCTCCCACCATATCAGCACACTTATCAAGAGAAACTTGATCCAAGCAGTGTGTTACATCATTGATGTTGTCATCTATGGTGTGGTTTATGGCATCAAGAAATTCATGATCACTGTCACCACCACCATTGTTTTCTTCCACAATTGAGGTGTTCTTAGCTGGTTGTGGAGCCTCTGAGCTTGAATTTGAAGGCACCCCAGATGTATCAGCTGAGTTTGTCATTGTAGTGCTGATAGAAACCTCATTAGCAGAAGTAGTTCCAACTAGAGCTAAAGATGTATGAGTTAAAGATCTTCTTAGTTCAAATCTTGGATCAGGTTCATCTATATTTAAATTTTCTGTAGATCCTGAAACATTCTCACAAGATTTGTTAAAATAGTTGGTAACTAAATCAAAATCAAATAGCCAATCAGGACCAAAACCAACGACACTAGGTGTGTGTTCATTGAAAGTCACATTTACTGACTCTTCAACAATTTTAGTTCTAAGATTGTATACTCTATAAGCTTTAGCTTGAGAAGAGTATCCAATGAAGTGTCCATCATCTGATTTCTCAGCAAACTTGGCAATTTGATCTTTAGTATTCAAGATGGTGCAAGGACATCCAAATGACCTGAGAAAACCAATGAAATGTTTCCTCTTGTGCCAAAGTTCATAAGGAGTCTTGTCATGAGCCTTAACTACTAAAACTCTGTTCTACACATAGCAGGGAGTGTTGATTGCCTCTGCCCAGAAGGTGATGGGCAGCTTAGAGTCAGACAACATGGTTCTTGCAGCTTCAATCAGTGTCCTGTTTCTCCTTTCAGCAACACCATTCTGCTGAGGAGTCCTGGGAGCACTGTATTATCTTGTAATACCCTTTTCATCACAGAATGTATCAAGGATTTGGTTCTTAAATTCAGTTCCTTGATCACATCTTATGATTTTGACCTTGTGATCAGATTGATTCTCAATCTTTAAGATGAAATTCTTCAGAATCTCAGGAGTCTCATCCTTAGTTCTAAGGAAGAAGACCCAAGTGAATCTTGTAAAGTCATCTGTGATCACTAAACAGTAAGAGGTCCTTCCTAAACTAATTATACTGGTGGGGCTAAAGAGATCCATATGTAACAAGTGTAGGGGTGTAGTGATGGAGTTTCTTTCCTTAGGCTTGTGAGATACCTTATGCTGCTTCCCTTTTAGGCATGCAACATAGTAGTCATCACTTGTAAACTCTTCTTTGGTATTCTAGTTACCAAATCATGCTTGATTAATTTATTCATGTTCTTAAAGTTTACATGGCATATTCTTTTATGCCATAGGAAAGACTCATCACTATTTGCTTTAGACAGAAAGCATGAAACTTCTCCAGAGGGAGAGGTTTCTTGCAAGTCCATCTTGTACATGTTTCCTTTCCTGGGGGCTCTAAGCAGGATATGCTCATGAGGAATGACCACACCAGGCTTAAGAACAATGCACTCATGCTCAGTAAAGAGCATGTTATGACTCTAATCACAAAATTGGGATACACTCAGAAGGTTGTACCCAAGCTCCTTAACAAAGTTTACCTTTTCTATGCTGAGCTTACCATTTGTGACCTTGCCCCTTCCAGAAATGTAACCACCCTCATCTCCTCCAAAAGCAACTGGTCCTCCATCAATCCTTTCAAAGTTCTGGAGTAATAACATATTGCCTGTCATGTGCCTAGAACAACCACTGTCTATGATCCAGACATTTTTGTTTGTCTTCAGCTGTCCCTGCACAAAGAAAATGATTAGTTACATTGGAAACCCAAGCCTTACTTGTCTTGGGCTCAGTTTCAGAAGGTAATTCAACAATGATAGGTCCTATGGTTGTACTAAAAGAATATTGAACTGTTGTTGATGGAGAATTCTCAGTCACTTGGTATTTCTTAGACATCCACACCACCTTTGGAGTCTTGGACTTGACCTTCAAAACTTCGGAACCTTTTGAAACTTCGGAAGTTTTGATGACTGAACATTCGGAAGATTCTACAGACACTGCTACAAACTTCAGTGCTTCGAAAGAACTCCTTTCTTCCGAGACCAACTTCTCTTCCGAGAGTAATTTTCCATTTGCCTTCTTCTTAGATTTGGAGCTTCCGAAGGAAAAGGTTTTTCCTTCCGAAGCTTGAATCTTCTTAAGACCCTTTGAAGTCTTTGTTTTGGTCATATGGGCAGTACCTTTAGGATTGTAGGGACAATCCTTAGCAATGTGAGTGGTACTCTCACACATGACATAATTCATCTTCTTCTTCACAAGAGTCTTTTGCTAGGAATAAGTCTGTCTTTGATCATATCCCTTCTCCACCTTCATCTTTGTAGATGCTGAGACAGTCCTCTTGAGCTGAGAACTGTGCTTGGAGTTTGATGGTCCAGGTTGTGCAGTAGTGGTGCACAACAGATCAGCCTTCTTCTTGTTACTGAGATGAGTTGAACATGAACCAGAACTCTTAGCAGAAGAATTTTGGTTGATGTCTTCAGTCCTTACTACTTTAAACCCTGTAGAGATGAAAACTTGTTTCTACTTAGAGTCAAAAGTAGTATTGATCTCTTGAGCCTTCCTTGCCTTCTTTTTGCTCGTTCTGATCAAGTTCTTTCTTATGGACTTTGTCATCACAGTCTTCTTTTTCTCCTTAAAGGGATAGTGACCCTTCTTGGAATCCTCCTCTACACTCTTCTCAGAGGAATTCTTCATTATCTCTCATCATCCTCTTCACTTATAGGATCTATAAGAGGAAGCTCATCTTCAAAAGTTCCACACCTAGGAGATCTTACAGACAAGATTGTGTGTGGAGGAGCTATCTCATTGGATCCTAGTCCCTGCTTGTTTTGATAGCATACTTTGTTGTGCAAGGATGAGGATATCATGTTCTTGAAGGTCTCTTCTTCAAGAACACTTTTCTGCTCTGGCCTTACTGATCACAAGCTCAGCCTAGCACTCAGTCAGCTTGGTTATGAGATCTTTGATTTAAGTCCTAAAATCTGTGTGTTCATGTTTTAGAACTAAAATAGTTTTCTTTAAGTCCTCTATCTTCAGTTATAATCATTTTTAGACTTTCTAAAATCAGATTTTAAAATGTTTAAGGACTCAAGGTCAGATCTCATCTCCAAGTTATAGGACCTATATCTATTAACTTTAGCAATGCATTTAGGAGTACAGAGATGTTCTAATACCTTGGATTCATCATGATCTGCCATTAGTGCTTGGTTAGGAGAAGCATCTTCCACCTGAAAGCTCCAGTCAAAGCCTCCTTCTTCAACAACAACAACAGCCTGCTGTTTTGACTTCTCATTCTGGACAATGTAGTTTGGTTTGGACTGTGTCTGGCCACCATTTGTTCTAGGTGCCTTACACTCTCTTGCAAAGTGGCCCATCAAGTTACAGTTGTAACACTTGACTTTGCCTTTATCCAAGCCAAACTTTCCACTGGTTGCATTGCTTAGAAACTTCCTTCCAGTCCTCTTGTAGAACTTCTTGGCTCTATGAGTGAGAAGATCCATCTGCTGGAATATTTCCATGTATTCCATATCATCTGGATGAATACAGTCCAGGTCTTCAAGGGTGAAAAGAGAGTTGCCACAGCTTTCATTAGAAGACACAAAAGCTTGAGAAGAACTTGTCTCTTGGAATGAGCTTCCTTGAGTGTAGTTCTCCCTTGGTGTCTCTGGGAAGGTGATGAAAGGACCCTTTGGTGAGTTTTCAGGATAACATATGAGATGATGTTGGGGTTCTATGCTATCTCTTTCAACCACATATAGGGCTGAACCCATTTGATTGTTAGAGTTGCCAGAGGAGTTTTGCATGTTCATCTCCATCTGGTAGCCACTGAGAATCCCATATAACTCTATCAGAGTAAGAGTTTTGAGATTTTCAGTTCTCTTGATCACCACACAGTAGTGTGTCCACTGCCTAGGAAGTGAGGACATAAACTTCCTTACAATGTCTCCATTCTCAAGAGCAACCCCTCCATCCACTAGGGTATCCACAATCTCAACATACCTGAAGTACTGCTGAGTCATGGTTTCACCTGTCTTGAAGGTGAAGTTTTCAAACTGCTGCTTCAGAGCATTTTTCTTATTCTCCTTGGCTTCAGAAGAGCCTTCATACATCAGTTTCAGTGCATCCCACAGCTGCTTGGCTGTTTTGCACTTCTTGAAACCTCTGTACACAGAGTTAGGAAGAGCAGTTTGGAGGGCGGTCATGGCTTTTCTGTCAATCTCTACTCTCTTCCTATCTTCATCAGAGTAGTTAGCCACTTCCTTGGGGATCATACTAGCACCAGTAGCAGAGGGGGTGCTAGGTATGAAAGGTCCATTCTCAATAGACTCCCACATTCTTGAATCAAGAGACCTGATGAAACCTTCCATTCTCAAACACCAGGTATCAAACTCATCAAGAGTGATTAGTGGGGACTTGTTCATGGTTCCAGTTTCCATGTCAGTTTTAGAAATGGCTGCCATTTGAAAAGTTTAGTATTTGTGTGTGTGAGGGATCTTAAAATGGTGAGATCTTATATCAAGAGCATGGAAGCTCTAATACCAAATGCAGGATCGGTGAAGGGATCACTTTACAACACAACAACACAAAGAGGAGATTTACTAACACTTGATCAAACAGTAAACTAGATTAACTACAATAAAGACACTAAGAACACAAGTAATGTAAGAGACAGAACACAAAGAACACAAGTATATGGTTTTCAAGAATGTAGTATATTGCTTTCTCTATGTTCTATTACAAGTGTTACAAAGCATAATGAAAAGATATAAGAACATTAGATACTTATACTACATCCTACAACTGGCTATACTATGAAGGCCAGCCGGATACAATTGACTAGACACAAACAAAATCAATTGTAGAGTCAAAAGGCAGATTGCCTTTTGACTTATGACTATGAAATGTCATAGCTCACATCTTTATCTATTACAAAAAGGATAAAGTACATGAAGTAGAAAGTTACAGACTCAAGACCTCAATGTACAATTACCAAAAGCATGGACCTTTTCACTAACTCATGTAAGTTGGTGACTTGCAGAGATGCAGCGAAAAGGTATCCAGCTTTATGGAAAAGTACATCAGATAAAGCATATCTTAAAAGACTTTAGAAGAAATCTGTCTTCATAGGTTGAAGCTTCAGAAGACTTTGTCTCTGAGGCTTCGGAAGACTTCATCTTTGGCTTCAGAAGATATTGGTCTTGGCTTCGGAAGATTTCACACTTAGAGTATTTCTGTTGCATGTGTGAAACTTCTGAAGTATTCTTCTTCAGTACTTGTGCAACATGCATACAGGATAAGCTTTGGATGTTTGGGTTGCATCAGCCTCTTCATTAATCTCTACAAACTCCCCCTAGGCTGATGCTACCAAAACACTAAGTAGACTTCAGATATCAACAGTCTTCATTAGAATAATAGCCATCCCTTTCTTCATGAGATGATCAGGATTCTTCAAACTATCAAAATATCTTCTCATATCAAAGAGATCATGTAGAGGCAACTAAAACATGTCTTGCCAAGTGTAGATGTCTTCAATGCCTTGTTCTCTAATGACATGCCATCTTTCTGGATTTGTGGTGTATGTCCAGGACAAGATGGGTCTTCCTGATGCTCAAGGAGCTACTGAAATTGGAGTTGATTGAGCATCCTCTGGCTGCACGTCCTCAGTATTCTTCTTCAATACTTGTGTATCATGCATACAAGATAAGCTTTGGATGTTTGGGTTGCATCAGCCTCTTCATTAATCTCTACAGTGAAGAATTCAATGATTAGGCATATAATTATGGGTTCGATGGTTGTGTTTTGTTGGTGTGGCAAAGTTGATGTGATACACACCTCATGGAATGCAAGAAATCCAGGCAGACTATTATTTGGGTGTCTAGATGAGATAAGCAATATTGTAAAAATCACTAGACGCTAGTCGAGCGGCAATGTAGGAACTAACGATTAATCGGGAGTAATCGGATTGGGATTTTTATATATAATTTTCAGTTTTATATATAAATACACACATTTTCATATGTTAACTTAATAAAAAAAGGTTAAGTTTTATATATAAATTAACTTATTTGGCCGGAATTTTCAAATTTTACCAGAATTTTCAATTTTTGGCTAGAATTTTTGACGTTCCAGCGAAGGTTGTTGGAACCTCGCCAAATCCCTACTGGAATTTCGCCGGAATTACAGTTTTCGGCCGATTAAGACCGCCTAGGTCCGATTTTGACCTCCATTGACTGCCTAACGATTAATTGACCGATTAGCCAAAATTTCCCAGGTGATGTGCCGATTCCTAATTAATCGGCGATTAATCCCGATTTTTGCAACACTAGTGGTAAGGTTATTGTCATTGGGATTTTCAATTCATAATTCTTCATATTCTAAAATCATATAATTAGATGTATAACAAGGATTCTATTTGTCAATTGGTGTGATCTATATATGTGTCAAAGAGCCATTGATGTCATCCCTGGTCTGTTGAGGGCAATAAAACTGAAGAACAGTTCAGGAGAAGTCAAGATCAACTCAGAGAAACTCAAGATCAACTCAGAGAAACTCAAGATCAGCTCAAAAAAGTCAATCTAAAGCACAATATTAAAAAGTTTTATATTCTTTAGCTGGATTGGATTCCTTTTGATTTTGCTACCTATGTAAATATGAAAGAAAAATTGAAACGCACGAGCTTTCTAAGTATTAACAATGAACTAGCATGTGATTCTGAATGTAAGAACAATATGAATGTAATGAAAATGTTGTTTATAAACCATTGTAATTGAATTTTTTTGCTTGTTCTTTCTATTTGTATATAATTTGACACACATGAACAGAATATAACATGACTAGAATCTGGAAAGTATTAATATTAGACCATAACATAATAGTAAAAAAACTTCCCATACTACCAAATATTGTCATACATACTACCAAATACAACCTTTCAAAATGCTAATAAGTTCGAACCAAAATTTTAACCATCCACAAAACACAAGTTCAAAACATTAGGACATAAGACATAATATAAAAAGACACTTTGAATGGGCTATGTAACGTATGTGTTCTTGTTTTGCCTCTTGCCTTGACCCTTAATAGATGCAGCCTTTGACTTGAAACCACGACCATTTGTCTTGCTTCCTTGACCCATTTCGTTTGACTTACTCTTAGACTGATCCTGCGATGAGGTGACTTCATTTGATACACCTTCCTTGACCCTTTTATCCTTCCTTTCATTCTTTATTTCCTCAGTTGCCTTTCTTCTTGCCTTTTTGGGCTTCCTAACTGGTTTTTGGTAATGTGGTGGTGTGATAGTTATAGTCCTTTAGGACCTTGGTCACATGCACATCCTATTTATAGGAAAGACCTTGTTCTTGTAAACTGATCTCCACCTTTCCATTGTATAAATAAGATTCACAAACATTTATGGTATTATAACATTTTGACCATGTTATGACATGCACCAAATGGTTGCAACTATATGTGTACATGGCATACCAGTGACTTCCGAACTCTCACATAAATACGTTTTAGTTTTCATATTCACCACATACTGATCAATATTTGGATTTGTTCCTGAAACCTGATATTGTTCTTCCCCATTCTATTTTATATTGTACATGTAAGTGGATAAGTAATGATTACTACACAACTAAGATGTACAATGTTTTAAGGATTGAAATGGTAAGGACAAACCTGGCAGCTAGTCTCTTAGTTTCCTCAAAGATTTGAGTAGCATATGGTGTTAGGATAGTATTATATTTCTCTATCACCTTCAAAACATTCACAATTCTCCTTATAAGATATTTCCTAATAAATTTTCACATTGTAACCATGAGCTTATTTGTTCTATCTAATAACATTTGTAGAACCGGTTAAGGGTGGTCAATACAATCAGTCTCACAATGAGGAGCGTGTTAGAACACTTAACAGATCAAATAAGGAATCACGTTTATATAAGAGATACTAAGAACATAAGTAAGTAATGAGATAGAACAAAGAACAATAACAAGATAAATATGGTTTTCAATGATGTTGTATATTACTCTCAAGTTCTATTACAAGTGTTACGAAACATAAGATAAAATACAAGAACCTGATATACTTTATACTACATCCTACAGCCAGTTATACTTTGAAAGCTAGCTGGAAACACTAATCTAGACAACAAGATCAATGTATATTCAAAAGATAGATTGTCTTTTGACTTGTGACTATGACATGTCATAGCTCACATCCTAATTTATTACCAAAAGAATAAAAGGTACAAAGCAGAAAGTTACAGACTCTAAAACCATAATCTACAATTTACTAAAGCATGGACCTTTTCACTAACTTGTATAAGTTGGTGAGTCTTTAGAGTGGCAGCGGAAAGTTGGTCAGCTTTATGAAAAAGTTGATCAAAGAAAGCATGTCTTCTCTGTCTTTGTAAGAAATCAGTCTTCAATCTTTTAGCTTCGGAAGACTTCATCTTTGGATTTGAAAGACTTGTTCTTTGGCTTCGGAATATTTTACACTTAAAATATTTTCTATGAGAAGTGTAAGACTTCCGAAGTACTTCTACTATGTACATCATGCATGCATGCCTCTTTGGTTGCTTTGGTTGCATTAGCCTTTCAAGTATAACCTTACAACATTGAATTTAATTTTCACACTGGTTGTTGATCAATATATCTGATTTTGCCATACATGTGTCCCATAACATAAACATTTTATCAAAAAATGCATATAATGATAGAAATGGAATTATAAAAGATATACTAAACACATCTTACCAATAAAGTGTGATCGTATCTAGTGTTCAGGGGGTATACTAGACAACCAAATGTGAGCATCCTTGTTCAATACTTTTAGTACATTCATATCCTTATCAAAATAAGCAACAGTTGTATGTCTAGCCAAATTCAATATAGAATCCTTGTAGATTTTTCCTTTGCAACCTTTCTATTTCATGTTCTCATGAAAGTGTCTAACACAAAATCTATGCTCAACACAAGAAAACACCTTTTAATGCTAGGATAAGGCCTTGTAATAACAATGGCAAATTAAAATTGGACAGCTTCAAATATAGGATAAAAATTCTAATTTATCTAAACAATTTTCACTTAATAAACAGTTTTCAAATAAATGAACACCTTTTTCCTATCACTTATGAAGGTGGAGTTTGAGTTTTTGTTCAAGTCCAATTCATCACCAAGCAAATCTAGAAACCATGACCAAGAAACCATTGTCTTTGCTTCTACAATTGCATATGCCAAAAGGTATAGCTCGTTATTTGGATCAAGGCCCAAGATTTGTTTACTTCAACTCCTCAACATAGTCTCTTATCATCCATACTATAAACTAAAATCTCTATGGATCTATTCTAGAGCCAACTTCTTGGCTCTAAATGCTTTCATCTAAGAAATTCCAACCTCAAACTTCCTTTGAAATTGTTCTTATATACCCCTAACCAGGATCTTTGGGTTTTCTTGTTGTGAAGTCGACTGGATCGATAAACATCCTAGCATGTTCTTAACGGAAGGATAAACAACAGCAAAAACCAAGAGACAATCAATAACACGAACTATAATTGAATGGTTTCATTGATAAAACCTAACGATTACAAGCTCGTTACAACATAAGAATCAAGACTCTTGGCAATGGAAGATCGAGCATGATCTCCCCTCTCATACGGCAGCCCTAGGCTCCCGGGCAGACTCCCTCTCTAATCCTTGATCTCTCGACACATTGAAACTGGTATATATAGGCCTCGGCCATATTAGATGCGACTGGGCCCATTCGTGCGACTGGACCATGCGTATGGTTCAATCGTACGACTGGACCATATTTATGGTTCAGTCTTACGAATGTCCCAATCGCATCTCTCAGTCTCACGGCTGGTCCATTAGCATGGCTAAGTCGTACGACTGAGTCTCATTCGCATACGCTCCTACGAATGACCCAGTTTTATGTGTTTACAACATATCAAGTGTATTACATTAAGCCTAGACTATTCGACAAGCGACGGACACACTATATATGACTATATATGCTCCAACAAATTCCCCCTTGGACGTTGCTTGTGAATAGTAGATAACACCTCTTACAATCTTCAGTCATTCTTTGCTCTGGTTTCCAATAGAATCAAACGAACAACCATATTAGCCAACGTTGTCGATCCGTCAGGTTGGTACAATATCCCTGAAAATGAATTTAGGAACAATAGCTTTCGTTTACTTTGCAGAACACCATCATAGCAACAAGATTCCCCATATGACTGATTTTTCCAGATAATGACGTGAACAGTTTTCCATTGCTTCAATCTTCACACAGGCTAACCTAATTAATATTAACACCTGCATAAATTCCCCCTCACATTCAGCATATCCCAATATATAAATGTTGTGCTCTCTTGGCGTCTTCATACGGTGTATTGGGCAAAAGGTAAAAGGTTCCAATCCACAGCTGACAATCTCAAACAAATCAGCATTCATGAAGATTCATCATCGGAAACCGGTTCACATCATCACTTTCTGATTGTGTCTTCACTTTCTCTATACATGGATTCCCCCTAAGAAGCAGAATCCTCTTTGTGCGGATACATATAACTTGATTGGCCCATAAATAGTTAGATGCTCCTAACTATCCCACAAAATCAGCACTAACTGCTGACATCTTCTCTTCTCTCTTTCGTGTTCCAACTGCATTCACCTATTCTGGAAGTTCAACGAATAATGGGGTATACATCAAACTTATTTGACAAAAAACCTCAGGGTGAATATGCTTTGCTCATCCTCAAATCTGCGCAGAAGCAGTTCCAGACTCTTTTTTTTTTTTTTTTTGTTCTGGAACAAATGCGGATAAGTCATTCGTGCGATTGAGCATACGACTGGCCTAGTCGCATGATTGAACATACAACTGGTCCAGTCGCACGAATGGTCCATTAGCATGGTCCAGTTGTACGAATGGTCCATTTGCATGGCCTAGTCGCATGAACGCATCTGCACGTAGATTTTCAGATCTGCAGCCGCTAGGGCTGCCTAAAACCCTAATCTGACGAATTTTACGTGAACCGAAACAAAATAGGCATAATCAGATTTGAAAGGGTGATCAGAACGTGGTTTCGAGTTTGATTTTAACATAGAAACACCACACGTAACAAGATCTGAGCAAAACAAGAAGAACACGAAGTGGCTTTAACGTCAAGATCTGAAATTAGATCCAGAAATCAAGAGCTCGGGTTGCTAGAATGTTTGTTAGATCATTCCAATAGTAACCGGCTTTGATACCAATTGTGAAGTCGACTGGATCGGTAAACATCCGAGCATGTTCTTGACGGAAGGATAAACAACAACAAAAACCAAGAGACAAACAATAACATGAACTATAATTGAATGATTTCATTGATAAAACTTAACAATTACAAGCTCGTTACAACATAAGAATCAAGACTCTTGGCAAGGGGAGATCGAGCATGATCTCCCCTCTCATCCGGCAGCCCTAGCCTCCCGGGCAGACTCCCTCTCTAATCCTTGATCTCTCTACACATTGAAACTGGTATATATAGGCCTCGGCCCATATTAGATGCGACTGGGCCCATTCGTGCTATTGGACCATGCGTATGGTTCAATCGTACGACTGGACCATACGTATGGTTCAATCATACGACTGGACCATACTTATGGTTCAGTCTTACGAATGTCCCAATTGCATCTCTCAGTCGCATGGCTGGTCCATTAGCAAGGCTTAGTCGTACGACTGAGTCTCATTCGCATATGCTCCTACGAATGACCCAGTTTCATGTGTTTACAACATATCAGGTGTATTGCATTAAGCTTAGACTATTGGACAAGCGATGGACACACTATATATGACTATATATGCTCCAACACTTGTAATTAATCTATTAACTATTGAGAATGGAATGGGGTCGTGTAAGCATAAATTGCCCGGCTTTGAAGACATTTATTTTCAGTATTCAATGTCTTCACTATTCATGATGAAGTTTCCTTAAACCCTAGAAACTAAAATCACCCAAGGGAATTTAAAAAGGTTTTACACATATTTTTTCCCCTACCACCAACATTTTACAACCTTGCCTTTATCTTTATCAGATTCCTACCCTTCACTTTATCAAATTCCTTATGGTAGGCCTCAACATTCTGTGTGGCTTGGCTTTCTACATTTTTTTAATATTGGTCCTTTTTCCTTGACTGTTTTATTAATTTGAGAAGTAAGATGAGACTCATCTTCACTATTGTAGAGAATATGTATAGGCTGAAGCAACCAAAGTCTTTCTGCATGCATGCTGCACAAGTACTAGAAGATGCTTTGGAAGTTTCACACATACAACAGAAATATTCTAAATGTGAAATCTTCCGAAGCCAAAAATGAAGTCTTCCGAAGCTTCAGAGACAAAGTCTTCCGAAGCTCAACTCTTGAAGATGGATTTCTTCCAAAGACTTTTAGTAACATGCTTTATCTGATGTACTTTTCCATAAAGTTGGACCCCTTTCCGCTGCAACTCTGTAAAGTCACCAACTTACATGAGTTGGTGAAAAGGTCCATGCTTTTGGTAATTGTACATTGAGGTCTTGAGTCTGAAACATTCTACTTCATGTACTTTATCCTTTTTGTAATAGATAAGGATGTGAGCTATGGCATGTCATAGTCACAAAGTCAAAAAGGCAATCTGCCTTTTTGATTCTATAATTGATAATGTTTGTGTCTAGTCAATTGTATCCAGCTGGCTTTCAAAGTATAGCCGGCTGTAGGATGTAGTATAAGTATCTCATGTTCTTGTAACTTTATCTTCATGCTTTGTAACACTTGTAATAGAACATAGAGAAAGCAATAAACTGCAACCTTGAAAACCATACACTTGTGTATCTTGTTCTCTCGTTCTGTCTCTTCTAAATTACTTGTGTTTTTAGTGTCTTATTGTGGTTAATCCAGTTTACTGTTTGATTAAGTTAAGTTGCTCTCCTCTTTGTGTTGTTGTGTTGTAAGTGACACCCTTCACCGTCCTGCAACTATCACCCCTGCACACTATCCTAACCATACCCAAATAATCTTTTATGGTCCTTATTTGTCTTCTTGTTTTCATAGCATGTGATTAGATAATTTTTTGACTTCTTCTTTGGTTCCAAATACATGACCATAATAGAAGATTAAGGTTTTAGGCCCTGCCTTTACATTTTCTTTTCTAAGTTTCCTTAACTTTCTTTTCTTAACATTCCTTTTATTATTCTTATAAAACTTTAAATCATTGTCAAAAACTTTAGTATCAAACATTTCACCTTTCGTAGTAACCTGTTCTATGTTAGATCATTGTCATTTTCATGTTTTTCAATTTATGTATCAATATGCAATCTAAAGTCCCTCATATCTACTTCAACATCATGAACAAGATTAATTTCATCCACTATGTACTCACTATCACTATGATCACTATCATTATAAGTTTCAGTATTATTAAGGCCTACATTGTCTTTCTCTATAGCCTAATGTTCATCATCAATGGGCTACCCTACATTTTCAGTCACAACTCTTAGAAGTTCACCAAAAAAGGGTTCAAAATCTTAATCATCAAAATCACCATGTGGTTGCATACTACTTTCTCTAGTTTCATTTGTATTGTCATGCCAACCTAATATTAACCTACAACTTTTAACTGCCTTAACAATATTTATTGTAGCAAACTCTTCATTAGTTATCTCTTCTATAACAACCTTTGATGGTGAGCAAAAATAAGTGTGCATAGTGGTATACTCATGTTCAAGATACACAATCATCATGTTATTTCATGACACATGTTGGGCAAACCCCTTAACATCTGAATCACTGACCAAATGCTCTAAGCCTAAAATCTACATCCTCATTTGGAATAAAATAGTGGTTGTAACATCCGTTGAATTTTAAAATTATGAAACCAAATCCGAACTCACTTTGAACTTTTATACGATGGAAAATTAATATTAAATCTTTTATTATTTATCTTATTGAATCAAATGCGTTAAATGTGCAATTTAAGCAATATTGAAAATTGTTTTATTCATTTTATCATTTAAACAAAGAATAATAATTATTTATTTATAAATAAATATTTTTCATAAAAGTATAAATCTTTATTTATCATTTTACAATAAATAACTAAATGGAAAAGACTTATTAAAACTTATAAAGTTATAAATATATAAAAAGATTTACAAGTAGCAATTCATGTCAATGGTTATGAATTATGCAAGTTTATAGAACACATATAGCTACAATCAAACCTTGACCAAGAATAAGTTTACAAGTTTATAACGATTAGCTAAGTGTACTTGGTTCCCATGATGAACAAGTCATACGTCATCAGGAGCCGGCAATACATCGGCTTTAGCACCAAATAGGCTTGTCAGGCCCATAGATCTATGATATCGCCAGGCTAACAATAGTTAATGATTGTCAACATATAATGTATCTCATATAACACTCATAATAATACAAATAGCCATGACAAAAAATAAAGATGAATTGCATGTGCATTTACAATTATCAAGATGTTTACAAGTGTAAGTTTATAAGCTTAACATGTTTCACCCTAAAAGGTGTGAAATAAAGTAAAAAGGGACATGGAGAAATCACATGGAAAACTCACAAGTATAGTGATGGTTGTAGAGCACATAAGAAAGCTTGGATGTTCAAGAGTCAAAGGTGATATCCTAAAGGATAAAAAGAAACAATAACTTGATGTTGGAATTCATTACAAGAAGTTAAGATGCTTAGAGAATACCAAAAAATGAAAGGTAGATTGAAAAAAAGATTATTGCACTAATTTTAGATTCTGAACAGAATGTTTGGTACGTGGTTGAGTAGGTTTTAAAAATAGAATATGGTTTCATAAAATTATAAAAATTTATTGTTGACTAGTTCAAAATCTTCCGGATAACTTTTGTTTAGAAATATTTTTATGAAAAGACCCGTAATTAAGTCAAAATAGTGGCACAAGACAGAAGGTGTTGAAATGCGCACTTATTTTGTGAAGGCTATTGTTGAGTCGTTCGATTGAGTTTGAAGACATTTAAACTGTCATTCAAAAGTTTATTCGATGAAATTAATATTGGATTCTGGTTTACTCAAGTTTATATTGTTATAATCAAGTTATGGTCAGTTGAAATCAGACTATATTCTACCAAAATTATACTAATGCACTTATGTGTACTTTTAAAATTGTTAAAGCATGAAACAGGTTAGAACAAAAATTTATTATGTTGATATATGATATATTAGACTTCATTTGAGTTATATAAATATATTCCAAGACTACGGCATAGCCATCACTTAGGGAATTAATCTTGTGGAATAACAGAATGCGGCGGTTTAGCCGTCCATATGTAAACATGATTCTTTGTTTACGTTAGCTTGATTTAGGAATGTTAGAGATTGTTATAAGGTTAGTGAATGTTATAAGGTTAATGATCAAATGATAATGATTAAAACTAAAAGAGATTTAGTAGAATAAAGAATAAAAGTAAGAACATGAGAACAATTTGATGTTAGAATGATTGAAATAATATAGAAATTCTTAATATAAATCTGATGTGTGTTTGATATATATATATTATATATATATATATTTTGATAATGGATTTTACACAATTAAGCTTTAATTTATAAAAATGATTTTCACCTTATGACTAACTACACACACAATAGGCAAGTGTACCTATCGGATAGTAGTATAGCTTTTGGTAAGAACCAAGTATCGATCCGTGGACACGAAAACTCCTAATACTAAGTCTTTGTCATTATCTAGCCGATGAAATATGATTTATGAATAATATGACTAACTAAATTATTTAATAATTAAACTAATAAAAGAAGTAGACGAAGATGAAGATAATCAATTAGAGGAAGATATCACTTAGACTTTGAATCCGCTTAGCAAAACAATGACAACATACATGAACCTATGGTGAGATCATCTTCTACACATTGAACATGGATATAAACTAGACTCCTATCAAGGTTATCTAATTTTATAACTCGTTGGAAAGCTAAGACGATAAACATATAATAGCCACCTAAAGTTATGCCAAGAAGACCCAATGATATTATTAAGCCAAAGTTGAAGATGGTTAGGACTCCTGTTAAGGATACCAAACCCAAAAATATTTGGAAAGTTAACACGATAACACATGGTAACCACCTCAATTCGCGTAATGTAACAATAGCTATGTAAATTCTTCAATTTATGAATGCCTTAACACGAATACACGACTCATAAATATGCAAATTATAAATGGTTACACATACACAATGTTAGGATATATTCATAACAAACACAATGGTTTTCATAAACACATGTATTTGGATGCACACTTGTTTAACATGACTAGATAATCAATCATCATTTACCATTCCTAGTCAAATGCCATAAACCACACACTAATGTATGCATTTCATGAATAGATGATCTAAAACATAAAGTTTTCCAACAATATATGATTATAACACCCATAAGATTCATCATTTCACCAATTTCAACAAGCATACATAATCATTGAAAACCATTCATAGCCTTGTAATGAACATTGACCTAATCATCCAAAAGTTACAAGTAATATGTCAAAGTATGCTAAGCTTCATTTGATCTAAGTGATAAAGAGTGTTTAGCCCATGAGGCTTACAAAAACCACAACCAAGCTCATGACAATGGAAGAAAACATGTAGATCTAGAGATTTTCAGCCCAAAGATGAGTAGAGGTGGGTTGTGTGGAGTCCTTTGAAATGCTTGATCTTCAACCTAGCTTGAACTCTTAGAAGAACTCCTTTAAAGTTGCCACAAGAATGGAGAAAAACTAGGGTATTATCTCTCAAATTCGGCTCCCCCAAAATGAAGAAGAAGAAGGGCTTAAAAGGGGGCCTGATGCGTGTTATGCCCATGACAGAATCAGTCATGACCATAATGCGCAGGAAATAGGGGCATGATGCATGTTATGACCCTGACAGAATCAATCATGACCATAACAACATCTAAACTTCCAAAATCTTCATGTATTTCTTGTCTTTTTCTTTTGAAATCATCAAGCAACCATCCAAAACTACAAAATCAAAATTAATCATAATTAAGTATAGATAAAGATGAATTTGTGTCACACCCTCAAAATCCACTTGCGGGGTTTTCCCGCGAGGCGTGTGAACAAACCAGGATCACAGTCAATAGTTACTCAGAATGACTCTATATGCCATAATTTAAATAAAATCCACCAAAGTACAAACTTTAAACTGTGCGGAAGCATTTTGTAAAACAACCCAAAGAAATAAAAGTGTATACTATGGCAAAACATGTGCCAACCCAAAAGAGTAAACATTAATCATTAAAATACTAAAAAATGTCTTGAAGACCGAGTCTTAGAATGCAAGTGAACCATGTAGTGCTCCTATGGCAAGCAAGCTAATGACCTGAGAATAGCATACTAAAATGTCAACACAATGGTTGGTGAGTTCAAGAGTGATAATCAAACATAAACAGTTTAATAGCATATATATAAAAGTAGTGCATTGTAACAGATAGCTAGTCCATTAACAATAAATATTAATTCATAGAGATTTCGCAATTGAAGCTGACTGTGTTACGTTGTTGCCTCCTGTCACGACTTAACTGGTCGTGACAATGTTCAATAGGACAAATTGCACCCGGTTGACCTCGAGTCACACAGGTGGGGCTCGTCAGACCCAGTAGTACTACCCAAATTTCCCCGCTATTCAATATTAACAATTCGAAAGTGTGAGGACTTTTCCATGATATCAACACTATATTAATATTATACACAACTTGAATATATAAAGCGTTTGTGATTTACCAGTATGCTATCTCCCCGAAAAGAGATTAAATAAAGAGTGGGGCATGAACTCACCTGATATGCGTGATAGACACTTAGAGTTTTACTAGACAAACAGAATGGACAGACAACCTTCAGAGGTTACCTAGATCATATAAGTACATGAGTACGTGTAAACAAAGAACATGTGAAACCCTAAGTACACTACAACCAAGGACTCAAGATTTTAGAGAACAGACACGTTTGACCCAGTTGACCGTTTGACCCGTTGGTGACTTTATATGTTGTAAACTATTCAAGTAATCATACACATATATCATACATGGTTAACATTCAAATAGATCATATGTATGCTATATTACCAGGTGTATCACTTAGATCATCATACAACCAGTATCATACAAGTCATGTGAATCTAGAACATTAACATGTCCACTAGTTATAACACAACTAACATGACACACAAAGATCAAACCACGCACCACATGCCATGTGAAGCCACTCATGACTTCACATCCTAAACCCTACCAATCCTACTAAGTAGGGGCCTCAGATTCGCACGCATGTATGCTGATCATAATCATATTCATTAGCCATGTACATTGCATTCAACAACATCACAACAATCAATTTCCAGTCCCAAACATGATATCCTAACTACTAACCAACATTATCATCATACATGATCATCAAAGTCCAAACATCACCCATGATTATCCAAACATCCCATACAACTAATTTAACATGTTCTATCACATTAGAATTCATCCATGAACTTACTAACATGCTCCTAACATCCCAAACATGTTCAAACTATCATCCATCAAACTTTGTGCAAATAAAGTTTCCCTTTTGGGAAAGCACATCCCAAAATCTATCAACATCCAATGCATTCATGAATTCATTAATAATATACCAATTCAAGTTCATATCAACATCTAAGCATGATCAACAACATCCAAACATCATAACTCATCAATTCATCAATAATTCAACATTACATGCAAATAAAGTTACTATTATTAGTAAGCTATGAACACCAACTTCAATTCATCAATTTCTTGCAAGATCAACGTATCCTAACATTCATACAACCTACAAATCATCATACATTCATCAAACAATCATCAACTTCACATAATCATGCTAGTTTCAAATTAGGGTTTGCATAAAACCAAAGTTCATGATCAATCCACTAGAAACATACAATTCATACATAATCAACGTTAAACAACATGTATTCAATCCAACTAACATACTAACATCATCAATTAACATCAATTTCGACTCCATGACCACCCATTCATGAATTAGGTTCGGCCATCATGAACAACTCACAAAAATTTGAAAAATCTAACCTTTAAACGTGTGTTAACTTGCAATTGATGATTCCAACGTGTTGTATGCATTGCAATCGAACAAATCGATGCTTTGATGCTTGTTCTAGGTTGAAATCGCAAGGGAGAGGGGTGTGAGGGTGAAGCGCGGCCGAATGGGTGGGGCTAGGGTTTGGGATTGTTTTGTTTAATTTTAATTTCCATATTTACCCTTTAAACCTTTGTAATTTGTATTTTATAAAAACTAGGCTTTAAACTCTTTGTAAAGTGTTTTTAACTTAAAATATAAAGATATAAACTAATGAAAATCATTATATATTTTATTTATAAAAACACAAGGCATACGAATAAATAGGCACGTTTCCGCGTTACGCGATTAATTTTTAATTAACATTTAAAACATGCCAACACATAAACATAACATGATAATCACATAATCAATTAGATTATCATTAATTTAACATTATTAATTATTATTAGGTGACCAATGTTAAACGATAACTAGTGTGTGTTTACGACACGTGTATGCAAGACTTAACGGAACTAACGGAGTTTGGTAACGGAAATTACCGAATGTCACATTATCCCCATGTTGAAAGAATTTTCGTCCCGAAAATTGCGTTACATGGTGAGAGTGTTCCATCACTGGTCTACTGCATTGGCACATAGAAATCGAAATCGAGTGATTGGATGAGTTGTCACATCATCCCCATGTTGAAGGAAATTTCGTCCTGAAATTTAAATCAATACCTTCGTCTACTGGCATCGCCTTTTCGAATAGTTGAGGCTACTTAAGCTTCATTTGATCTTCTCGTTCCCATGTGAATTCCGGTCCACGTCACGAATTCCAACGGATTTTGACAATAGGTATCTTGCTTTGCTTAGTGTTTTCACCTCACGGTCCATCACTCGACCGGTTCTTCGATAAAACGCAATTGTTCATCCACTTGAACTTCTTCTAGTGGTACGAACATTGTTTCATCGGTTATGCACCTCTTCAGGTTTGACACGTGAAATACATCATGGATTCCACTTAGCGAATCAGGTAGGGCTAGTCGATAGGCCACTGGACCTATTCTTTCCACTATTTCAAATGGTCCAACGTACCTTGGATTTAGTTTCCCTCGCTTACCAAACCGAACTACGCCTTTCCATGGTGAGACTTTCAACAAAACCTTGTTACCAACTGAGACTCTAAAGGTTTCCGTCTCTTGTTAGCATAACTCTTTTGTCTGTCTCGCGCTGCAGCCATACGGTTCCGTATCTGCACAATCTTCTCAGTTGTCTCATAAATTAACTCGGGACCTGTTAGCTGACTATCACCAATCTCTGCCAAGCAAACTGGTGATTGACATTTTCTCCCATACAGCACCTCGAAAGGTGCTTCCTGTATACTAGTATGATAACTGTTGTTTTATAAGAAAACTCCACCAATGGCAGGTGATTTCCCAGTTATTCCCGAAATCAATCACACAAGCACGTAGCAATTCCTCCAACGTCTGTATGGTATGCTCACCTGGCCATCCGTCTGTGGGGATATAAGCAGTACTCATATCTAATCGTGTACCCAAGGATTTCTGCAATGATTGCTAGAAATGTGACGTGAAACGAGCATCGCGGTCAGAAATAATTGAGATCGATACACCATTCTCGAAACGATCTCTGTAAGGTACAGTCGAGTTAATTTCTCCATCTTGTCAGTTCCTTAATTGCAAGGAAGTGAGCAGACTTTGTCAATCGATCCACAATAACCATATCGTGTCACAACCAGTATTAGTCCGGGGTAACTTAGTAATAAAATCCATGGAGATCTGTTTCCATTTCACATTGGCATCTCAGGTTGTTGTAACAGTCCGGATGGTTTTTGATATTCCACTTTTACTTTCGAGCAGGTCAAACACTTGCTCACATACGTAGCTACACCCGCTTTCATGTTAGGCCACCAATAGTGCGCCTTTAGGTCATGATACATCTTGTCGGATCTAGGATGTATAGAATACTTAGATTTGTGTGCCTTGCTCATAACTAAATCTTTCAGATTTTCATAAACAGGCACCCAAAGTCTATCCATGAAATACCGAATTCCATCCTCTTTCACCGCTAGCTGTTTATCCATTCCCCTTAATGACTCAGAACCAACATTTTCTACTTTTAAAGCTTCTATCTGCGCCTCCTTAACTTGTTCGGGCAGTTGGGTACTGATAGTAAGCTGTAAAGCTCGCACCCGTCGGGGTTTAGCTGTTTCCTTCCTCCTTAGGGCATCGGCAACTACGTTCGCCTTTCCCGGATGGTACTTAATAGCGCAATCATAATCGTTTAGTATTCCACCCAACGTCCTGTCTCATATTCAACTCTTTTTGCTCGAAGATATGTTGAAGACTCTTGTGATCGGTGTAGATAGTGCACTTGGTACCGTACAAGTAATGTCTCCAGATCTTTAAGGCAAAAACCACTGCACCCAATTCTAAGTCATGGGTGGTATAGTTCTTCTCATGAACCTTTAGTTGTCTCGAGGCGTAGGCTATCACCTTATCTCGTTGCATCAAGACACAACCCAATCCTGAATGGATGCATCGCAATACACACAAAATCATATGTTCCCTCGGTAATGCTAATATCGGGGCAGTATAGAGTTTTTGTTTTAACAATGGAAAGCTGATTCTTGACTCTCACTCCATTGTATGTCGTTCCTTGTGGGTCAAGGCAGTGAGAGGTGTGTGATCTTAGAAAATCCTTCTATGAATCGTTGGTAATATCCTGCTAATCCGAGAAATTGTCTTATCTCACTCGGCATTTTGGGTGTAGTCCAATTCTTTATCGCCTCAATTTTGGCAGGATCAACATGTATCCCTTTCTCATTAACAATATGACCTAGGAATTGCACTTCTCTTATCCAAAAGTCACACTTTGAGAATTTGGCATATAGCTGCTCATTTTTCAAAAGTTTCAAGATCATTCATAAGTGCTCTTCATGCTCCTCCTTGGTCCTAGAATATATCAGTATATCATTGATGAATACAATGACAAACTGATCAAGATAAGGTTTGAACACGCGATTCATGAGGTCCATGAACACAGCAGGTGCATTAGTCAACCCAAAAGGCATGACCAAGAACTCATAATGACCATAACGAGTACGAAACGCAGTCTTGGGAATGTTCTTCTCGAACTTTAAGTTGATGATAACCAGATCTCAAGTTAATCTTCGAATAATAGCTTGATCCTTGAAGCTGATCGAACAAGTCGTCGATACAAGGTAAAGGGTATCGGTTCTTGACTGTTACTTTGTTTAACTCTTTATAATCGATGCACATCCGGAATGTGCCATCCTTCTTCTTAACAAAAAGAACAGGAGCTCCCCGAGGTGATGTGCTAGGTCGAATAAAGCCCTTATCTAAAAGCTCCTGAAGTTGTGATGACAACTCTTGTAGCTCGTTTGGTGCTAATCGATAAGGTGCCCTAGCAATCGGAGCTGCGCCGGGAGTCAACTCAATCTGGAATTCCACTTGGCGGTGAGGTGGTAATCCAGGAAGATCCTCTGGAAACACCTTCGGAAAGTCGCGCACTATAGGAATATCCTCCATTCTCCTTTCTTCTGCCTGCTTATCGGTTACAAGTGCTAGAATAGCCACACGACCTTTTCATAATAACTTTTGAGCTTTTATGTATGAGATGATGCCTATCACAGCACCACTCCTATCACCTCTGACGGTAAGGACTTTGTCATCAACAGGGATTCGTATGATCTTCTCCTGACATATGACTTCCGCTTGTTTGCTAGAGAGCCAATCCATGCCTATCACAACATCAAAACTCCCCAACGTAACAGGCATAAGATCTATAGCGAAAGTATGACCAGCAAGTTCTATCTTACAGTCTTTAAGGATATGCGTTACATGGATCTGTTTACCATCGGCTAATTCCACAGTGTATTTCGATTCTAAAGCAGAGGGTATATCACTTAAAAGACTACAAAACTTTAAGGACACAAAACTTCTATCGGCTCCAGTATCAAATAGTACTGTAGCAAAACAACCATTAACAGAGAACCTACCAGTAATAGTTGTGGGATCATTTAGAGCCTCACCTGAGCCAATGACGAAGGCTCTCCCTTTGGCTCCATCTTTATTGCCGCCATTACCAGTACCATTTCCACCGTCGTTATTATTACCGTTGTTGTTGTTGTTATCGTTGTTGTTGTGTTGTTGTTATTGCCATGGCTATTTCTCCTTAGTTGTGGGCAGTTTCGCCTGTAATGCCCTTCTTTCCCACATTCAAAACAACCTTTGGGAGTTTCTTGAGGTTGTTGTGGCCTCCTTACCAGCTCACCACGACAATCCTTAGCAGCGTGTCTAATTTTTCCATAGCGTTGACACTTGAAGCTATCACACCTTCCCACATGATGGTAATTACACCGAGTGCACTTCGGATGTCTACCACCATAACCACTGAGTCCTTGATTATTTGCAGGCGTTTGGTTGAAGTTGCGGTTATTGTCAAACCTCCGTTGCTGCTGAACTGGCTGTTGAGGTTGAGGTTGACCGCTAGAATATGATGATGCTTTGGTGTTGTTGGCATTATCCCACTTTCTTTTGTTGTCGGGCACGCTCGCCACAGCACCCCGTTTGGGTAGACGTCCTTGCTCCACGGCTTGGTCAGTTAGCCTGTGAGCTAGCTGAATGGCTTGCTGAATTGTGGTTGGGTTGGAAGCAGTTACCATACTTTGGATTTCGGGTACCAATCCCCGTATGTAATGCTCCACCCTCTTATGCACCTCATTCACCATTCTCGAGCACAAAGTTGCTAGTTCATGGGTTCTGGTGGTGTAAGCCTCGATTTCAAGCCCCGCATCTTCAATTGCCAGAACTCCATCTCTAACTTCTGCACTTCATTGCGAGGACAGTACTCCTCAGTCATCATTGCTTTGAACTCATCCATGGAAGTCCATTCGCCATTGCTTGACCTAACATCTGGACTTGCGCGTTCCACCAAGATAGAGCAGCACCCTCTAAAGTGCCGGTAGCATACTTCACTTGAACCGTAGGTGGACAGTTACATTGGAGAAGACAGACCCAGTCTTCTCAAACCATCGTACAATCCCTACAGCACCCTCTGTACCACTGTAGGTGTGTGGTTTACAGTCCATAAAGGACTTGTAGGTACACACTGGTGGTCCTGTTTTAATACAACACACATTAATCAGACATCCCATACAGTTATGAAGGATATCAGATTTATCTTTCTATCATTGTTTACCTGCTGGCTGACCCGCGTGGGCAGTAGCCACTACCGCCTGAACATGCTCATTAATTAGAGCAGCCAATTCTGCGGGGGTCATGTTAATAGCACCACCGCCCTGTTCTCCAGTGCCACGTCCACGTCCGCGTCCACAACCACGTCCACAACCACGTCCACGTCCGCGTCCACAACCACGTCCACGTCCGCGTCCACAACCACGTCCACGTCCACGTCCACGGCGTCCATTCTTTTCACTTTACATTCACAAATACAATAATGAGTAACATCAAACACATTTATCTCATTGAAGCACAATAAACAGTAAATAAAAGAAATAATGAATCATCACAACCACAACATTCATAACAAAAATAATAACCAAAGTAAATAAATTGTAAATAAGTCACAATGTATTTATCAATGTCAAAATTCAAGTTTGTCATTCGTGTGGGGAAACAACCCTTCCCACATAGGTTTCAAAAAGAAAAACACCACGTAGTCTAAGTCATATAAATAAAGTCAATCGACAACATTTGACCCATCACTGTCATCCTCCATCTCCACCAGTTCCTCCTCCTCGGGTCCCTTCTAGGGATCCTCATCCCCAGGGTCTGCTGCAGGAGCAGGAGCTATAGCAATCTGAAGTGCCGCTAGTTGAGCTTCTAAAATAGCAATCCTATTATCGGCTACGGCATCCCGCTGTTCACGAGCAGTCACGCGCCCTTGGAGTGCCATGAGGCCATCTTGCATACGGTGACACCCATTTAGGGTCTTCCCGTGTTGTTCCTCGAGTTCATCCAGTTGATGTCTCAGTTTGTACACCTCTTGCTGCAGTGTACAGACATCACCCGTGAGCCGCCTGACTCGATGCTGCTCAGTGTCCAGTGCAGCCACTAGTGCAGCAATCAGTTGCTCGTTGGACTGCACCGTCCGTGGGAGTGAAGGCATTGGTTGGTCCGCATTGTTCCTAGTCCTGGGCCTCGGGACAGGTACGCGCTCCCTAAACAAAATATGATCAATGAATCTAGGATAGAAACTCCAGTCTCGTGGAGGGTCACGCTTCATCAATGCAAAAGGTTGATCCCAGTCAATCTCCTCTCGAGGATAAGCTAGTCGGGGCCAATCAAATCCATTGTCAGATACAGGTGCGGGAGGTGGGGATTCAGATCGTGAAGGTATTCAGGTCGCTTACCCAGAGCTCTCGATGATGATGCCATGCTGCAGAGAGTGTGACGTATATGCCAATGAGTATACAGTAGATGAGAATAAGGCACAGGTAACTAACTAACTGTGTGCGGTTATAGTCTAGTGTGTATGCCACCTAGTTCCCTATAACCAATGGCTCTGATACCAATTTGTCACACCCTCAAAATCCACTTGCGGGGTTTTACCACGAGGCGTGTGAACAAACCAGGATCACAGTCAATAGTTACTCAGAACGACTCTATATGCCATAATTTAAATAAAATCCACCAAAGTACAAACTTGAAACTGTGCGGAAGCGTTTTGTAAAAAAACCCAAAGAAATACAAGTGTATACTATGGCAAAACATGTGCCAACCCAAAAGAGTAAACATTATCGTTAAAATACTAAAAAATATCTTGAAGACCGAGTCTTAGAATGCAAGTGAACCATGTAGTGCTCCTATGGCAAGCAAGCTAATGATCTGAGAATAGCACACTAAAATGTCAACACAATGGTTGGTGAGTTCAAGAGTGATAATCAAACATAAACAATTTAATAACATATATATAAAAGTAGTGCATTGTAACAGATAGCTAGTCCATTAACAATAAATATTAATTCATAGGGATTCGCAATTGAAGCTGACTGTGTTACGTTGTTGCCTCCTGTCATGACTTAACTGGTTGTGACAATGTTCAATAGGACAAATTGCACCCGGTTGACCTCGAGTCACACAGGTGGGGCTCGTCAGACCCAGTAGTACTACCCAAATTTCCCCGCTATGGAATATTAACAATTCGAAAGTGTGAGGACTTTTCCATGATATCAACACTATATTAATATTATACACAACTTGATATATAAAGCGTTTGTGATTTACCAGTATGCTATCTCCCCGAAAAGAGATTAAATAAAGAGTGGGGCATGAACTCACCTGATATGCGTGATAGACACTTAGAGTTTTACTAGACAAACAGAATGGACAGACAACCTTCAGAGGTTACCTAGATCATATAAGTACATGAGTACGTGTAAACAAAGAACATGTGAAACCCTAAGTACACTACAACCAAGGACTCAAGATTTCAGAGAACAGACACGTTTGACCAAGTTGACCAGTTTGACCCGTTGGTGACTTTATATGTTGTAAACCATTCAAGTAATCATACACATATATCATACATGGTTAACATTCAAATAGATCATATGTATGCTATATTACCAGGTGTATCACTTAGATCATCATACAACCAAGTATCATACAAGTCATGTGACTCTAGAACATTAACATGTCCACTAGTTATAACACAACTAACATGTCACACAAAGATCAAACCACGCACCACATGCCATGTGAAGCCACTCACGACTTCACATCCTAAACCCTGCCAATCCTACTAAGTAGGGGCCTCAGATTCGCACGCGTGTATGCTGATAATCATATTCATTAGCCATGTACATTGCATTCAAAAACATCACAACAATCAATTCCAGTCCCAAACATGATATCCTAACTACTAACCAACATCATCATCATACATGATCATCAAAGTCCAAACATCACCCATGATTATCCAACATCCCATACAACTAATTAACATGTTCTATCACATTAGAATTCATCCATGAACTTACTAACATGCTCCTAACATCCCAAACATGTTCAAACTATCATCCATCAAACTTTGTGCAAATAAAGTTTCCCTTTTGGAAAGCACATCCCAAAATCTATCAACATCCAATGCATTCATGAATTCATTAATAATATAAATTCAAGTTCATATCAACATCTAAGCATGATCAACAACATCCAAACATCATAACTCATCAATTCATCAATAATTCAACATTACATGCAAATAAAGTTACTATTATTAGTAAGCTATGAACACCAACTTCAATTCATCAATTTCTTGCAAGATCAACGTATCCTAACATTCATACAATCTACAAATCATCATACATCATCAAACAATCATCAACTTCACATAATCATGCTAGTTTCAAATTAGGGTTTGCATAAAACCAAAGTTCATGATCAATCCACTAGAAACATACAATTCATACATAATCAACGTTAAAACAATGTATTCAATCCAACTAACATACTAACATCATCAATTAACATCAATTTCGACTCCATGAACACCCATTCACGAATTTAGGTTCGGCCATCATGAACAACTCACAAAAACTTGAAAAATCTAACCTTTAAACGTGCGTTAACTTGCAATTGATGATTCCAACGTGTTGTATGCCTTGCAATCGAACCAAATCGATGCTTTGATGCTTGTTCTAGGCGAAATCGCAAGGGAGAGGGGTGTGGTGTGAGGTGAAGTCGCGGCGAATGGGGTGGGCTAGGGTTTGGGATTGTTTTGTTTAATTTTAATTTCCATATTTACCCTTTAAACCCTTGTAATTTGTATTTTTAAAAACTAGGCTTTAAACTCTTTGTAAAGTGTTTTTAACTTAATAATATAAAGATATAAACTAATGAAAATCATTTATATTTTATCTTTGTAAAGTGTTTTTAACTTAATAATATAAAGATATAAACTAATGAAAATCATTATATATTTTATCTTTATAAAAACACAAGGCATACGAATAAATAGGCACGTTTCCGCGTTACGCGATTAATTTTCTAATTAACATTTAAAACATGCAAACACATAAACATAACATGATAATCACATAATCAATTAGATTATCATTAATTTAACATTATTAATTTTTATTAGGTGACCAATGTTAAACGATAACTAGTGTGTGTTTACGACACGTGTATGCAAGACTTAACGGAACTAACGGAGTTTGGTAACGGAAATTTACCGGATGTCACAATTTGTAACAAAAAAAACACTTAAGATGGGTAAAGATATGCATTATTAACATGTATATTTATTTACATATCAAACATCACCACACTTAAGCTTTGCTTGCTCTCAAGCAAAATCTCAAAAGATCTAACAAAATTCCTATTGGCTTTACAAACATAGATGGGCAGTTCACGAGCAAACTAAAGATTTAAATGCATAAGACTTGTTAAGAAATACAACATTTAAAGAGGACACCAACGAGTCAACCAATTTCCAATGTGTGAGAATATTTAATAAAATGTGACAATGTTTATGGGATGAGGTTTATGCCTTAACTTGCACTTCTCACAATGATTCGCTCAACACTCGGATATATATAATATATATATATATATATATAATATATATATTATATATATATATATATATATATCTATATATATATATATATAGGATGTGTATATGTAAATCACTCAAAGCACATAATGAAGCAACATTATCATAAGCTTGCTTAGAGATCAAATTCTCCACCACATAACATAAGAAAGTCGCACAAATCAAGAGGTCTTTGAAGGTTGTAAGGGGGCTGGGGTTGAAGGTGTGGATTTTGGTGAAATAGTGATTAAAATGTTAAAATCCGGAATCGCTAGATGCTACGTGCGAACAACTACAAAACATGAATAGAATACACTAACTAACATAAACTAAAACAACATACAAATAATGAGCTACCGGTTTTCCATTATAACATACAAAATTGCTCATTTTAATTGATTTCTCCTAAATCAAACGAAGAAAGTAATGCAATAATCTTTTTTTTTCTTTTTCTTTTTTTTCATATTTTTTATATAACATATACTACGCTAATAGAACAATAACATGATTGTTCTAAACATAATTACAACTACATAAAATAAGTTAGACAACTAACAAAATCCAGAATTTAACACAAGGATTAAAAGGAAAAAAAAGGCTATTTGGCTAATTAGGTAATGAATGATGGTAAAACAATAACGTGAGGGTTAGGCTCAACAAGAGCAACTAAGGGTGATGATTGGGCATGGGAAGAGAAACAAAAAAGGGGTACACAAGGTGAGTTTTCCTAATGCCTCAATCATTTTCATGCAATAACTTAGTTCATGATCTTGAAATGAATCACCTGAGCAAGTTCTAAAATGTTACAACATTTAAGCCACTCCATAATTAACAAAAACATAAGCATGATATATAGTGAATAAACAATGCTCGAAAGGCACAAAATTTTCACTCATGGAAACGGGGTGGTAGGAATCGATGCAAACTTTGGCATAAAACTCTTTCGATCAACATGACAATTATTACGATTTTTCAACATGGTTATTGTATTTTCGTTGGATTCTTTTAAAAATGTGATTTCAAAAGTAAACTTATGCTTAAGAATCTAACGTTTAAGCAAAATGAACACCATAAAAAAATTTAGCCACAAAGAGAAGTTTGTTAGAAGCAAAATATAAGATTGTTGGTTTTGATGAAATCAATCAAAAATCCCTAACATCCCCACACTTGAATGGCACATTGTCCACAATGTGAAAAATGTGCAAAAACAATGCAATTAGACGCAATGAATATGTAAGTGAGAATGAAAAAGAGAACAAAGACTCCCCTGATAAAAAATTCCTAACGCGCGCGATCAGATTCTAAGTAAGCCCAGAGCAACCTCACGAATCACGTAACCAAGAGTCCAAGATGATCTAACAAGCATAACCAGAAGCAAAAATATGAAGCGACAAAATGAAAGACAAAGCATAAAAACATCAATAAGAAAACTACTAGAAACGATAATAACACATAGTGTTCATGAGTTTGTACAAACAAATACACAAAAAAGAACAACCCAATTCAAAAGCCCATAAACATAAATGGAGGGTATCATACTAATGCTTCATAAGATCATCCCCAGAAGGTGGCGATGGGAATGGGCGTGGCTCTCGATCGGCAGCACGTGCAGATTGTTGTAGCTCCTTGACAATCCACTGAATGGAGGCTGAAATTTGAGAAACGGATTGGACAAGGAGCTCTTGTGTCTGAGCAAGTTGATCGATGTGCGCAGCTAGGTCGACAGGTGGTGGAGGGGCTGGTACCTTTTCTCGAACAGCTATGGCCGATGCTTCCCCGCCACCTAACTGTGAAGGTTGCCACGGGTTTCCATCGTCATCAATGAACTTCCATCCTTCATCACCAACCATGCAGCCAAACTCATATTCTCTAACATGGAGGTGCTAATGAGTAATGTGGGGAATAGAGGTGTCAAGCCTGAAACAACATCAGTCATAAAATTAAAAGAAAAAGCCAACTGTGTTATGAAAGAACCACCACAGATATAACTAGCGGGCTTTGTTCCGATGCACGATGAGAAGAATTATGCCATAGCGTAAGCCAGATTACAAGGCACCTGCTTGATTAAACAATATAAGAAAAACAGATCCTTACGGGTCACCACACCCCTACTGTTCTTCCTACCACAGATCGAATGTGAAATCACACGGTGAAAATAACGATGAAGGGGATCGTGCAGGTGTGTACTCTCATCTAGTGCTTTGGGGAATGATTGTCCATCCCAATTTCACGCCAAAAAGCAGATAAAGTTCCCCGATCAATCTTTTTCAAACTTTGAAGAAATGGCGATCTTCTCAGCTCAGATTTAGTATAAATGCCAAACGCGCCCCCAAGATCAGCAACAGAAAGCTTGCGATCCTCACCACCCAATCTGAAAGAAATGGCGTTCTTATCATGTAAGTTAGTGACCGGGTTAGCAAATCAATAAGTAGCACAGAATTCCAACATGAGCTCTTTGTACTGAGGCTGACGAATCGAGAAGAAATGTTGCCATGGTTTCGTGAGCATAGTGTCAACACGAGACTTCTCTCCCAGAGCTTCCAAGGTGGACATGCAAATCGCGCGTGAGGGCTCAAAGATCCTCAAGCGAATGGCTTCATATCGCTTAGCACTCTCGTTGCCTTGCTCGAATTGAAGAAACCGATGAAGATCGTCATGCGCTATCACCTATAAAAATGAAAATGTGAGATAATGATTTAAACAATATATATGTGTATATGTATATGCATATATATATATGTATATATATACACACATACATTAACAAAAGATTCAGACATAATTACCAAAACCCGTGAGACACATTATATTAATTACAACCTTCAAGACATAAAAATGAAATTGATAACAAGCTTTAAACAATATCTCAGGATTGTATCCCAAACATGAAATAAATTGACAAAAAGAGGCTCCAAGTGTCGCGAGAACTAAGTTGTTGAATCCAAACAAAAATCATCACAAACACACATCAACAAGCTAATTCAAAACAACACCATCTTCATCTCAACAATTTCAACAAAAAGATAAAAAATCCATAAGCAATTCAACCCAAAATACATGTGAAATATCATACTATGGTTCAATTTTGCTTAGCTAAACCTAAATAACACAATTGTCAACACAACCTATCATGAAAATGTGTTGCGTGGTGGTTCGCGGTGGCTGGTGGTTGGTGACGGGATGGGTGCTGCGTGGTTGGTGGAGGTTGTGGTGATGGGAGGAGATGGTGGTGGTGGCTGGTATGTGTGGTTGTGAAGGTGGAGATGGTGTGAAAGATGGAGTTAGAGAATCAGATGTAGAAAATTAGGGTTTTAATTTTTTGACCTGAAAGTTGACAAAAATATGGCCATGACAAAAATGGTCATAATCATAACAGTAAGTTTTAGACTCATTTACAATGCAAAAGTTATGGTCATGACCTTTAAGTCATGGTCATAACAAATACATTCTCAAGAATTCTTAATTAAAATTTTTTTTATCTTATCATAAAAAAATTTCTTTTTTCATTTTCATTGATACATATACTTTTTTTCTTACTATTACCTAATAAAAAATATATATATATATATATATATATATATATATATATATTTAATTAATTAATTTTTTATAATATATATATATATATATATATATTATTAAATAGGTTATTACCAAAAGAAATTGATTTCCAAATTTAGTTATCGGTTTTTCTAATGCTTAGCATAATCATTAAAGAAATACTTACCGAGTGACGTCGGTAATCAAATCTTGAGTTTAATAATGCTACAAGAAAAACAACGATTTTCTAAATATCAAAATAATTTAAAACCCGTAAAAGGAGAAAATACAATACCATAATACGTTCAAACCCTCGGGTTGCCTCCCGGAAGCGCTTAGTTTATTAACGAGTCCTCAGCTTGACTCGACCCCGCATTAATTGTTCTTAGGGTGAAGATTCACAACCTCCAATTCCTCATCTACCGGGCCTTCGATGTAATGTTTCAATCGATGTCCATTAACTTTAAAGACCCTTCCATCCGGATGTTCAATTTCAACGGTGCCATAAGGAAACACTTGCTTGACATGGTAAGGTCCCGTTCACCGTGATTTTAATTTGCCCGGAAACAACCTAAGTCTTGAATTGTAAAGCAAGACACGCTCCCCCACTTGGAATTGTTTGTTATCCTTCAAGTGGTTGTCGTGTAGCTGCTTTGTTCGTTCCTTGTAAATTCGAGAATTCTCATAAGCTTGGTTCCTCAACTCTTCAAGCTTATGAACTTGTAACCACCTATTTTCACCTGCACATCTCAAATCAAGATTAACCGATTTCAAAGCCCAATATGCTTTATGCTCAAGTTCAAATGGTAGATGACAAGCTTTTTCGTAAACCAACTTAAATGGTGTTGTGCTTATTGGTGTTTTGTAAGCGGTTCGAAAAGCCCATAAAGCATCATCTAACTTATCTGTCCAAATCTTTTGGTTTTGCCCCACTGTTCATTCAAGAATGCGTTTGAGGCCTCGATTAGTGACTTCCACTTGTCCACTCGTTTGTGGATGATATGAAGTTGAAAATCTATGGTGAACACCATAGTGTGATAAAGCTTTTTCAAGTAGAGAGTTACAAAAATGAGTGCCTCGGTCACTAATTAAGGCCTTGGGTGTTCCAAACCGTGTGAACAACTTTCTTAAAAACTTCACGACAACCCTAGCATCGTTTATGGGTAAAGCAAGTGCTTCTGCCCATTTTGAGACATAATCAACGGCAACTAGGATGTATTTATGTCCTCGTGAAGATGGAAATGGTCCCATGAAATCGATGCCCCAAATGTCAAATATCTCACATACCTGAATACCATTTTGGGGCATCTCATCACGGGATAAGATGTTACCTGCTCCTTGGCAAGCATCATAAGCTTTAACCAACACGTGTGCATCCTTAAAAATGGTTGGCCAATAGAACCGAAATCATAAACCTTCTTGGCAGTATAATAGCTTCATGATGCCCACCAGTGGGTCCTTCATGACAATGACGAATAATGCTCATTGCCTCACTCCAATGCACACATCTTCTCACCACTTGATCTACACAAACCTTAAACAGATACGGGTCTTCCCAAAAGTAATGCTTTAGGTAGTAAAGAACTTCTTTTTCTGTTGATAAGTCATTCCTTTAACAAGGACCCCACCCGCAAGGTAGTTTGCAAAATCCATGAACCAAGGGTGACCATCAATCTCTTGAACCTGTAAAAGAAACTCATGTGGGAAATTATCATTTATGTTAGATTCCCGAAGGGTCTCTAAAGATGGGTTCTCGAGACGAGAAAGGTGGTCAGCGGCGACATTCTCAGCCCCTTTTTGTATTGTATCTCTATGTCAAACTCTTGCAAAAGCAAGATCCATCTAATTAATATTGGTTTTGCATCTTGTTTTCCAAAAAGATACCTAAGGGCTGCATGATCAGTAAACACAATGGTTTTTGATAAGATAAGGTAAGAGTGAAATTTATCAAAAGCAAAAACCACAGCAAGCAACTCTTTTTTAGTAGTTGTGTCGTTCTCTTGAGCATCATTGAGAGTCTTGCTTGCGTAATAGATTGGGTGAAAATGCTTTTCCTTCCGTTGTCCTAAAACTGCTCCAACTGCATAATCACTAGCATCACACATTAGTTCAAATGGGAGATTCCAATCCAGGGCCATCACTATGGGTGCATTTATTAATTTCTCTTTTAATAGATTAAATGCAACCAAGCATTCATCATTAAAAACAAAAGGTATGTCTTTTTCAAGAAGTTGGGTCATAGGTCTTGCAATTTTTGAGAAATCCTTGATAAAACGTCTATAAAAACTAGCATGACCTAAGAAACTTCTTATTGCTTTAACTGAGTTCGGTGGTGGTAATTTTGAAATGGTTTCCACCTTTGCCCTATCTACCTCTAGCCCCGTATTGGAAATCTTATGACCTAAGACAATGCCTTCTTTCACCATAAAGTGGCATTTCTCCCAATTCAAAACAAGATTTGATTGCTCGCATCTTGAAAGCATCCTTTCCAAATTACATAAACAACAATCAAAAGAATTTCCAAAGACCGAGAAATCATCCATGAACACCTCCATCGAGTCTTCAATCATGTCATGGAATATGGCAACCATGCATCTTTGAAATGTGGTCGGTGCATTACACAATCCAAATGGCATCCTTTATATGCGAAAGTGCCATAAGGACATGTAAATGTCGTCTTTTCTTGGTCCTCGGGTGCAATTGGAATTTGAAAATATCCTGAAAAACCATCAAGAAAACAATAAAACATATTCCTAGATAAACGTTTTAACATTTGATCAATGAAAGGTAAAGGAAAATGATCTTTTCTTGTTGTATTATTGAGCTTGCGGTAATCGATGCAAACTCTCCAACCCGTGACGGTTCTTGTAGGTATAAGCTCATTCTTGTCATTTGTCATCACCGTCATGCCTCCCTTTTTTGGTACCACTTGAACCGGACTAACCCATGGGGAATCGAAAATCGGATAGACTAAGCCCGCATCAAGTAGCTTGATTACTTCCTTCTTCACAACTTCTTGCATGTTGGGGTTAAGACGACGTTGATGTTGCACCAACAGCTTGTAATCATCTTCCATTAAGATCTTATGGGTGCAAAAGGAAGAATGTATCCTTTTTATGTCCATGATCTTCCAAGACCTAGCTTTCTTGTGTGTCTTTAACACCTTCAAAGCTTCACCTTTTCAACAATCGTCAAATCGGAAGCGATAATGACGGGTAATTTAGAATCATCATCCAAGTAGGCATACTCCAAATGAGAAGGTAGCACCTTAAGCTCCAATGATGGTGGTTCCTCAACAGATGGTTTAGCCCTAGTTGCTTCATCTCTTTCCGTTACTTCACATACTTCCGGACTTGAGTGTAACATCTCATATTTTTGTTAATTAAACGTTAATCGTTTATTCTTATAAGGGCCATTGTTATCAATCTTGAAATTCATGGGTTATTTATGCATATTCCTTAGTTGTCATTAAATTTAAATATATGAAAGTTAATAAATAAAATATTAAATCGAATGATAATAATATAATAATAATAATAATAATACTAATAATAATAATAACTAAAATACTAATAGTATAAACAATAACAATTAGTAACTTATAAAAGTTAAAAAAAAGAATAATGTTTAAAACTTAAAGTTTATCTAAGTTAAGGGGGTGTTTTGTTAATTTTGAAACTTTAAATAAGAGTTTAAAGCATAAAATGATACAAAACGAACTAGAGGGACCATTTGTGTAATTATTACCCAACCACCTCTTCTCTCTCCCCGCACATCCGGTGGCTTCTCCGGCCACCACCGGCCGAGCTCCGGCGAAGCCCAATCGTGGGTAAAAACGACTAAAATTGAAACCAAATCGTTACCAATCGGTTCACGAGCATAACTCGACCCCTTTAATACACTTTAATTGAAGTTTAAGCCGGTAATCGATGATTGAACTTGGTAACCGATTCACATTAAACCTCCAATCCGTTCGAACATTAAAATTCCATAACAATCGAATTAATTGAACCTAATCGATCCTCTATCTATCTCTAATCGTCTGCTATTTCCAATTTCATCTGAAACCCACTAGAATTACACCCCGATCATCATTTTCGTCGCAAACCTACGTCTAGTCGAACATCACTCTCTGGAGTTCAAGAATCGAAATTGATAGAGGGCTTATAATCTTGTTCCTCAGTATAAGCTTTTTGTAAAGGGAATTTGATTATTATCATCATTTGCAGTCGAATCCTTTCACAACATAACCGCGACTTGTTCTACAAACTAAGGCCGACCATTTGAACTCGAACAAGTAAGTTCCATACACCAAAATGCTCGGTTTAATCTAGGGAGCAAAAGCCCTATGGTTGATTTTATTAACAACCCCAAATCCATGCTCAATTTGATCCAAGAAAAACCTAGGGTTTATCGGATTTGGGGATGTTTGTAATCTTTGCTCTTTAACATTTATAGGCTGAGACCTAACACGGCCCCGACCCTTGGTTTACTGGTTCTATACCCGCATCTCATACTAGAGGTCCCGGGTTCGAACCCGGAGACCTCCATTATTTTTTTAAGGATTTTTTGTAGATTTTAAAAATATATAAAAATTGCTAAAAGTTATAAAAAATCATTTTATAAACTGTATTTATTTTAAAACCATTTAATTATTTTTCTGTAATTTATTTATTAAGATATTCTTATATTTTTATTTTTATCCTAAAGCTAATGACATAGTTAGTATATTTTTATATAATATAGACTTTAAATACTAGTTTAATTTATACAAACTATTATTCCTAATATTGCCTTTAAATTATTATTTAAATCATGTTTATTTTATTACAAAACTTTATTTAAACTTTATAAATATTATAAAATTATTATAAATGTTATTCTTATCTTTATGTAAAATATAAATATATTGTTCCCAAGAAAATATAATTGATATTCATTTGTTAAATATAATGGACAAAGGCCCAAACATCAAATTGAACTTTAGTTGACGTTAATTTGTTAAACTTATTATTAAGCGTTAACCTTGTGAATATATATATTTAGGTGCCTTGTGAAGATTTACGTTGGGACGTTGCTTACCTTATTTCTTATTAATCATCTATTATATACTTATTGATCAAGTGAGTTCCTTGCCCGTTTTTATATTTTCACACTAATTTGGGGTGAAACATGATACTTATTCTCATACACTTGTAAACGTTTAAACTTGTAAGCACTTGCAATTCATATTTTTGTCATGGTTGTTTGTGTGTTGTAAGTGATTATATGAGATACATAGTTTGTTTACAATCATTAACTATTGCTATCCTGACGACGTCTTAGATCTTGGGCCTGACAAGCCTATTTGGTGCTAAATCCGAGGTATTGCTGGCTCCTGATGACGTATGCTTGTTCATCATGGGAACCAAATACACTTAGCCAATCTTATATACTTGTAATCAAGTCGAGGTTTGGTTGTAACGATATGTGTTCTATAACCTTACTAACCGATAACCTATGACATGAATTGCTACTTGAAACCTTGTTATTATTTTGTATGAAAACCTTGGAAACTCACCAACTATTTATAGTTGACCTTTTATTTTTATCATGTTTCAAGTAACCCTCAAGTTTAAAGTGGTCTTTTGAAGCTTGCAATAAAACTAGGACGTGGACCTAGTTAAATAAATAAAATGTTAAGTTGTGTTTTGATTTATGTTTGAACTTATTTCATGTTTGAGACTTATGTTTTTATTTCCTTTTGAAACTTATAATTTTAATATTTACATTTAAATATAGCGTTATGTGGTTGTGAACAATCTTACCCTCATATTTTGATGTTTCCGCCGTCAAGGTTGGGGTGTGAAAGATTGGTATCAGAGCCCATAACTATAGGGATTTAGGTTATTAGAATGGTGACCTAGACTATAGCTTATGCATGAACCTCATAGAATAATATTTATATTCTTGGAATATATATATTGTTTACATGCTACATAATGCTATACCATACTTATGTGCAACTTGATGCCTTAGCATAGGTTTGCCTTGTAATTGTTAAACTTTGTTACTTGTCTCCCTAAACTTACCTTTGACACTTTGACTCTCCCCGACAAATGAAACTTCTTAATCTTATTCTCGACGACACATGGAATCGTATACTTATGCTTAAGACTTGAATCTTTAGACTTATGTCTAATCTATGTAAATCTCATCAAGGTTTTGATTTCATGAACCTAAAAAATTTGTGTGACACATGGACACCTGCATTCTGGATTTCCTGGCAAAAGGCCCTCGGGCTAAGGCAAGCATATCGCATAAATCCTACGGGACTAGTTATGCTTACCTGGAGATTTCTGGGATGAGTGATAAACTATGGTCAACATACACAAATTCCTAAGGCGAATGGGTCAACTTACCTTGACGTGTCAACGTTTCCAAATGGTAATGCGTTACCAAATGGAACCATTCCATGTGCCTTACAACTCTTGTCTTATCCTTGTTGAATTATGATCCTTGTTATTCTTTTCCTCGTATCTAACTCATTTTGCATATTCCAGCATGTCTCGTCATCATGGAAAGCGTGGAAGTTCCGATCGTAAGCTAGCCGCCATGATCGCCCGACAAATGGTTGTTGTCATCCCGACCATGGTTGTTGAACTCAATAGCACCTTAATGACCAACTCTAGCAACAATGGAAATGGTCAAGGAGAGAATAGTTCTAACCAAGGGCGCAACAACCAAACTTGCACCTTCAAGCACTTTAGCTCTTGCAAGCCCACTAGTTTTAGTGGCAAGGAAGGAGCCACTGGTCTTCTTGAGTGGTTCGAGAGCATGGAGAACACGTTTGTCAAATGTGAGTGTCCCGAGGCACTCAAAGTTCGTTATGCCACTAGTATGCTCCAACAAAGGGCTCTCACCTGGTGGAATAGCGAGAAGAGAAATCGTGGAGCCGATGCTATATTAGCACTCTCTTGGGATGAGTTTAAGAACATCGACATCGCGAAGTTCTGTCCAAGAAGTGAATTGCAAAAGTTGGAAGAAGAATTCTGGAATTTGAAGCAAAATGATGATGATCATCTGGCCTACTCAACTAGGCATCATGAGTTGAGTATACTACTACCCCATATGGTCGACACTGTCCCCCGCAACATCGAGAAGTTCATAAAGGGTGTATGTTAGGATCACAGTATCTAGTTTGATCAATTAGATTGGATTTGCAGCGGAATGAGCACACAAATTAACAAATTTAAACAAGAACACATGAAATTTATCAATGAAACGGTGTTTGTTATAGAGAGAGAAAATATGCCAAAAGGAATATATTCATTCAATCCACGCTTTGGCTCGGCTTATCGCACGGTTACAATTAGGTCATCTTTCCTTTTATAAGGAAAGCTGACGCCAGCTGATGTCACTTGACAGTGACATCTAACTGTTATTTAACTACTGAAAGTTAACACGACTATTGAAGATGTCAAACAGCTGACATCTTTTAACAAAAATACCAAGTGTTAACTATCACTACAACTACTGAAACAACAACAACTGAAGAACATGCTCTTAGTCGTTTTACAAGTACTGAAATAAATAATAAAACTACTGAACGGAAACCATCACAACAACTGAAGAATGCTTTTTCAGCTGTTGTGACAAACTCTAAAGGCTTCAGTACTTGGACTTCTTGAACATCAGTTGATGTCTTCAGTCTTTGTACTTTCGTTGTTGATCTTCAGACTTTGGTCTTCAGCTATTGAAGTCTTCAGTACTTTAGTCTTCAGCTGTTGAAGTCTTCAGTACTTTAGTCTTCAGCTGTTGAAGTCTTCAGTACTTTAGTCTTCAGCTGTTGATCTTCAGACTTTGTCAAACAGCTGATCAAGTCTTCAGCAGCTGTTGTGATGTCTTGTGGGACTTAAAGATTTTTCTGATCTAGCTCATTAGTTCTTTTGGTCCAACAAACTCCCCCTGAACCAATGCAGCCAAAACCTTTAAGCTTATTAAAGATGTCCCACTTATTATGGCAGAAAAATTGGTCTTTTTGTCTTCTAGATCAGCTCAGAAGTGACCCTTGTAAGCACAGGCCTGGGAAGAAGTCTTAAAGATCTGTTTGGCAAGGGATGGATGGGAACTCTGTCTTGGGGAACTGGACACAAAGCTGTTACCCCATCCATGAGATCTACTTCCCAAATATGAGTTTGTAAGACTTCCTTATATAGGCCTCAATGAAGGTTACTTGTTCCTCCATGGTAAGCTCTTCTGCTTCTCCTTTAAAGAGTGATTCAGGCCCATAGTACTCAGATAGGTATTTGACCTGCTTCCCATTATTTAGCTTCACAGTTGTTATGATTCTATAAGCAAATTCATCTGGGTGAATACCCTCTAAAAACAACTGGAGCTCATTCTTTCTAACTTCCTCAAGCCTCCTATATACTAACCCCTTTTTCACCACTTTATTCTTCAGCATCTTTTGTGGGGTCAGTTAGCTTTATAGGCTTTCTTGAAGTCATCTAGGATCTCCCAAGGTGATACTACAAAGGCCAGAGAGATCACTTCATCTACAATCTTCTTTACTTGGCCAATGTATCTCTGTGGAATATTTTTCTTTTGAATCCTATGAGACACCCTGGGATCAGGCCAAATCCTCACTCTCTCTTTTCTATATTGAAATGTGTGTCTGAGAGTGTATAAACTTTGAGAATGTTTCAGCTGATTCAAGTTTTTAAGATTCACATGACCCAGCCTTCTATGCCATAGAATAGATTCTTGAGGAGAAGCCTTGGAAAATAGGCAAGGATGGCCTTTGAGATCTATTTTCTTGGAAAGATCTAAGGCATACACTCTTCCTGTCCTGTTGGCCCTCGGGAGAGTGTGATCATCCAACACCTTATCAATCAAACTCAGAACTTTGGATGACAGAATCCTGTAATTCTCACTGGTGAAAAGAGCAACATGGCCTTTATCACACATTTGACTGACACTCAAGAGATTGTACTTGAGATTCTCCACATGGTTAACATCATCAAACCTTATTTCCCCATTGGAAACAAAGCCTTTGCCAATGATGTAACCCTTAGCATCATTGCCAAAAGAAACGAACCCCTTCTTTCCTTGAGAGTAATCATGAAGAAGAAAGTTGTTCCCAGTCATATGCATAGATCCTTCACTGTCTACATACCAGATGCTACTGTGGCATGCTGAAGAACCCTGCAATCATAATAAATTAGTTAGTTTTTGAGACCCAAACCTTTTTGGTTTTGGGTCTGTTCACATCAACAGATGGTAAACTAACAGATTTGCTATGAAGAACAGCCTGAGGGGATGGAGATGGTGAGGAAGAAGAATCCTTTGGCATGGATTTTCTTCTCTGTGGTTTCAGCACAGGAGCATCTAATTGGTTAACTCTCCCCAATAGATGTTGAACCATCATAACAAGTTGTGTCTGATTTTGTGATAAAGCCTTCAGCTCATCAGACACATTAGTGCTTGAAAGTGATGGATTCCTGTGTTGTACCATCTTCCTTTGAGCAACCTCAACTGTTGCCTGATTAACCCCTTCTTTTTTGGATTTTTTTTCGGATTTAGGGGTTACAGGTTTTGATGTTGCTGGTACAAACTTGGTTTCAAACTCAGTTCTCATTTTATCCATTTTCTTTCTAATGTTCTTATTTTGTTTGAGTTTGGAGCCCTTTTTATACCAGCAATCATCAGTAAGATGATTGAATAAGCCACATATTTCACATGGCTTTTTCTTCATCTTAAGTTGATCATCTGCTAAAGAAGATGAAACTACTGAAGACTTATTCTTTAGCGTTTGCGATCAGTACTAACATTTTGCTTCCTTGCAGTACATGCTTTCTTGATATCTTCTTCAGTAGTTTTCCCACCCTTTCTACTGACAGTTTTCTTCCCTTTAGTACATGCAGTAGTTTGGGTTTGTTCTCCAGGTGTTATGACTTGCTCTTTAGTACTTTTAGTACTTTGTGAAATACCACTTGGAGTGATCAACTTTTTGATCATGTGAGTGTCAGCATTTGAACCATCAACATCAGCTGATAGGTTTTGGGAGGAATTAATGCTGACATCAACCTCTGATGGTGTTGTATCAGATAGTAGATCACATGATGAAAAGGATTGGTTATTGCTTTCTCCATCAGATTCTACCTCTGCTCTGGGAGTAAAATCTGTAGGAGGAGCAGTGTGATTATAACCAATGCCAAACTTCACATTGGAAGCAGACTGCTTACTGAGAAGCATTTCAAAACCCTTGCAGGAATGTACCATCGATCACACTCTACCTGGGTAGCTGCAAGTGTTTCTTTGAGGTCTCTGTACTTCTCTAGAAGTACCTCTTCCCTAGCCTTATTATCAGTGATTTGGCATTTAAGTTTGTAAATCTCATCATTCTTATCATTAAGCACACACTCACATTCAGCTTTTCTTTTGGATATTATTTGTTCTAGCTCAATGTTCTTGTTAATTAAAGCTACATTATCTTCTCTAATAGATGCAAATGCGGCTATGCATGTTTCAGAACATAACTTGGCTTTGGCCTCAGAGGATACCTGTGATACCTGTGGTGTGGAAGCATTAGAGGATGAAGTATCAGCAGACTCCAGAGCCATAAGAGCAAGATTTCCAAAAGGATTATCACCGCCATGTTGACCAGCACCAGAAAACAGTTGTTCATGACCCGGCATATCATCTGGCAAACTGCTCCAGTCAACAACTCCTGGGGTGAAAAAGCTGTGTTGAGGAGGTTGAGATTGTTGATGAGATTGGGAAGGTTGAGGCTCAGGAAGAGCAGGTGGTTGTTGAGCAATGGGTACTTGAACTTGACTGGTTTGTGGCATGTAATAGCAGGGATATGAATATGGCATTGGACCCTGAGGGACAAAATATGCACGAGATAGAGGTTGTGATTGATGACCAGAACTAGCAGGATGTTGCCCTCTGTTTTGTTGAATATTACTTGGAAAAGTAACAAAAGGTGCAGAGGAGTTAGATCCAGATGATCTACACTCTCTTGCAAAGTGCCCAAGCCTGTGGCATTTGTGACACCTCAACTTACTCTTGTCAAAACCAACTTTGGTTTTGCCAGAGAGTCCAGGGAATTTCCTACCAGTTCTCTTGTAGAACTTCTGAGATCTGATATTAATCAAGGCCATTTGGCTCAGAATATCCATCTCTTCTAAGTCATCATCAGCTATACCTTTCAAATCATCCATAATGAAGCACAAATTGTCACTATTACAGCCTGACTGACTATCAACACTCACAAATGCATGATCAGAAATATTTGAAGAGAAATCTATATGCACATCATAATTACTTTCTGATTCAGCATATTCTGACTCATGACTGACCAAGGCAGTGTTCCCTGGTACAAAGTCTTCAGTGACCTTGCCACAGGATGCCAGTTTCCTTTTTTGCTCTATCTCTCTTTCAAATGTAAGCAGTTTCCCATGAAGTTGGGTGAGAGATAGGCTATCCAGATTTGCATTGGAGCGTAGGACAATTGTATATGTGTCCCATCTCTCAGGCAGTGATCTGAGGAATCTGTGGTTCATCTGGCTATTAGTGTATTCATGTTTGACTATTTTCAGCTCAGAGATCAAACATGAAAAACACTCAAACTGTTGAGTCAGAGTCTCACCCTTCCTATGAGCAAATGTCTCATATTGTTGGGCAAGTATTTCCCTATTGTTTGCTAAGACCTCATCAGTACCACCGAATTGTTCTTTCAGTGCCTTCCAGAGGTCATGAGCAGTTTCATGATGCATAAGCCCAGAATAGATTTCATTAGGCAGTGCCATGGCTAGAATTCCATGAGCTTTAGCATCTATCTCAAACAGTTTACGATCCTCATCAGAGTATTATTCCTTCTTCTTTGGAACCATTTGGTTGATTTCCGGATTGTTCACCATAGGCTTATGTGGACCATGAACCACAGATGTCCAACAACCTGAACTGTTAACAGACAGGTGATGGAGCATTCTTTGTTTCCATATGTTATACTCAGTCCTAACCAGCATCGGAGGCTTGGTTGAGGAACCGGTATTGTGAGGGTCATTAGAAGGAGTAGTCATAATCAGAATTCAGACAAATTCAAGGTAAACAAAGTAAATCTAGCTCAAAACCACTTCTAACCTCAAACAAAATAGCCAGAAGCAGCAGAGACTCAATCTCTATAACCGATTCTTGCAAATTTGCTAATTCGATCAAACGTAGATAGAAAAAGAATAGTTTCAATGATCAATTGTTAAGTCGATCAATGATTAACTAGCTCTGATACCATTTGTTAGGATCACAGTATCTAGTTTGATCAATTAGATTGGATTTGCAGCGGAATGAGCACACAAATTAACAAATTTAAACAAGAACACATTAAATTTATCAATGAAACAGTGTTTGTTATAGAGAGAGAAAATCTGCCAAAAGGAATATATTCATTCAATCCACGCTTTGGCTCGGCTTATCGCACGGTTACAATTAGGTCATCTTTCCTTGTATAAGGAAAGCTGACGTCAGCTGATGTCACTTGACAGTGACATCTAACTGTTATTTAACTACTGAAAGTTAACACAACTATTGAAGATGTCAAACAGCTGACATCTTTTAACAAAAATACCAAGTGTTAACTATCACTACAACTACTGAAAAGAAACTACTGAAACAACAACGACTGAAGAACATGCTCTTCAGTCGTTTTACAAGTACTGAAATAAATAATAAAACTACTGAACGGAAACCATCACAACAACTGAAGAATGCTTCTTCAGCTGTTGTGACAAACTCTAAAGGCTTCAGTACTTGGACTTCTTGAACATCAGCTGATGTCTTCAGTCTTTGTACTTCAGCTGTTGATCTTCAAACTTTGGTCTTCAGCTGTTGAAGTCTTCAGTACTTTAGTCTTCAGCTGTTGAAGTCTTCAGTACTTTAGTCTTCAGCTATTGAAGTCTTCAGTACTTTAGTCTTCAGTTATTGAAGTCTTCAGTACTTTAGTCTTCAGCTGTTGATCTTCAGACTTTGTCAAACAGTTGATCAAGTCTTCAGCAGTTGTTGTGATGTCTTGTGGGACTTAAAGATTTTCCTGATCTGGCTCATTGGTTCTTTTGGTCCAACAGTGTACCACCCCAAATTCAAGATGTTGTGGTGCGTAGATAACCCACAACTTTGGAAGAAGCCATTACTATCACCGCTCAACTCACCGAGAACCATATACAAGCGGGCACCACGTCTGTGAAGGGTGCAAAAAAGGTGGAAAAGACTGCTACCGAGGCTGTTAAGGAGACCAAAGCTGAACCGTCTAATAACAACAAGAAGAAGAAGCGCAAGTTCACCCCGGCACGCAACTATGTCGTGGCTGCACCCAAACAAACTCAAAGACAACTTGTACCTGCAGCTACACCTGTGGCACAAGTGCCTCGGGCTAGGGCCTATGCTGGTCCTCAACTTATGTGCAACACTTGTAGGTATCATCATTCGAGGAATCAACCATGCCGTATCTGCACCTTATGCGGTGAATATGGTCATTTGGTGGCGACATGCCACCATGCACCTAACAATGCCGTCGTGGTCACAACTGTGGGGAACCTGGTCATTTTCGCCCACAATGCCCTCGTCATGTGGGTAATGTTCCAAAAGCCCAAGGACGTGCTTTCAACATCAACGCAAATCAAGCACAAGCAAACAACGATATGGTAAATGGTATGTTAACTTACCTTTGACTTGTGTGACCTAATTCTTTCCATGCGTTAACTGTATCGTTAAATACCTTTATAATTGAACAGGTATGTTCCTTATTAATAAAACTTATGCCTATGTCCTATTTGATTGTGGAGCCGATAAGAGTTTTGTTTAGTTAGAGTTTGAACCCATACTTGCTACGCCACATACGAAACTAGAAAGACCTCTCACCGTTGAAGTTGCCGATGGAGAACCGATCACCATTGACGTCATTATTCATGATTGCATCTTAAGTCTTAACACGCATGATTTTCTTATCGATCTTATTCCTATGAAACTTGGAAGCTTCGATGTCATCATTGGTATGGATTGGTTAGCCAAACACCATGCTGAGATCATTTGTTTCGAGAAGTGCATCCGTATACTGTTACCTTTTGGAGATACTTTGAAGGTGTTTGGTGAAAAATCTTCCAAAGGACTAAAACTCATGCCTTGCACTCAAGCCCCAAAGTGCTTAAGCAAGAAGTATATGGCCTTCCTGGCTTACGTGGTCAACACAAAAGTCAAAGGGAAAGAACTTAAGGATGTCCCTATCATACGAGACTTTCCTGCAGTATTTCCCGATGACCTTAGTGGTCAACCTCCCGTGCGTGAAGTTGAGTTTAAAATTGACTTAATACCGGGAGCAAACCCCGTGGCTAAGTCACCATATCGACTTGCACATCTGAAATGCAAGAACTCTCTAGTCAACTTCAAGAGCTATCCGAGAAGGGCTTCATCCGTCCTAGTTCTTCGCCTTGGGTGCACATGTTCTTTTCGTGAAGAAGAAAGATGGATCGTTTCGTATGTGCATCGATTATCGTGAGCTTAACAAGCTTACCATCAAGAACCGTTATCCTCTTCCTCGTATCGATGACTTGTTTGATCAACTTCAAGTAGCTGCCATATTCTAGAAGATTGATCTACGTTCTGGATATCATCAATTACGAGTTCATGATGATGACATCCAAAGACCGTGTTCCGTACTCGTTATGGGCACTATGAGTTTATGGTTATGCCCTTTTGGTTTAACCAATGCTCCTGCTATTTTCATGGATCTCATGAACCGAGTATGCAAGCCTTATCTAGATACGTTTGTGATCGTCTTCATTGATGACATACTTATCTATTCCAAGTCCCACACTGATCACGAGCTACATTTGCGACAAGTTCTTGAGTTGTTGAAGAAAGAGCAATTGTACGCGAAATTCTCGAAGTGTGACTTCTGGCTCGAGGAAGTTCAATTTCTAGGACACGTGGTGAATAGCCAAGGAATTCACGTTGATCCTGCAAAGGTGGAAGCTGTGAAAAATTGGTGTGTTCCTACAACTCCTACCGAAGTTCGTTCTTTTCTTGGTCTTGCTGGTTATTATCGGCGATTCATTGCCAACTTCTCAAGGATCGCGAAACCACTCACGTTTTTTACTCAAAAGAATAAACCCTTCGAGTGGGGTTCCAAGCAAGAAGAAGCTTTTGAAGCGTTAAAGCACAAGTTGTGCAATGCTCCTATCTTGACCCTACCCGATGGAAATGACGACTTTACCGTGTATTGTGATGCATCTAAACAAGGCTTTGGTTGTGTTCTCATGCAACAAGGGAAGGTCATAGCTTATGCATCGAGACAATTGAAGGTTCACAAGGTGAATTACACAACACACGATCTCGAGCTTGGTGCTGTTGTCTTTGCTTTGAAGATTTGGAGGCACTACCTGCATGGTACGCAATGTATAGTCTACACCACTTATAAAAGCCTTCAACACGTCTTTAATCAAAAAGATCTCAATATAAGACAACGTCGTCGGGTGGAGTTGATTAATGACTACGATTGTGACATTCGATACCATCCTGGTAAGGCAAATGTTGTAGCCGACGCTCTAAGTCGAAAGAGTCACAACAAGATGATCTCATTCCAAGAAATTCGCGATCGACGTCAATGGTTTGACACTTTGGGTGAGTTCGATACTGAGATCCGACTAGATGTCAACGAGACTACCGTACTGCTACAAAACTTGAGAATAGATTGTGACATCAAGTTTAGTATCTTGGAGGCTCAACAAGTGGTGCAACAAGAAGGAAGAATGAATGATGAGCTGGAACATAATCTTATATCCCGATTGGAAACGAAACCCAATGGATTGATTTACTTCACAAATCGAATTTGGGTACCAAATCACGATAATCTTCGTACTTTTATCATGAACGAGGCTCATCAAACTCGATATTCTATTCATCCTGGTTCTGATAAAATGTACATGGATCTACGTAGTCAATATTGGTGGCCTGGAATGAAGAAGGATATAGCGACTTATGTAGCTAAGTGCCTCACGTGTACGAAGGTTAAAGCCGAACATCAACGTCCAAGTGGATTACTTGAGCAACCCGAGATCCCTATATGGAAGTGGGAACACATATCGATGGACTTCATAACTAAGCTACCCGAACCTCTCGAGGACATGATAACATATGGATGATCGTTGACCGATTGACCAAATCGGTATATTTTATACCCATACGTGACACTTACAAGACATCCAGGTTAGCTCGTATATACGTTGATGAGATTGTAAGTCGTCATGGGGTACCTTTGCACATCATATCCGACCAAGATGCTCGTTTCACTTCACACTTTTGGTCGTCTATGCAAGAACTCTTGGGTACTCAATTGGACCTAAGCACGGCTTACTATCCTCAAACTGATGGTCAAACCGAGCGAACAATCCAAACCTTGGAGGATTTGCTACGCCTGTGTGTTATTGATTTTGGTGGTGATTGGGATACGCATCTACCACTCGCGGAATTTTCGTATAACAATAGTTATCACTCGAGTATCAAGATGGCACTGTTTGAAGCACTTTATGGTCATAAATGTTGTTCACCGATTTGCTGGACTGACATTGGTGAAAACTTTATCACTGGTCCTGAACTTATAAAAGAGATGACCGATAAAGTTTCTCTTATCCGCAAGAACCTTGAAGTGGCGAGAAGTCGTCAAAAGAGCTATGCTGACAAGCGACGCAATCCATTGGAATTCTAAGTTGGGGATATGGTTCTTCTAAAGGTCTCACCGTGGAAAGGTGTTGTTCGCTTTGGGAAGAAGGGCAAATTGGCTCCAAGATTTGTAGGACCTTTCAAATCCTGAAAAGGATTAGGAAAGTGGCTTATAAACTGGAGTTACCTTCCGACCTTACTGGAGTTCACCCTATATTTCACGTCTCAAATTTGAGAATGTGCTTGGCTGATGAAAGTCTGCATGTTCCGTTGGAAGACATTCAGATTGACGAGTCATTGCATTTTGTCGAGAAACCTATTGAGATCATCGACCGCATAATGACGAAGACTAGAACCACAACAACCCCAATCGTCGAGGTTCGTTGGGAGAATAAACGTGGCGCTGAGTTTACTTGGGAACGTGAGGAGCACATGAAGAAGAAATACCCGTTCTTATTTGTATAGTTTCATTTCTCTTAATTTCAGGATGAAATTCTTTTAAGTTGGGGAGACTGTAACATCTCATATTATTGTTAATTAAAAGTTAATCTCGTTTATTCTTATAAGGGCCATTGTTGTCAATCTTGAAATTCATGGGTTATTTATGCATATTCCTTAGTTGTCATTAAATTTTAATATATGAAATTTAATAAATAAAATATTAAATCGAACGATAATAATTAATAATTATAATAATAATAATAATAATAATAATAATAATAATAGTAATAATAACTAAAATACTAATAGTATAAACAATAACAATTAGTAACTTATAAAAGTTTTAAAAAAAAGAATAATGTTTAAAACTTAAAGTTTATCTAAGTTAAGGGGGTGTTTTGTTAATTTTGAAACTTTAAATAAGAGTTTAAAGCATAAAATGACACAAAACGAACTAGAGGGACCATTTGTGTAATTAATAAAAAAACCCAACCCACCTCTTCTCTCTCCCCGCACATCCGGTGGCTTCTCCGGCCGCCACCGGCCGAGCTCCGGCGAAGCCCAATCGTGGGTAAAAACGACTAAAATTGAAACCAAATCGTTACCAATCGGTTCACGAGCATAACTCGACCCCTTTAATACACTTTAATTGAAGTTTAAGCCGGTAATCGACGATTGAACTTGGTAACCGATTCACATTAAACCTCCAATCCGTTCGAACATTAAAACTCCATAACAATCGAATTAATTGAACCTAATCGATCCTCTATCTATCTCTAATCGTCTGCTATTTCCAATTTCATCTGAAACCCACTAGAATTACACCCCGATCATCATTTTCGTCGCAAACCTACGTCTAGTCGAACATCACTCTCTGGAGTTCAAGAATCGAAATTGATAGAGGGCTTATAATCTTGTTCCTCAGTATAAGCTTTCTGTAAAGGGAATTTGATTATTATCGTCGTTTGCAATCCAATTCTTTCACAACATAACCGCGACTTGTTCTACAAACTAAGGCCGACCATTTGAACTCGAACAAGTAAGTTCCATACACCAAAATGCTCGGTTTAATCTAGGGAGCAAAAGCCCTATGGTTGATTTTATTAACAACCCCAAATCCATGCTCAATTTGATCCAAGAAAAACCTAGGGTTTATCGGATTTGGGGGTGTTTGTAATCTTTGCTCTTTAACATTTATGGGCTGAGACCTAACGCGGCCCCGACCCTTGGTTTACTGGTTCTATACCCGCATCTCATACTAGAGGTCCCGGGTTCGAACCCGGAGACCTCTATTATTTTTTAAGGATCTTTTGTAGATTTTAAAAATATATAAAAATTGCTAAAAATTATAAAAATCATTTTATAAACTGTATTTATTTTAAAACCATTTAATTATTTTTCTGTAATTTATTTATAAAGATATTCTTATATTTTTATTTTTATCCTAAAGCTAATGACATAGTTAGTATATTTTTATAAAATATAGACTTTAAATACTAGTTTAATTTATACAAACTATTATTCCCAATATTGCCTTTAAATTATTATTTAAATCGTGTTTATTTTATTACAAAACTTTATTTAAACTATATAAATATTATAAAATTATTATAAATGTTATTCTTATCTTTATATAAAATATAAATATATTGTTCCCAAGAAAATATAATTGATATTCATTTGTTAAATATAATTGACAAAGACCCAAACATCAAATTGAACTTTAGTTCACGTTAATTTGTTAAACTTATTATTAAGCGTTAACCTTGTGAATATATATATTTAGGTGCCTTGTGAAGATTTACGTTGGAACGTTGCTTACCTTATTTCTTATTAATCATCTATTATATACTTATTGATAAAGTGAGTTTTCTTCCCCCTTTTTTATATTTTCATACTAATTTGGGGTGAAACATGATACTTATTCTCATACACTTGTAAACGTTTAAACTTGTAAGCATTTGCAATTCATATTTTTGTCATGATTTTTTGTGTGATGTAAGTGATTATATGAGATACATAGTTTGTTTACAATCATTAACTATTGCTAGCCTGGCGACGTCTTAGATCTTTGGGCCTGACAAGCCTATTTCGTGCTAAAGCCGAGGTATTGTCGGCTCCTGATGACGTATGCTTGTTCATCATGGGAACCAAATACACTTAGCCAATCTTATATACTGTAAGGCCCCGATCCCGGAAACCTCACAGTTGGTCATTCCTAGCAATTAAAACGTTAAACATTACAAATAAACGAGCTTAAGCAGTGGAAATATTTTATCAAAAGCCATTCATTTTATTTAAACCACTGTTGTTGAGCAATACATCATCGTTTAAAAGATTACAAAAGAACTGTTTATATGCATTACAAAACAACAGCATCACAGAGTACGAATGAATGTCAGAGTTTCCCTGCCGAGTAGCTTCACCCTCATGCCATCCTCAGCAATAATTACCTGCCAACAGAAAATGCATAAAAGTCAGCGTTGCTGAGTGAGCTCTAGTTTTAAAATTAATAAAATACTTTCTATATGTTGTATAAGAAAATACTCTTTTCTGTAAAATACAACTTTGTACTGTATATGCGAGCACGCATCAACTATATGAAGAAATATTTTTCGTTCTCTTTATTGTAGGCCTTGTCTGTTCTATAAACTTTTATCTTTATGTTTCACTTTCTGTATGGACCAGTGAGCAATACCCCAACTATATGCGCGATGGAAAATGGGTGATGGGCCATCTATATCCCTCGAAAGGGTCAACTATATCCCTCGAAAGGGTCAACTATATCCCCCGAAGGGTCAACTGTATCCCTCGAAAGGGTCAACTATATCCCCCGAAAGGGTCAACTGTCCCTCGAAAGGGTTCTATGTACTATGTACAATGCCAACCCAATCACCCAGGACACATTGCAAAGGTCCTACCAATCTAAATTGATTGACCCTGTGTGCATAATAGGGTAGCTAACCCGCAGCACAGTTGAGCTAATGACAACATGGTCGTGTACCTCCTGTAAGCTTGCAAGACTTGTTAACATTTTCATTAATGTTCCTCTTCTTTTCTTATTGCTCTTTCACTTTATTATTACGATATACTTTAGGTTACGATAATAACAAACCACGTATAGTCACATACGATAAGTAATAATAATAACAGCAATAACAATAATAAGGAACAATAATAATCAATCATATCATGCATGAAACAACATCATTAATAAGCCCTTAGTCAATCTCGGTCAAAACCCTAAGGCACAGACTCCCAGAAAATTCTATAAAAATTTCTAAGTCTTAGGCGCATGGGAACTATTTGGGCGCATGAGCCATGTTCGGGCGTTTCATCACTATGTAAGCGCATCAGCCAACACTTAAGCATTTTCACTTTAGACGCGTGAGATATTCAGGCGCATGGGCACACTTGTGCGTATGAACACTTAGACGCATGAGTAATTCAGGCGCATGGATACTTAGGCGCATGGGCCACTTGGGCGCATGGGCACTATTTGGCCCTACACTTAGTCGTCCAGCTAACATTCTAGACGCATGGGCCACTGTTCAGGCGCATGGGCTGTACTTTATCATTTTTAAGGTAATCTTAGGCGCATGGGCTACTGTTTGGGCGCATGGATCACACTTAGTTCTTACTATGCATTTTCAGGCGCATGAGCCTTATCTAGGCTCATGAACCTTCTGTTCAACATGTTTCCAGTATGTTTTCAACCAAATCATCAAATCCATCTGTTCTAAGCTTAATGTGGCTATTCTACTCATGAATAACCTATAAGCATTCAAGGATCACATTCATTCATGCACAAAACATACGGTCATACATACTCAAACATTTGAAAATCTTTTACATACATTTTCAGCCCCAAAGATGTTTCAAATCAAGTAAAAACCAGGGTCTAGAACTCACCTAATGCAACTTGGGTGTTTCTTCCTTCTAACCCGCTTGCAATTGAGTTCAAGCACCTAAAAACAACACCGCACACGCGCACCCGAGCACAAACACAAACACATAAGCACATAAGTATGTAACCAGGATAAAACCCATCATAAACATGTAAAAACCACGAATTCTTACCTTGAATTCGACTTCTCTTCTTCTTCTTATCTTCAACCGAGAGTTTTCTCTGCTCTCTCTCTTTAAAACCAAAGAAGATGGTGATGTGAAGTGAGGGTGGGCGGCCATACTCCCTTTACACCAACTTTTGAAAGTTTTGTCCTTTTTGGACACTTTTAGTCCCTCCACTTGGACTTTATTACCTTTCTTGCTTTTATTCTTTATATCTTGATTATTAAAAATAGCCGGGTGTTACAAGTCCACACCCCCTTATATAGGTTTCGTCTCCGAAACTGTTATTCCTCGAACATATACGGATAATGCTGCCTCATCTCCTCCTCAGTCTCCCATGTAGACTCGGACCCGTTCCTGTGCTTCCACTGTACACGCACAAGAGGAATCACTTTATTTCACAGCCTCTTCTCTTTACGATCAATGATTGCCACTGGTTGCTCTACATAATTGAGCCTTTCATCAACTTCGATATCCTCCAGTGGAACAATCATGTCTTCATCAACTATACACTTTCTCAGATGAGACACATGGAATGTCGGATGAATCCCACTTAACTCATCCGGTAATTCTAACCTATAGGCCACCTCTCCTACTCGAGCAATGATTCGGAAAGGACCTATATATCTCAGGCTCAACTTGCCCCGCTTTCTAAATCAGATAATACCCTTCCAAGGTAAGACCTTCAACAGGACCCGGTCACCCACCTGGAACTCAATTGGTCTACGTCGTTTATCGGCATACGACTTCTGTCTATCTTTAGCTGCCTTCATGAAGGCTTTAATCTTTTCAAGCTTCTCAGTCATAGCCTCGATTACCTCGACGCTTCCCAATTCCTTTTGACCAATATCACCCCAACAAACGGGTGTCTGCATCTCCTACCGTATAGCATCTCATATGGTGGCATACCAATGCTGGCATGATAGCTGTTGTTGTATGAGAATTCGGCTAACAGTAAGTGGTCGTCCCAACTTCCACCAAAATCGATTACACATGCCGAAGTATGTCCTCCAACGTCTGAATGATCCTTTCTAACTGACCATCAGTTTGGGGATGATAAGCCGTGCTAATATGTAACCTCGTCCCCATGGCGTCGTGGAATTTCTTCCAGAATTTAGACGTAAACCGGGGTCACGATCAAACACAATGGACACCAGTACACCATGACGAGTTACAATCTCCTTGATGAACAGGTCAGCCAACCTCTTGGATGAATATGTCTCACGGATCGGTAGGAAGTGAGCACTATTCGTCAAGCAGTCAACAATCACCCATATGGCATCGTATCCTTTCGGAGTACGGGGCAGTTTCGTAATGAAATCCATGATGATGTGCTCCCACTTCCATTCTGGTATATCCAAAGGTTGGATCTTCCCATATGGCTTCTGGTGTTCTGCCTTCACCTGCAGGCAAGTAAGGCACTTACTCACATACTCCGCCACGTCACGTTTCATACCCGGCCACCAATAATTTTTCTTCATGTCTTGATACATCTTTGTGGCACCAGGATGAATGGAGTATCGAGTCTTGTGAGCTTCATCCATAATCCTCACACGTAGATCCCCGAAACGAGGAATCCACACCGTCCAAATCGAGTTTTAACACCAAGTGTGTTTTCACTCAATTCCCCAACCAGGCCTCTCATTCTTTCAGAGTTTAGATGACCTTCTTTTAATGCCGCATCCTAAAACTCCTTGACTTGCTTCATTACATCAGAGGTCATGATCAGTTGGTATGCTTTCACCCGAATCGGCTCGGGCCTCTCCTTACGGCTAAGAGCATCGGCCACCACGTTGGCTTTGCCGGATGGTAATGGATCTCGCAATCATAATCCTTTATAAGCTCTAACGATCACCTCTGCCTCATGTTCAGATCTCTTTGCTCGAAGAAGTACTTCAAGCTCTTATGTTCTGTGAAAATGGTGCACTTCGTTCCGTATAGATAGTGCCTCCAAATCTTTAGTGCAAAGACCACGGTTGTCCACGTCATGAGTAGGGTAGTTGACCTCATGAACTTTCAACTATCGGGATGCATAGGCTATAACCTTCCCTATTTGCATTAATACACACCCCAACCCCGAGTAAGAAGCATCAGAATATACCACCAAATCCTCGCTCCCTTCGGGTAACGACAAGACAGGAGCTTGAGTCAACCTCACCTTTAACTCCCCGAACGCCTGTTCTTAGGCTTGACCCCATACAAACTTTACATACTTCCAGGTTAACTTGGTCAGGGGAGAAGCGATCTTGGAAAAGTCCTAAATGAACCTTCGATAATAACCCGCCAACCCCAAGAAACTACGAATCTCGGATGGCATCCTCGGAGACTTCCATTGCATCACAGCCTCCACCTTAGCAGGGTCTACCATAATCCCCTCTGGGTTTATCACGTGACCCAAGAAATGAACTTCGCGTAACCAGAACGCGCATTTGGAGAATTTGGCATACAACTTCTCCCTTTAAGGTCTCTAACACCTCCTGAATGTGATCGGCATGCTCCTCCTTACTCCTTGAATAAATCAGGATATCGTCAATAAACACAATCACTGATTTATCTAACATTGGCCGACACACTCGATTCATCAAGTCCATAAAAGCAGCTGGCGCATTGGTCAGACCAAATGGCATAACAAGGAATTCATAGTGACCGTAGCACGTACGAAAAGCTGTTTTAGGGATATCCTGCTTCTTTACCTTCAACTGATGGTAACCAGATCGAAGATCTATCCTTGAAAACCAACTGGCACCTTGGAGCTGATCAAACAGATCATCTATTCTTGGTAGGGGGTATCGGTTCTTCACCGTTAACTTGTTCAGCTCTCGGTAGTCAATACACACCTCATACTACCGTCTTTCTTCTTCACAAACAGGACCGAGCAACCCGAGGAGAGATACTCGGTCTAATGAACCCCTTATCGAGCAGCTCTTGCAACTGTTCCATGAGTTCTTTCATTTCTGTGGGAGCTAATCGATACGGTGCTTTGGCAACGGGTTGAGCACTGGGTATCAAGTCAGTTTGGAACTCAATCTCGCGATCTGGTGGCACGCCGGGTAAGTCTTCCGGGAATACGTCCGGAAAGTCACGCACAACTGGTACATTAGATAGTTGCGGTGTTGGCGCGTCCACATCCTTTACGTAGGCCAGGTAGGCACTACATCCACGCCTCACGCACTTTCCCGCCACCGCCATCGAAATCACTTTCGGAATCGTCGCGACGCGATCTCCATAAATCGTAACCAAACTCCCATCGGACGCAACTAATAGAATCATCTTCTTGCGACATACGATGTTTGCTTCATAGGTTGCTAACTAGTCCATCCCTAGTACTACATCAAATCCACCTAGGGGTATCACGTGTAACCTAGCAGCAAACCTATGACCTTCTAGTTCTATGGCACAGTCCTCTATCACATCAGTAATTCTAGTAGACTTACCAATAGCCGTTTCTACGTCGAATGGTGCACTGACCTTTCTGCTAATAACAGGCAACTTAGCATAGAAAGTAGTAGAAATAAAACTCCTACTAGCACCGGAATCAAACAATATAGAGGCACAAGTTTGGTTTACCAGAAACATACCTGACATAACATCGGGATCAGCTCTGGCTTCCTCCCGGGTCATGGTATAAGCTCTAGCACCTGCCCTCTGCCCTCCTTCCTCCGGTTCTTCTTCTCTGCCCCAGAGCTCTCTGCCCTCGGATTCTTACAGTCTCTAGCGATGTGGCCAAGCTGACCCACCTGAAGCATACATTTATTCCCATCCTGCACTCACCAGTATGCTCCCTTCCGCATTTGTCACACTCCTCAGCCCTGATCCAGATGTGATCACACGTCGATCATCCACCTTTGCTACTTCTTGTTTGGAGCAGTTCTACCACGTCCAAACCATTTCCATTCCATTTCTGACTACCACCATCCTTCTTATCCACCTTAGCCACCACCAGCTCGCGCTCATCGTATAATCTACCAGCCAAGTCAACTGCCGACCTGAGCCGGGCGGCAATCCTATGCCTACAGATATCCGCCGGCAGCCCCTGGATGTATCTTTTAATCTTTCGTGACAATGGTGTCACTTGATTGGACACCAACCGTGCCATTTCATTGAATTTGGTAGTGTACTGCTGGTGTGTCATCGTTCCCGCCTCCAGCTGCAGGAAATATCTTTCTACCTTGTCCATCTCTCTATGAGGACAAAATTCCTCGATCACTAGTTTCTTCAGTTCAGGCCATCTCATTTTTCCAAAGCTTGGACAATGTTGTCCCACCAGCACAAAGCCGAGTCCACAAAGGAGTGGGTAGCGAATTTCACCTTTTGATCCTCACCGCACTCACTGATATTGAGGACAGCCTCCATCTCCCGTACCCACCGGTGAGCAGCTGTCATAGTGTCGTTTCCATCAAAAGTAGTGGGCTTGCATCTCATAAACACCTTGTAGTTGCAGCCGGGTCGCCTCCGGCGCAAGCTCTTCTTCCTCATCCTCATCATCAGAGAGAACCGTTTCCGGCTCTGGTTGATCCAATCCTCCCGAGGACGGTTTCTTTCCTTTCTTTCCCCATCCTTTACGGCCTTGATCACTTCGGTCACCACAGACGGTAGAATCGTCTGCATGACCTGGTGAACCTCTTCCACTACAGCCTCCTTTACTGAGGCCCTCAGGTTAGCACTTTCATCTTCGGCCTCTGGTTGAGGGGTTTCTGGTTCTTCATGAACCACTTTCTTGACTCTAGGTCTCCCTCTCTTTGGTCACGGAGCAGCACCGTGACCTCCACCACGAGAGGCCTTTGAAGATCTACCTCCAGCCATCCTCTATAAACACACTATAAGATTCAAATACTAACACGGTCATTCAAGGTAATACTCAGTTTATGTCAAGTATAGTAAGTCCCTAATTATAGTGGCTAGTTGTGATTGGCCACTTACTTTACTCTTCATACCCCAAGCATCTCCTATCCTGACTTAATCAGTATCTAAATCTACTAAGAGCACAATCAAATAGCATGCGCACATAATACCGGTTAATCATTAAGAAAAGACATACCTGATGGCACGTAGCTACTCGGGCTGACATCCCTCCATTGTCCCATTTTCAGTTTAAGTTTAGGTTTTAAAAAATTTAGTTTAACCCAATTCTCTTAAACTTTGGCTCTGATACCAACTTGTAAGGCCCCGATCCCGGAAACCTCACAGTGGTCATTCATAGCAATTAAAACATTAAACATTACAAATAAACGAGCTTAAGCAGCGGAAATATTTTATCAAAAGCCATTCATTTCATTTAAACCACTGTTGTTGAGCAATACATCATCGTTTAACAGATTACAAAAGAATTGTTTATATGCATTACAAAACAACAGCATCACAGAATACGAATGGATGTCAGACTTTCCCTGCCGAGTAGCTTCACCCTCATGCCATCCTCAGCAATAATTACCTGCCAACTGAAAATGCATAAAAGTCAGCGAGCTGAGTGAGCTCTAGTTTTAGAAGTAACAAAATACTTTCTATATGTTGTATAAGAAAATACTCTTTTCTATAAAATACAACTCTGTACTGTATATGCGAGCACGCATCAACTATATGAACAAATATTGTGCGTTCTCTTTACTGTAGGCCTTGTTTGTTCTATAAACTTTTATCTTTATGTTTCACTTTCTGTATGGACCAGTGAGCAATACCCTAAATATATGCGCGATGGAAAACGGGTGATGGGCCATCTATATCCCTCGAAAGGGTCAACTGTATCCCTCGAAAGGGTCAACTATATCCCCTGAAAGGGTCAACTGTATCCGTCGAAAGGGTCAACTATATCCCTCAAAAGGGTCAATTGTATCCCTCGAAAGGGTTCTGTGTACTATGTACAAGGCCAACCCAATCACCCAGGACATGCTGCAAAGGTCCTACCAATCTCAATTGATTGACCCTGTGTGCATAATAGGGTAGCTAACCCGCAACACAGTTGAGCTAACGACAACATGGTCGTGTACCTCCTGTAAGCTTGCAAGACTTGTTAACATTTTCATTAATGTTCCTCTTCTTTTCTTTATTTATCTTTCACTTTATTATTACGATGTACTTTATGTTAGGATAATAACATACCACGTAAAGTCACATACTATAAGTAATAATAATAATAGCAATAACAATAATAAGGAACAATCATAATCAATCATATCATGCATGAAACAACATCATTAATAAGCCCTTAGTCAACCTTGGTCAAAACCCTAAGGCACAGACTCCCAGAAAATTCTATAAAAATTTCTAAGTCTTAGGCGTATGGGAATTATTTGGGCGCATGAGCCCTGTTCGGGCGTTTCATCACTATGTAGGCACATCAGCCAACACTTATGCATTTTCACTTTAGACGCATGAGCTATTCAGGCGCATGGGCACTACTTATGCGTATGAACACTTAGACACATGAGTAATTCAGGCACATGGATACTTAGGCGCATGGGCCACTTGGGTGCATGCGCACTATTTGGGGCGCATGGCCCTGCACTTAGTCGTCCAGCTAACATTCTAGACGCATGGGCCACTATTCAGGTGCATGGGCTGTACTTTATCATTTCTAAGGTAATCTTAGGCGCATGGGCTACTGTTTGGGTGCATGGATCACACTTAGTTCTTACTATGGCATTTTCAGGCGCATGAGCCTTATCTAGGCGCACGGACCTTCTGTTCAACATGTTTCCAGTATGTTTTCAACCCAAATCATCAAATCCATCTGTTCTAAGCTTAATGTGGCTATTCTACTCATGAATAACCTATAAGCATTCAAGGATCACATTCATTCATGCACAAAACATACGGGCATACATACTCAAACATTTGAAAATCTTTTACATACATTTTCAGCCCCAAAGATGTTTGAAATCAAGTAAAAACCGGGGTCTAGAACTCACCTGATGCAACTTGGGTGTTTCTTCCTTTCTAACCCACTTTCAATTGAGTTCAAGCACTTAAAAACAACACCGCACACGCGCACCCGAGCACAAACACAAACACATAAGCACATAAGCATGTAACCGGGATAAAACCCGTCATAAACATGTAAAAACCACGAATTCTTACCTTGAATTCGACTTCTCTTCTTCTTCTTATCTTCAATCGAGAGTTTTCTCTGCTCTCTCTTTAAAACCAAAGAAGATGGTGATGTGAAGTGAGGGTGGGCGGTCATACTCCCTTTACACCAACTTTTGAAAGTTTTGTCCTTTTTGGACACTTTTAGTCCCTCCACTTGGACTTTATTGCCTTTCTTGCTTTTATTCTTTATATCTTGATTTTTAAAAATAGTCGGGTGTTACATATACTTGTAATCAAGTCGAGGTTTGGTTGTAATGATATGTGTTCTATAACCTTACTAACTGATAACCTATGACATGAATTGCTACTTGTAACCTTGTTATTATTATGTATGAAAACTTTGGAAACTCACCAACTATTTATAGTTGACCTTTTATTTTTATCATGTTTCAGGTAACTCTCAAGTTTAAAGTGGTCTTTTGAAGCTTGCAATAAAACTAGGACGTGGACCTAGTTAAATAAATAAAATGTTATGTTGTGTTTTGATTTATGTTTGAACTTATTTTATGTTTGAGACTTATGTTTGTATTTCCTTTTGAAACTTATAATTTTAATATTTACATTTAAATATAACGTTATGTGGTTGTGAACAATCTTAACCCTCACATCTCGACGTTTCCGCCGTCAAGGTTGGGGTGTGACATTGAGAATGGTTCATTGGTTAACGAGAAAGATAACTCATCAACCGTTTGAACATGACATAAGTCAATGATTTCCCCATCAATCAGTTGCGTATTCAAAGCATTTTCTTCACAACTTTCCTGTAAATAACGATTCATATGTGAGTCAATGGTATTAATAAAATAAAATGAATCATCGTGATTTTGTAAATGTTGCATGGAATTTTTAATATCAAAGACCACTTCTTTTTCATCTACTCTTAGAGTTAATTTACCATTGCATACATCAATTAAGACTCTAGAGGTAGCTAAGAATGGGCGACCTAAAATAAGAGGTACATTTTTATCTTCATCAATGTCAAGAATTACAAAATCAACCAGAAACACAAATTTATCAATTTTAACCAACATGTTTTCAACCATGCCTCTAGGGTACTTTACAGATCGATCGGCAAGTTGAATGCTCATTCGGTTGGTTTAGGCTCACCTAGGTCTAATTTTTCAAACACCGAGTAAGGCATCAAATTGATGCTAGCACCTAGGTCAGCTAATGCATTGCTAACAGATAAACTACCAATTAAACAAGGAATAGTAAAACTCCCTGGATCGGTCATCTTCTTTGGTAGCTTGTTTTGCAAAACTGCCGAGCATTCTTCATTCAAAGTCACATGCGAAAGCTCCTCAAGTATCTTCTTGTTTGTTAGGATGTCTTTAAGAAACTTGGCATACTTTGGCATCTGTGACAAGGCTTCAACAAATGGTAAGTAAATATGCAATTGTTTGAAAAGTTCAAGAAATTTACCATATTGTTCTTCCATCTTTTCCTTTTTCAATCTACCGGGATAAGGAATAGCGGGCTTGTAAACTCTTAGTGGTTCTTTGACTTATGCAGTACTTGATGGCCTTTGCCTATATTTTGCACCTTGTCTTGAACTTCAACTTCCTCTTCACCATTTAGCTCGGATGTAGAAGCTAAGTTATCCGAATGAGTGGTCTTGCCACTTCTAGTTGTGACCGCCTTCACATGAGCTTTTGGATTGGGCTCAGTATTACCCGGAAGACACCTTATTACCTTTCGGATAATTGCCTTGAATTTCTCCCACTTGAGCTTCTATACTTTGCATTGTGGCTCGATGGTTTCTCAATTCCATCTCATGTTGTTGGTGATGAGCTTTCGAACTTTGATGACGACTTTCAACTGTAGATAGGAATTGTGGCATCATCTCTTCTAAATTGGATTTCTTTTCTAGTTGTGAACTACTACTTGAACCTTGATGTTGGAATTGTTAATATTGATTCTGATTTTGAGGACGGAATTGATTGTGAGTTTGTTGTTGATACAGTTGATGGCTTTGTTGTTGATGGTTTTAATATGTTGGCCTTGGTTGAAATCCAGGGGCTTAGTTACTACCACTTGTCTTCCAACTGAAATTCGGTTGATTTTTCCAACCCGCATTGTATGTGTTACTATATGGGTTGTTTTGAGGATGAACTTGACTTCCCATATAATCAACTTGCTCTGGAGGGTTGAATATTTCTCTTTGTTGGCAATCCAAATTCATATGTGGTCCCCCACACATATCACAAACTACTTGAGCCCTGTTTACTTGCATTTGATTCATTCGATTTGTACGTGATTCAACTTGTGCAGATAGAGAATGATATGTATCAACTTGATGAACACCCTATCTAGGTTGCCTGGTTCTTGGAGCTTGCCATGAACAACTGTTGTTGGCCAAATCTTCAATCAACTCATGTGCCTCCTCGGGGTGTTTTATCCCAAAACGCACCTCGTGTAGATGCATCAATAATATGACGGCTTTCCGGACATAACCCATTGTAAAAGGTTTGTATTTGAAACTAAGGTTCCAATCCATGGTGTGGACACTTTCTCATTGAATCATTGTACCTTTCACATGCTTCATAAAGTGATTCTCCTTCATCTTGCATGAATGATGTGATCAAATTCCTTAATCTAGTAGTTTTTGATGGTGGAAAATACTTCAAGAGAAATTTTTCGGCCATTTGATTCTAAGTGGTGATGGAACCAACAGGGAGTGTGTTCAACCATTGCTTTGCTCTATCACGTAGTGAGAAAGAGAATAATCGGAGTCTAGTTGCATCATCACTAACTCCATTGATCTTGAAGGTATCACATATCTCAAGAAAGTTTGCAAGGTGAAAGTTTGGATCATCATCCAGACGACCATCAAATTGACAATTGTTTTGGATCATTTGAATTGTGCTTGATTTGATCTCAAAGTTGTTAGCTTGCACATTTGGTCGTACAATGCTAGGTCTTGCACCTTCCAAAGATGGTTTGGCAAAATCATAGATTGTTCTTCTACTTTCTTGCCCCGCCATTGTGTCTTCGGTGTGCTCTCCTTCACTTCTGGTTTCGTTTGTATCCTTCTTTTCACTTTCGGTTTCGTTTGAGTATTCTAGCCTCATCGTTTCACCTTCAATTTCTTTTGCTACCTTTTGGGATCTTGCCCTCAAGTTTCTTCTGATAATCTTTTCGGGTTCGGAATAAGGTTCTACAAGATCCTCAACCGGTGAAGATGCGGACATAAGCTTCCTGAAAACACAAACACTACCCAACGCGTAAAGAAAGACAAATGTAACAATTAAATAAACTTAACTTAGTAACTACAAAGGATTGGCTAAAGTAATGACTCGGACCGTTCTCAGAATTATCGTGTCCCCGGCAACGGTGCCAAAAACTTGATGTGTGTTTGATATATATATATATTGATAATGGATTTTACACAATTAAGCTTTAAATTTATAAAAATTATTTTCATCTTATGACTAACTACACACACAATAGGCAAGTGTACCTATCAAATAGTAGTATAGCTTTTGGTAAGAACCAAGTATCGATCCGTGGACACGAAAACTCCTAATACTAAGTCTTTGTCATTATCTAGCCGATGAAATATGATTTGTGAAAAATATGACTAACTAATTTAGCTAATAATTAAACTAATAAAGGAAGTAGACGAAGATGAAGATAATCAATTAGAGGAAGATATCACTTAGACTTTGAATCCGCTTAGCAAAACAATGACAACATACATGAACCTATGGTAAGATCATCTTCTACACATTGAACATGGATATAAACTAGACTCCTATCAAGGTTATCTAATTTTATAACTTGTTGGAAAGCTAAGACGATAAACACATAATAGCCACCTAAAGTTATGCCAAGAAGACCCAATGATATTATTAAGCCAAAGTTGAAGATGGTTAGGACTCGCGTTAAGGATACCAAACCCACAAATATTTGGAAAGTTAGCACGATAAACGCATGGTAACCACCTCAATTCACGTAATGTAACAATAGCTATGTAAATTATTCAATTTATGAATGCCTTAACACGAATACACGACTCATAAATATGCGCATTGTAAATGGTTACACATACACAATGTTAGGATATATTCATAACAAACACAATGGTTTTCATAAACACATGTATTTGGATGCACACTTGTTTAACATGACTAAATAATCAATCATCATTTATCATTCCTAGTCAAATGCCATAAACCACACACTAATGTATGCATTTCATGAATAGATGTTCCAAAACATAAAGTTTTCCAATAATATATGATTATAACACCCATAAGATTCATCATTTCACCAATTTCAACAAGCATACATAATCATTGAAGAACATTCATAGCCTTGTAATGAACATTGACCTAATCATCACCAAAAGTTACAAGTAAAATGTCAAAGTATGCTAAGCTTCATCTAATCTAAGTGATAAAGAGTGTTTAGCCCATGAGGCTTACAAAAACCATAACCAAGCTCATGAAAATGGAAGAAAACATGTAATCTAGAGATTTTCAAATCAAAGATGAGTAGAGGTGGGTTGTGTGGAGTTGAATCTTCCTTTGAAATGCTTGATCTTCAACCTAGCTTGAACTTTTGGAAGAACTCCTTCAAAGTTGCCACAAGAATGGAGAAAGACTAGGGTTTTATCTCTCAAATTCGTCTCCCCATAATGAAGAAGAAGAAGGGCTTAAAAGGGGGCCTGATGCGTGTTATGCCCATGACAGAATAAGTCATGACCATAATGCGCAGGAAATAGGGGCCTGATGCATGTTATGGCCCTGACAGAATCAGTCATGATCATAACAGCCTCTAAACTTCCAAAATCTTCATGTATTTCTTGTCTTTTTTTAAATCATCAAGCAACCATCCAAAACTACAAAATCCAAATTAATTATTATTAAGTATAGATAAAGATGAATTTGTAACAAAAAAAAACACTTAAGATGGGTAAAGATATGCATTATTAACATGTATATTTATTTACATATCAAAAACAACATAAGATACCTTAGTCTTAGAAACTTCTTGAGATTACTTGTAAAAGAAATTATTAAATTTGATCAAAACCATAAAATGAAAGAAAGGTTTGTTAGAGAGATTTTTAAAGAACGAGCAAATAAAAATGAGGTCTAAAGCTTGCTTTTATAGTTGAGGTTAGAAGGGGGTTATGAATAGTTTTAATGATGAGTTATAAGTCTTTCAAAATGGGGTTATGATTGCAATTTAAAATAAATATAAATTAAATAAATTAAATAAATAAAAGAATAATTACAATTTAAACTTTAAATTTATTAAGACCTTAATTTTAATTTAATCAACTTATTTTCTTATAATATCTTAATAACTTTTATAAAACTTGTAACTTTATAATTTGATTATTTATTTTCAATAATTAAAATTTATAATTACTAATAAACTTAATAATTTATTAAAAATTATTTTATAACTTTATAAGTTTTAATAAGTGTTTTCCATTTAGTTATTTATTGTAAAATGATAAATAGTGATTTATACTTTTATGAAAAATATTTATTTATAAATAAATAAATTATTATTCTTTGTTTAAATGATAAAATGAATAAAACAATTTTCAATATTGCTTAAATTGCATATTTAACGCGTTTAATCCAATAAAATAAATAATAAAAATTTTAAATACTAAAATTTTCATCGTATGAAAGTTCAAAGTGAGTTCGGGTTTAGTTTCATAATTTTGAAATTCAGCGGATATTATAGTGGTAATGCCTGCTAACTGTCTCCTCATAACCAAGTTGCTCTAACACACCATCTAGTTCATGAACATAAAATTTGTCGATATCCAACATATCAATAATGTCTATCATCGCGTTTTCATACACACCTCTAGGAAATTTAGAAAATTTTCCACCATGATGTAGCTTGATGGAAAAGAGATTACTTGAATAACTTATATTTTGAAGATTTCAAACCATTAACAAAGGTAAACAAAATACTAAGAAATTTTAGAATTTAAGTCAAAATCACTTCACGAAATCAACACATATAACTCACCATATAGCTCATCCACCTCAGATTGATCAAGTATTCCACGATCAAAAATACTAATTTTTCTCAACTTACGCTTAGGGTTAAAACCTATATGACAAGAAGAAACAATAACAAGGGTATACAATTTCAAAAATACTCTCACATGCTTCTCACGTGGACATTTGGTTCACCAAGTTAGTGAAAAGGACAAAGAATGTAATAACACAAGCAAATAATCACCACTGAACGGCTTTGGATAAGCAAATAAAGGATAAACCTAAAAGTGTTTTTAAGGGACCCATTTCATAATTATGGGTTTACAAAAGAACAAAATTGTAATTTAGTCATCTAAATATTATGCGGGTCAAGATGGATTGTGAAAAAAAATCGGGTCACCCTCAAAGACTCAAAGTCAAAACTCAAAACCATTGCCCCCCATAGTGCTATGAACGATTTCCATTCTCAAATTAAAAGGGGTTTCAAAGTGCTTCGAAGTTGGAACAATTTTCGACGAGCTCCACACATCTCCTAACGAATCCATCATAGGCTTGAAAGCTTCGACGATTTCCCGAAACATCTCTGGCAAAACCTTACAAAATATAGCCGGTGATCTCAACTCTCAAAACCCTACAATCACTGCAAACATTTCCCAAATTAGCAGATCTTCGGCTACTTCGAAACCCTACAATTGCCAGCGAGCTTCAAAATTGATCATCTCTCTCGCCTCCCAAAACTCCTCCACTCACAAGAGACGGTATGTTAATTGCACGATAAGCTTTGAATTTTGTAATTGTATGGTGTTCTAGTGCTGTATGCCAAAGTGTGATATTTGTCAGATGTATTGAATACATAACTTTAGTTATTGATGTGATTTTCTTGTATTTGTGAAATGAAATTTATTACTTTAATTTTGTTTGTATTGATTTAATGATTTAACGTGATTAATCAAGAGATTCAATGAATTATAAGAATATATGTGTTTGTTTATATTGTTAAATTATTTCAAATCCTTTTCTCAATTTTGGTTTGTTAGTTGTAGGATGAGATTTGTTCATCCAACTTCTTGTTAATTGAAGAACTTTGATAATACTTATAATTTGTTAGTTGCACTTTTACTTGTTGAATGAAGAACTAATAATTGAGTAGTTTCGAGATTTGCAAGTCAAAGTAGGATAATATTTATGTTGAGAATTTTGTAAGTTTTTTACTCGACCTGTCTTGACTTAAACTCATCCTGACCCGAACCCGAACCCATCTTGACCCGAACCCACGCTAACCCGACAATTTACTCGATCCGATTCGTCTATTTTGCTAGGTATTGCTTGGATGGTTTGAAGGAGCTGAAGTGAATTTATAGAGGGTGGGTCTTAGAGCAACTGGTAAGTTCGTTGATTTATGACCTTTAAGTCACAAGTTCAAGTCGTAGAAACGGCCTCTTGCACATAATATAGGATAAGATCTGCGTACCCAACAAATAGCCCAGCGATCCGGCCCTCCCTAGGCCCTACACAAAACGAAAGCTAAGTCAAGTTCTGAATACACCTCGAAGTGAACATTTTATACAATATTCTATTATACACATGGGGTGTTCCTTATTCAGTGTTTTCTTAAGCTTAAGATGTTGGAACTTGTTGCTGTTACAACCTATTTGAAATCTAACAGTAGGCCACATAGTTTTGGACATGTTGTCATACAATCGAAATTGAAACAAACACTCACCCTAAGAACAAAATGTTTAGAGATAGTTAAGGTTTATTTCTTCCTCGTGCTTTCGGTCACAATCTGAACACAATTCAGATTATGTCAATTTGAATAGGGCTCTAAATACTAGTTACCACTACATTTGATTTAAAGAGTTTTAGTAAAATGGTTATGTCTACATCATACGTATGTAATATTTTAACTAAACAACCATGATATATGGCCTTAATGATAAAGGCATAAGGTGTTACTAGTCGTTGGATATTGTGACTGACTCTGTCAAGTCTTTTGTAAGACCCGAGGCCCAATTCGGGTTCGCTAATGTATACGTAACTAGGTGTAGTAACTCCTTGGGTTCAGAAGCTAATATCATTTCTTGGTTGAATGCGTGGAATGAGTCAATACCATAGACCTTGTTAAATAGTGTTCCTTCTCACGAGACAATGGATAATAATGTAGTATTAGGAGTGGAATATATTGTTATTTCAAAAAAAATGAACAAAAAGTTAAATTATTGTGTCGACGTAAATGATTCGAACCGCTTATGATCTATTTTAAACTAATGTGTTAAAAAGTTATTCGAATATGATGATAAACAAATACATTAGACTCTTGAGCCTAAACGAATATATTGTATATTTATGATAGTGCTTAAGCTTAGGGTACAAATTTTCATTTGTATTTTTCTTAAGAGTTAGATTTGAACTCATTAACTTTAGCTATATTAAATCTTTCCACCTTATACTTATCTATTTTTTCTTCTTCTTAAGAATTACATTTGAAGCTTCTAACTTCACCTATATCATAACTCCTATCCTATACTTCTCCTATGTCTTTTTTAAGCACTCACATTTCTTTATACATTTTTCCTCTCTTATAACTTTAGTTAATATTCAACATGGAAGTCAAATAATTCACATTTTGAATTTTTCTTTAATATAACTTCATGGTTTCAATGGCACTTTTGATCAGAAAGGCTCATCTTTCTTGATTAAATCTTATTTATAGTCGGGAACAGAGCATAAACATCATCACTAATTGGCGTTTCAACAAAGAGTGCCTTTGATATCCGGTTTATCAATGATCAGATCCTATAAAATATCATGAGTTCCTAAAACTCTGGCATCGTTGCAATGTCCGGCTAGAGAGTAACTAAGAAATGTAGACGTGTCTGGCGTTAACAATAATGACGAATTTGTTACCGTCAATCAAATTAGCCAGGGAAAAAATGGAATTTATCACCAGGATCACAAGATTCACCAACTTGTGGACCTAACCTCTCATTTATCTAATTTACATAAATGAACCATTTAGATTGTAAAGATCAAATTTCCCTCACATGATCCGACTCAAACGGCGAAAAACAGAACTAAGCATAAAGGACAAAACATGTTACAAATTATCTACATAAATAACGTTAAACGTGTTTTTTAAAGATTAAGAACGATATATGTAAGTTCATATAAACTTAAAGTGTATTTTATGTAATTTTGTGATATATATACACACACGTGCGCACACACACATTTAATATAACACAGAGACATCCACCAATATTGCATACCACAAGTAGGATCAAAGATGGTACGTACAAAGTTCATTAAAGATGTTTGTGCGGTTTATTAATGGTACCTAAAATATCCAAGGCATAGTGTAAATTTCTTAAAGTACATTAAATTTTTATTCAACATATTGAAGTAACTTCAACCTAACTGACACAAAATACCAATAGTCGCTTAAATAAGATACTAACGTATAAAGGGACCTAAAGTAAATATGTAAATGTGTGGAGTTTTTTATGAGCTACTTGAAATTCCTTCCATAAAAAAATCAAATAAATTCAAGCTTAAATGATCTTGAGTTGAAATTCAAGTCTACATTGAAGCTTGTGTAAATGAACATATTATTTATATACAAATTATTATTATGTGACATAAAAATATATAATTACAGAATATATTGAGTTTTTTTATTGAACACATATTTCTTCACGACACACAAAGATATATAAAAATATATAATTACAGAATATATTGAGTTTTTTTATTGAATACATATTTCTTCACGACACACAAAGATATATGGCAAATGACTGTTCATGATGTACCGGAAAGATGTTTTTGAAATTGATATGAAAACGTAGGATGTCAATGCATTTTATCCTTATAGCATTTATTAATATTACTAGGTTAGTATTCGTGTAATACACGAATTGAATAAATAAAATATTAAATAATTATTAATAAAAACTTATGCATTATAAAATCATGTTTGAACATAACATATAATGTTAATTACGTATAAATAACTACTTTAAGTATAATATTTTAATATAATATATAATTAAAATTATATATACTTTAGTTTAAGAAATAAAACAACTATATCATTTTTAACTCTCTTATGTAAAAAGTTTCATTTCAAAACATTCGTTTTAAGTTTTTTTATAAAAATATTTTTTTATAAAAATTTTGTTTTTAAGAAAATCTGGTTTGTAAGTATTCCAGTTGTTTTAATAAGATTGTTTTATAATATTTCACATGTTATAATTTTTTTAAAAATAAAACGATTTAGAATATTTTGTTTGAAAAATGTTTAATGTTTTTGAAAATTTCATATTATATAAAACTTGATGTTCTTGTTATTTAGATTTTGATTAAATGTGATTTCTAATATCCTTCATAATATCTATTTAGAAAAAGATACTTTGACTTTTTAAAAAATTAAATAATAGAGAGAAACATAACATTTATTTTTAATAAGAGAGAAAATTTTGTATAAGTATTTAAATTACTATAATACCCTTTTGGAAGAAAAATTGACTTGTGAATATCTAGAAAAATAACATGTGGCAAAAACATGGGTTAAAAGAATGACAAGCGGTAAAGGAAACCTTGTTTGATTAGAGGTTATAGATTGTTTCAAGAAAGAAATTACACCGTGACTATTTTATAGACAAATCTCTAATTTCGTAACGTACACTATTCAGTTTTATTTATTTTAATATTTAATTTTAATGTTTTGTTATTTATATTTTTCGATAAATCTTACTTTTTAGCTGTAGTGAATGTATAATTATTAGGGGAAAAATTTGTGAAGTAGGTTTATCTCCGGATCGATAAACATCGGAGCATATTCTTGACGGAAGGATGAACAACCAAAACCAAAAGTCAAATCAATAACACGAACTATCAAATATTGGTTTCATTGATAAAAACCTAACGATTACAAGCTCGTTACAACATCAGAATCAAGACTCTTGGCAATGGGAAGATCGAGCATGATCTCCCCTCTCATCCGGCAGCCCTAGGCTCCGGGCAGACTTCCTCTCAATCCTTTTTTCTCTCTACACATTGAAACTAGTATATATAGGCCTCGGCCCATATTAGATGCGACTGGGCCCATTCGTGCGAGTGGACCATGCGTATGGTTCAATCGTACGACTGGGCCATGCGTATGGTTCAATCGTACGACTGGGCCATGCGTATGGTTCAATCGTACGACTGGACCATGCGTATGGTTCAATCGTACGACTGGACCATGCGTATGGTTCAATCGTACGACTGGACCATACTTATGGTTCAGTCTTACGAATGTCCCAATCGCATCTCTCAGTCGCACGACTGGTCCATTAGCATGGCTCAGTCGTACGACTGAGTCTCATTCGCATATGCTCCTGCGAATGACCCAGTTTCATGTGTTTACAACATATCAGGTGTATAACATTAAGCCTAGACTATTCGACAAGCGACGGACACACTATATATGACTATATATGCTCCAACAAATTCCCCCTTGTACGTTGCTTGCGAATAGTAGATAACACCTCTTACAATCTTCAGTCAATCTTTGCTCTGGTTGCCAATAGACTCAAACGAAAACCATATTAGCCAACGTTGCCGATCCGTCAGGTTACTACCACATCCCTGAAAATGAATTTAGGCACAATAGCTTTCGTTTACTTTGCAGAACACCATCACAGCAGCAAGATTCCCCATATGACTGATTTTTCCAGATAATGATACGAACAGTTTTCCATTGCTTCAATCTTCACACAGGCTAACCTGATTAACATCACCACCTGTAGAAATTCCCCCTCACATTCAGCATATCCCAATATATAGACATTGTGCTCTCCTTGTGTCTTGACACAGTGTATTGGACAAAAGGTTGAAGGTTCCAATCCACAGCTGACAATATCAACCAAATCAACACGCACGAAGATTCATCATCGGAAACCGGTTCACATCATCACTTTCTGATTGCGTCTTCACTTTCTATATATAAGGATTCCCCCTAAGAAGCAGGTGCCTTTCTGTGCGGATAAATATAACTTGATTGGCCCATAAGTAGTCAGATGCTCCTAACTACCCCACAAAATCAGCACCAACTGTTGACATCTTCTCTTCTCTCTTTCGTGTTCCAATTACATTCACCTATTCTGGAAATCCGACGAATAATGGGGTACACATCGAACTTATTTGACAAACGAACCTCTGGGTGAATATGCTTTGCTCATCTTCAAATCCGTGCAAGAAGCTGTTCCATACTTTTTTTTTGGTCTGGAACAAATGCGAATGAGTCAATGCGGATGGCTCATTCGTGCGATTGAACATACGACTAGTCCAGTCGTACGAATGGCTCATTCGCATGGTCCAGTCATACGAATGGTCCATTCGCATGGCCCAGTCGTATAAATGGTCCGTTCGTATGGCCCAGTCGCATGAACAGGTCTGCACGCAGATTTTCAGATCTGCAGCCGCCAGGGCTGCCCAAAACCCTAATCTGACGAATTCAACATGAACCGAAACAAAGTAGACATCATCAGATTCGAAAGGGTGACAGGAACGTGGTTTCGAATTCGATTTCAACATAGAAGCAACACACGTAACAAGAGAGCAAAACACGAAGAACACGAAGTGGGTTTAACGTCACTGTCACACCCCAACCTTGACGGCGGAAACGTCGAAGTGTGAGGGTTAAGATTGTTCACAACCACATAACGCTATGATTAAAATGTAAATGCCATTAATTAATTGTTTTCAAACACCACATACATAAATGTCTCAAAACAACCCAAACAACAAAAAAAAAATAATAGAAGGAAATTTCAAATGTCTTTATTAAGTCTAAGTCCGAGTCCTAAATTTAAGCATTTCCTTCAATCATCTTAAACTTGCACATTACCTGAAACATGTTGAAAAATAAGGTCAACTAACAAGTTGGTGAGTTCCCATGGTTTTAAGTACAATAAGTATCTCGAAAAGTGGCAATTCTAGTCAATGGTCACAGAATAAGTAAGTATATAGAACATGCATAGTTACAACCAAACCTTGACTGAACAACATATGAATAAGCATGATTAGCTAAGTGTATTTGGTTCCCTAGTGCACAAGCATACGGCTCCTAGGAGTCGGCAATACATCGACTTTAGCACCAAATAGGCTTGTCAGGCCCAAAGATCTAAGACTTCGCCAGGCTAGACATAGTTAATGATTGCACACATATGACTCATCTCATATATAACTTAACACATTCAAATAACCACGACTATGTAAAGAATTGCACGTGCATAATAAGTATCAAGCGTGTAAGAGTATGTTTGTATAACCAACATGTTTCACCCCAAAAGGTGTAAAATATAAGTAAACGGGGCATAAGAACTCACTTGTTAATAAGGGTTTGAAGATGAAATAAGAATAACCACGAATAAGATCCAACACAAACGTCACAACACACCTAAACGAAATAAAGTAGCGCGTTATAATTTGTTTTGATGATTAATTGTAGGTCTAATAGGATTTAATAATTATTCGTATCTATTATATGTTATTGATGCGATCGGATAAATGGAACGAATGGATTTTTATACTTTGAAATAGTTAATTATTTGCGCGTGTGAGAAAGAATAAGTACAACTTGATTTAATTGTACGTTTAATCGATTTATAATATTGTATATTATAATAAGTGATTTAGCTATTATAAAGAGCTATGTAAATATATATATATATATATATATATATAGGTATAAATAACTAAACAATTTAATTGTTTGAATATATATATATATATAAATATACAAGTATTATGTTCACACATTTCTTTTGTATTTTTTTGAAATACAATAATGTATTTATAAATACAAAGGTATTTTATAAAAATTCATTTAGTCACAAATTAATTAAACAAAAATAAAAAGAATAATCTGCATTTTATAAAATTATTTTTAGAAATTTTCAGAATAAAAAAAAGTTAAATAATTAAAAAGAAGTGAAGAAAAGGAAGAAAATTTGAAAAGAAAAAGGGAAAAAGGGAAAAAGGGGGTTGCCCGGGGTCGAACCTGGGACCTCCCTTGGAAACTAGGGCGCAGGAACCGGTGAACCAGGGCCAAGGCCTTGGTTTCACTTTGGTTTGTCTTAATTTTAAACTCTGTCTCCCTAGGTTCCCCAAATCCTATGAACTCTAATTTCAAAAGAATCAAAATCGGCCCTCGATTCGGTGTTAATCACCTAAATCATCATAGGGATTTTGATCTTTGAACAAAATCGAGTAGAAAACAGATTTCAATTACCTGTTTTGATGAGATAAAAGGTGATTTCGAATTCGGTTTAGGTTTCGGGTGTTCTTGGTTTGGGGTTTTCTGATCGAGTGGTTTTCTTGTGAAATTGAAGGTTTGGAGAGTTCAGGAACTTCACAATGAACCGAAAACCCATAATTATAGGCTTCATTTCATGGATTCGAGCCTTTCTCTCTCGATTTAAAAACGCGTTCGAAGTTTACCAAATTAGGAGATTTGAAGCTGTTAATTTGCAATGGTGATTGAATAATTGATTGATTAAGCCGCGTTTTTAGTTTGGGAGTAATTAATTTGATTGAAAACTTCGAATTTGGCAGGATTCGATTTCAAAGTTTCCATCGGTCGAACTTGGTTCGATTTGGAAGGTTTTCACGCGCGAGAATCTTAATTGAACTAAGGTTCAGGTTCGAAACACCGGGTCGAGGGGGTTGGGGCGGTTTAATTGATCAAAGGCAACAAAACGAAGGTTTGAAGCTTCGCCGGAGCTCGGCCGGAGCTCCGGCCGAAGCCGCCGGAAAAGCGGGCAAGTAAAAACAGAAGGTTTACACCTTCAGCCCCTGAAGTTTGGGCGTTTTACACATTTGACCCCCGCAGTTTGGGCGTTTGGTCAAATGGTTTTAAACTTTTGATTACAAGTTTGAAAAATTACAAAACACCCCCCATACTTTAAGTTTTAAAGAAGATTGTTTTTATTATTATTGTTATTATTATTATTATTATAAAAGTTATTATTAGTATTATTATTATTAGAGATTATTATTTTTATAATAATTCTTATTATTGTTATTATTAACATTTTTTTTTGTTAAATTCATTTTAAGCATTATTATTACCATTGATAATATTGATAACTATTATTTGTAAGGTTACAATCCTTTTAAGCATTATAATATTAAGTTTTGTATAACACTTTGTTATTAATCACCAATAACTAAATTTGTTAACCAACAATAAGTTTACTAAGCAGAACAAGTCCTCAAAGATTCAAAACGACAAACAAGGCCCATACAAGAAGTAACGATGCTAACTTTTTAATTAATGCAAAAATACAGGATGTTACAGTCACGATCTGAAATTCAATCCAGAAATCAAGAGCTTGGGTTGCTAGAATGATTGTTAGATCATTCCAGCAGTAACCGGCTCTGATACCAATTGTGAAGTAGGTTTATCTCCGAATCGATAAACATCCGAGCATATTCTTGACGGAAGGATGAACAACCAAAACCAAAAGTCAAATCAATAACACGAACTATCAAATATTGGTTTCATTGATAAAAACCTAACGATTACAAGCTCGTTACAACATCAGAATCAAGACTCTTGGCAAGGGGAAGATCGAGCATGATCTCCCATCTCATCCGGCAGCCCTAGGCTCCGGGCAGACTTCCTCTCAATCCTTTTTTCTCTCTACACATTGAAACTAGTATATATAGGTCTCGGCCCATATTAGATGCGATTGGGCCCATTCGTGCGACTGGACCATGCGTATGGTTCAATCGTACGACTGGACCATGCGTATGGTTCAATCGTACGACTGGACCATGCGTATGGTTCAATCGTACGACTGGACCATGCGTATGGTTCAATCGTACGACTGGACCATGCGTATGGTTCAATCGTACGACTGGACCATGCGTATGGTTCAATCGTACGACTGGACCATGCGTATGGTTCAATCGTACGACTGGACCATGCGTATGGTTCAATCGTACGACTGGACCATATTTATGGTTCAGTCTTACGAATGTCCCAATCGCATCTCTTAGTCGCACGACGGGTCCATTAGCATGGCTCAGTCGTACGACTGAGTCTCATTCGCATATGCTCATGCGAATGACCCAGTTTCATGTGTTTACAACATATCAGGTGTATAACATTAAGCCTAGACTATTCGAAAAGCGACAGAGACACTATATATGACTATATATGCTCCAACAAAATTCAAGTAAAAAGGTCCTTAATTAAAACTAAAAGGTTTAAGAATTAATCTTAACCATCAATCTTTTTAATCAATGATTAAGATCAAAGTGTAATGAACAATTTGTTGGAATAGTATTTTAAAAAACTCAGTTTTGTTGACTTTTTATAAGTTTCTTTTTTCCGAAATGTTTATAACTTTTATGTACGATATTATTTTTTCATAAAAATTACACCATAAAAACGAGTGTTTTTTATATTTAAAACGAGTATGGTATTTTTATATAAAAAGATAATAAATTTTTTACGTTTTTAAACTCATATATTGTCATTGTGTCTTTAGTGTAGTACGTTATTTATTTTTATTAGTTATTGTGTTTTTCTAAATATCATTGTGTCTTTTAATATGATGTAATTAAAAAAAATATAATTGATGGAATTACAATTGTGCATCTTAAGTACGTAAAACACAATAATAAATTAATAACTAATTGATTTGATACACTAAAAACAATGACAAGATAAAACAATGTCTCATTTGTGTATTCTAATAATTATTGTGTTATCTTGAACACTATAAGTTTTAAAATTATATTGGTAAAATAACATCATAGTGTTTTTATGTTTGTAAAACACAATGATAGATAACAAATTTACATAACATATAAAAAACAATAACAAAAATAACGCATTGTGTTATCTTCAACATTATAAATTTTGAAAAATACATTAATGAAAATATAAAATTACGTTCTGCCTATTATTACTCATATTATTGTGATGTACTCTTTGAGTTAAATTGATTATTATTGTTATTATTATTAATAATATTATTATTAAACATGGAGCTCTAAACTATATAATTGAATTAAGGAAGGAATAAATATACAAACACCATTTAATCTTTTATCTTTTTCATTTATGTTATGAAACATTGGTTTTGTAAGCCACATGGTTCACGACCCCATGAACCCAAAGCTGAGTTGGTTAAATCCTAGAGAAAATTATAAAAGTAGTTCCTGTGGTTTGAATAAATTGCAAGTTTGATATCTAGATTTTAAAAATTATAAATTTAGTTCAAACATTAAAAGTTTGTTACAAATTTAGCCCCCACAGTTAGGAGGTGTTTGTTTTTTGAAAAAACCTCTTCCCCACCTCTTCATCTGCGCGCTGGCAGACGAGGGAAGAAGTTTTTACTTCGCAAACTGTTTGTTTTCTGGAATGAAACGTCTTCCTCACCTCTGCACGGAGAAGAGGTGAAACAATGTCTTCACAGCCTCTTCTAACCTCTTCTTTTCTGAATTCTTTTGAGCCCTAACATCTGATGACCTTCCCCCATCTTCATTCCCCACCCATCTTCTACCCACCTCCCCCACTCCTCTTCACAACCATCTCACCACCGTCTCCATTCCGTCGCCACCGCGCCTCCTCGCCACCGTGACACCTCCCCTTCACCCCTCCCCTTCGGCCCCCTCCCTTCGGCCCCCTCCCCTTCAGCCCCCCTCCCCTTCGCCCCCCTCCCATTCGTTCCCGATTCTCTGTAATGCTGCTGCTGGTGCTTCCCCTGGTGCGTCTTCTGCATTTTCTCTTTTTGGTTTTTTGAGTTGACGTTTAATGAATCGAAGGCTAGGACTGCGGGTTGTTTTATAGGTTTAGTGTTGGATATGAGGTTATGGTCTTGATTGTTGATTGATTTTGTGGTTGTGCTGTGATGTGTAGGGGTTTCAAGTTCATGGTCTTCACCAGCTTAATAGTGGAACCGTGAGAGGTTTGATGGCTCTGTTTGGAGATCTTAAAGTGGTTTTAGATTGTGGTAGTTTTTTAAACTCAATGTTTATGAATACTATCGTTTGAAAACTGTTAAAAATTGGGTATTTACAGAGAATGAAATTGCTGAGCAGATAATGCAGAATGTCGAATAAACGATTTATAAATGTAATCGTATGGTTTTATTAATATTATTGTAGTGTTGTATGATTTTTATTTATATTTTAGTGTATTTCTATGACTTTTATTTATATATTAATGTATTAGTTGTTTTTAAAGTTTAAAAAATAAATTTAGTTTAATTATAGAATATTTCATCATTCTGCAAATGTTAAACAAAACGAACAGTCTTTTTCTTGCAGACTGCAGACATTTGGTCCACCTCTTCTGCTGCAGATGTCTGCAGATGTGGTCCGCAGACTGCAGACGTTTTCCTGCAGAAAAAACAAACAGCACCTTAGTTTCCATTAGTTTCTAACGATTATTGATTTCTTTATTAAAGTTTATTTGAATCTTTAAATTTTAGTTTTAGCTTTTTAATTTTTATTTGATTTTTTTAGTTTCTTTCATTTTTGGAGAAAATTGTACAATTAGTTTCTATAGTTTCATCATATTGCATGTTTACTCCCCAGATCGTTAAAATTAGCGGACACTAATTGTGAAAACTAAATTTAAAACAAACTTTTATATGTTTGGACTAAATTTGCAATTTTTAAATTCTGATGACCAAATTTACAATTTGATCAAACCACATGAACTATTTTTGCCATTTTCTTTAATATATACACACCCAACGTAAAACATACCACCCACATACGAATCTTCTAGAGAGGGAAACACAAAAAGCCCGTGCACCAACTCACGAGTCACCACGAGTCATCACGAGTCACCACGAGTCATCACGAGTCACGACTCACACCACCACTGCAACTTCTTCTTCACATTTCAATTTTCATGGAGCTTGAATCACCGACACTGACTCACCAGATCAACTATCATCTTCTTCCTTCCGCCGTTGCCTTGCTATTAGCTTTCATCTCCTTGTACATTCTCACGTCCAATCTCAAAACGCCTCGTAACTCCAAGGACGTCATTGCTCCCAAATGTCACACTAACGACGGAATATTCCAGCTGCCGGAGACTGACGGAAGCGCTGACGTCATTGTCGTCGGAGCCGGTGTCGCCGGTGCTGCTCTTGCTTGTACTCTCGCAAAGGTATATGATTACTATACAAACGTCACGATGTTTATGAATATTTATGATGTTCTGAATATTGCGATTAATGTTGTTACTTGTTTGTTGTTCGAATCGATTGCTCTTCGTGTCGAGATTAGACAAAATATACTTTTTTTGTGGATTATCGATAGTTTTTTCACTTTTTGTGATGAATTAGGTGAAGGAGAATTTGAAGTTTTGCACTGATGAGAAGTTATATTATATGTATATTGTTAATTTGTTATGCTATACGTCAAATGTTGGTGTGAGTATTATAGTCCTCTTGGACGATAATTTTAGTCACCGATCTATCCTGAAGCTAGATATGACAAAAGAGAATAATGTGACACAGCTAAGCGAATATGGATAATATTGTACATTTGTACTGCTAATTTATATGTCTACACGTGAAGTAGCTTTGTTGATTAGATAAATTAGTAGTAAATCAAAGAGTTGGTGATATTTGTAAACAACATAAGAAGAAGTCAAAGTGGTAGAAGCCTTATTGCTGAGATACATGATGAATAATATTATTATAATGGCATGAATCCATGATAAAGCAGGTTCTGAGATTTAGTGTTACTGTTTGATGAGAGTAAGACAGAAGTTGTTGAGAAGAAGATTCAAATACAGTTTATGTGATATATTTTAAAACTCTTGATTCTTATTTGTTCCTAACTCAAACAGGATGGACGACGAGTGCATGTGATTGAAAGGGACTTGACAGAACCCAATCGAATTGTGGGTGAACTTCTACAGCCGGGTGGCTATCTAAAACTGATTGAGTTGGGTCTTGAGGGTGAGGTTCCTCTTATTTTGTCTATACCTTATGAGACTTGTGCAATCTTGAATTTGAAAATGTGTTGTACTGTTGGCTAACCATTTATCCGAGCATAAGTTTTTGGAGATCATACCGTATCAGTGAAGGTTTTTCTGTACTTTTGAGTTGTTTGCAGATTGTGTGGATGGAATTGAGGCTCAACAAGTCTTTGGTTATGCCATTTACATGGATAACAGAAACACAAAACTTTCTTATCCTTTGGAAAAATTTAAATCTGATATATCTGGAAGAAGCTTTCACAACGGGCGCTTTATTCAGCGGATGAGGGAGAAAGCAGCATCTCTTCCAAAGTATAGTGTCGTTCCCTCCTTTCATATAATCGATATCGAATTTAGGACTTGCTCATATGAATATTTACTGATGAATTGTCTTTTTCAATCGCAACTTACCAGTGTGAAACTGGAACAAGGGACTGTAACTTCATTGCTTGAGGAAGATGGAACAGTTAAAGGGGTGAATTACAAAACCAAAGACGGACAAGTGATGACTGCACGCGCTCCACTTACCATTGTTTGTGATGGTTGTTTTTCTAATCTGCGCCACGCCCTCTGCAAGCCTAAGGTGTTTATTACTTGATAGTTAATACAAATCTTTTATAGCAAGATTATTTTTCCTTGTATAGTTTCTTAAATAAGTTTCAATTTATTCATATAATTACAGGTAGAAGTGCCTTCTTGCTTTGTGGGTCTGGTTTTGGAGAATATTGATCTTCCATATGCAAACCATGGGCACGTTATACTCGCAGATCCTTCACCAATATTGTTTTATCCGATTAGTAACACAGAGGTTCGTTGTTTGGTTGATGTCCCTGGACAGAAGGTACCTTCTATTGCCAATGGAGAAATGTCCAATTATCTCAAAACTGTTGTTGCTCCACAGGTATCACTGATCACCTACCCCAATTTCTTTCATTTTCTAATAATATATGATCTAACCACTCTATGCTAAATATTCAGATTCCAGCCGAGTTATATGATGCATTTGTGGCTGCGGTAGATAAAGGAAACATAAGAACAATGCCAAACAGAAGCATGCCAGCTGATCCTCAGCCTACTCCCGGTGCACTTTTAATGGGAGACGCGTTTAATATGCGACACCCGTTAACTGGTGGAGGAATGACAGTGGCTTTATCAGATATCGTGTTACTTCGTGACCTTCTTAGACCATTAAGTAATCTTAATGATGCAACTACGCTTTGCAATTATCTTGAGTGCTTCTATACTCTTAGAAAGGCAAGTCACATGCAGACTTAATATTTTATTGATAATCTAATATATTATTACACCTTAGACAAATCTCAAGGATAGTAGAGATCATGGGCTAATAAGAAATGTCTAAACTTAATACCATCAGTTTGTTTTTGACACATTGGCTATGGATGGTGATAACTTCACAGTTAATCGCATTTAGGCTCATAACCGCTCTTTCCTTTTTTGCAGCCGGTGTCATCTACAATAAACACATTGGCGGGCGCCTTATACAAAGTATTTTGTGCATCACCAGATCCAGCCAGAAAAGAAATGCGTAAAGCATGCTTTGATTATCTAAGCCTGGGAGGCATTTGCTCACTAGGACCGATATCTTTACTTTCGGGGCTCAACCCACGCCCGCTAGTCCTGTTTCTTCATTTCTTTGCTGTGGCCATCTACGGTGTCGGTCGCTTGCTTATCCCGTTCCCATCACCAAAACGATTATGGCTTGGGGCTCGACTCATCTCGGTTAGCTTTTAATCTGTCTCAACGAATCATTATCTATTGGCGCGTGTTTTGACAGTTGATATAATATGTTTGCAGGGTGCATCAGGGATCATCTTTCCAATTATCAAGTCTGAAGGGGTTAGGCAAATGTTCTTTCCTGCAACAGTTCCAGCATACTACAAAGCTCCTCATGTTACTTGACCTTAACATGATGTAATGCTGCAAGATCATACCATCATCATCATCATCAACATCATCATCATCAACATCATCATCATGTATGAATGTAACAGGCTTATATATATCTTGCATATTAAATGTTTGAAAAGTTGATTTTTTCTAATAAACTCTTGGAAAATAGATATTCACAAGTTTTGATTCTTCAAGATGTTACTTTCACCAATTAAAGGCGGAATAATTAGGCTTCCAACTTGTTATATTAAATATGCAACTTATAACTGTATATGACTTAACTAATAGCTACCTTGTTTGGTTATTGAATGTTAACTTTAATTCTGTTAGCCAAACATATCAATCGAATTGAATCATAAAAAGGAAAGACATGACGTTCCCCTTCAAACCAGGGGGAGAAAGCATTAATTATATGTGTGGAATAATAAAGAAATTAAATGATAGGATAAAAGAAATTAGATTGAAATTGTTATCTGAACCAAACCTATAAAATTCATGTTTAACTACATAAATATATACACAAACACACACACGTATATATTATATATTTATTATATGTGCATATAAACAAAATAATTAACTATATAGTATATAATAAACGAATTGAGTTGAGCCAAGAATATGTTCTACTATCTAAGAAGTTATTTTTACTTTTAGTCGGTGTTTGAGATTGCTTATTGAAAACTTATTTTAATTTTTGAATAGCATATAAGTTGAAAGAAGGTGAAAATGTATTTAGATGGAGATGAGGATGTGAGGAGCATGAGTTTTTAAAAAGTTAAAAATTCAAACTTCTCAAATCTGCTTTTGAGAAGTCAAAAAGAGATGTAAATAAGCAAATTCCAAACATGATCTGTATATGACTTAGAATCACTTATGCACCTTAAAGTTATTTTTACTTCAAATTATGAAATAACTAGGTTAGAAAATCAAGTTTTACATGGGTAGAAAAAAAATTAAAATGTTAAAATCATTAGGTTTTAATAATATTTTGTAAGTTATATGTCATTAGTCATCAATAAAATAATTACTAATGAAAATTAAGAAATTATAATAAAAGATAATAAAAACTAGAATTATAAATTATATTTTATGACAAAATATAATTAAAATCTTATAATTTATTATGTTTCAATAATTTAGTAGAATAAGAAGATTTACATTTTGTATATTTAATTATTTACTTTGAATCATTTTATATAATAGAAAAGAGATGTGAGAAACAAAAATTTAGACTTCATTGTAAGTTCTCACGTCTTGCTAAAAAATCCTTCTTGTATTATATAATATCGATGTAGTTGAAACCTAGTCATTTACATATGATATATGTGTGTGTATGTAACATCTGGTTACTTTTTGGTTAATGAAAGAAGAACAAAGAGAAGAAAAAGAAAGAAAAGAAATGAGGTCCAAGTTGAGGGATCAATCTTGCCAAAAGAAGAAAAGGTTTGGAAGAGTTTGTAAAAGAGGATGGCAGCCCATTTCCCCTCCCATTCTTGTCTTCCATTTGGTTCATGAGAGAGAAGGAGAAAAGAGCTAAAGTTTAAGGTTTTTGAAGAATCGAGGTGCAAAAGTCGAAGTTGAGCGGGTTTGTAGGAAGCTCTACTGAAGAGGTTGTTAATGTGAGTTCTAGGACCCCTCTGTTACACGTTTTCTAATGATTTTGGGACTGGAACATATATGAAATCGGTTTTTTGAAGTGTGGGTGTTGAACCCGTATGTATGTGTATGTGTATGTGTGTGATTCGGGTGGGGCTTGATTTCGTGCTTGGTTGTGCTTGTATGGTGTTGTGGTAGGTGTTTCTAAGGTTTAGGATGGTTGATTTGAGCTTAGAACATGTTTGAGAGGGTTTGGAGGCCGAAAATTGCAGATTAGGTTCGAGGAGAGACTGCATTCTGCATCAGCTAGGGCTCATGCGACTAGGAGCCATGAGACTGAATGGCATGCGACTGAAGGCCATACGGCCGAAAGGCATGCGACTGAGGTCCATACGCATGGGTGGCAAGCGACTGAGGTCCATACACATGGGTGGCAAGCGACTGAGGTCCATACGCATGATGGCCATGTGACTGAGGCCATGCGCCTGAACAGTGTGCGACTGAGGCCATGCGCCTGAATAGTGTGCGACTGAGTCCATACGCATGAAAGTCATGCGACTGAAGGCCATGCGTTTGGATGTTACAAGACTAAGGTCCATGTGCCTGGAGGCCATGCGACTGAGGTTCATACGCATGAAAGTTATGCGGCAAAAAGCTATGCGACTGAAGGCTATGCGACTGGAAGTCCATACGGCTAAGTGTTCAATCGCCCATAGTATCCATACGCCTAAGTGTTCAATCGCCCATAGGTACCATACGCCTAAGTGTTCTCATGCGCTGGAAGGCCATGCGACTGAATAGAGCTCATACGCCCAAATAGGGCTCATGCGCCTTAAAAGACTTGGGCTAGTTTTTGACTTTCGGGAGAAAAAGTGAAGAGTAGGCTTTAACTTGGGAGGTTCCCGGGGGGTTCCTATAAGTTGACTTTTGGGGTCATAGATGATATGTTGGGCATGTATGATTGATGCTTATGCATGTTGGTATGTATGTGACGTATGTAGGATGGTGCCTTGTATGGTGATGTTTGTATGTTTATGTTGATGTTCCTTATTATGTATGATTATTTTCCCGTGGCTTTACGTTGAATGTTAATGAATGAAATGAAAAGTATTACGTAACATAAAGTGAAAGATAATGAAAAGAGGAACGAAATGAAATAATGCATGCATTAATGAATGAACGAAAGTAAGAAATGCTTGCAAGCAAATGTAAGAGGTTCACACCCATTGAGGGGTGTTAGCTCAACCGTGTGCGGGTTAGCTACCCCATGAGGATGCACACTGGGGCTTAATCCGTGTGATTAAGCAGATGTATGGAGGTTCACACCCAATTAGGGGTGTCAGCTCAACTGTGTGCGGGTTATATACCCCATGAGGATGCACACAAGGGTTCAATCTTTGTGATTGACCATATGTATGGGGTCCTTGTCGCTTAACCCTAGATGAATTGCTTGGTGCTCTAGAGGGGGGTTAAGCACATGACATGACCTAAATGGAAACGAAAGATAATAAAAGTATGAAATGAACAATGATGAAGATAATAACTATTATCTATGTGTGCGTACGATGTGTCATCACATTCTAAAGCCTGGTATGATATGAAGGAAAGTAAAGCATGGTTTTAGATGAAAAGTAAAGTACGTTTTATTATAAAACTAGAACTCACTCAGCAACCCTGAATTTTATGTGTTTCTAGTTGACAGGTAATGTTGCTGAGGATGGCACGAGATGGCTACTCGGATCTTTTTGGATGACATCCGTTGTTATAATGCTTTTGTGATGTAATGCAACATATATTTTGTAATTCAATAACGATGTATTGTTTTGCAAAAGCTTTTATAATGAAATAGAATGATTGTTTTAATGTTTCCGCTACAATATTTTATTTAATTTAATGAAGATATATGTTTTATGTGCGATTTGGCCAGCGTTAAGCGTCCCGGGAACGGGGCCTTACAATGTATATATTATAGGAGATGTATCAAATAAAAACCATGTTTGTAACTAAGAATCGTGAAAATCACCACCACCCAATCACATAATTTATAATTAATTTAACTTTTTTAAATATTTAAAGTATATTAAGTAAAATTCAATCTTATTTTTTGAGGTTATTATATATTTTTATAATTTAAACTCGAAGGAACGACGATGATGATGAAAAGACTTACATATACATAACTTGTATGAGTTACATATACGTAACTATTAGTTATACATTTGGTAACACATACTTACATATACATAACCTCTACATGTATGTAACTTTTAGTTCTACACTTTGTCATTCCTTAGATTTTAAATTAAAATATATATAATGATCAGAAATCATAAAGTTTAAATTTACTCAATATACTTTAAACATTTAAAGGGTTAAATCAATTAAAAATTATGTGATTGGTATTGGTAGTTTTCACGGTTTTTAAATATAAATATGGTTTTCATTTGATCGTTTTCCTATATATATATATATATATATGTATGTATATATATATGTATATATAATATATATATATATGTATATATATGTATATATATATATATATATTGTATATATATGTATATATGTATATATATAGTATATATATATGTATATATATATATATATGTATATATATATGTATATATATATATATATGTATATATGTATATATATATGTTATATATATATGTATATATATGTATATATATGTATATATATATGTATATATATAGTATATATATATGTATATATGTATATATATAGGTATATATATATGTATATATATGTATATATATAATATATGTGTATATATATATATATATGTGTGTGTGTATATAAATATATATGTATATATATATATATATATGTGTGTGTGTATATTATATATATATATATATATATAGGGGAGAGATTCTAAGAAAACCATTAAATTTTGAGAAAACTAAGAAAACCATCATCCACCAATCACATAAATTCTAATTAATTTTTTTATTTGTTTTATCTAAAAGGTATATTTGTAAAATTACATAATCTCTATATTTGGTAGATTTACTTCTAGATTTGAATACCTTTATTTTATTATAATCTCCATATTAAAAGGGATAAAATCCCTCAATCAAACAACTCATATTCTTAGTTTCCAAAACCCTAATTTTCTTAATATTTAAATAACAATTTCTCATGGAAGAAATTAGTTTAAGAAAGGGAAAGATAAAGCTCTCGTAAGAATTAAATAGGGTCCTCCATGCAACTCGCCATTACTCATCACATCCGGAGAGATACGTACCATAATCAATAAGGATACATGTGCATCGTTTTTATAGTCCACAAAGACATCTACGATATTAAAATAAAAGTCAATCATTTATATGGTTTGAACATTACTTGATGGTGTATTTATCAGTATGTGAGGATGATTAAGAATTTTGATTAAGCGAAGAAAAAGGAGGAACTAGATAAGCTTCAAGAGAAGTACGAGGTTACTTTCAAAAATCTCAAGTGAGTTAGTAAATTATAAGGTTTTTTATTTTTTAATCAGAATGCATATGATTGTAAAATTTTGAAATTATGAATTTCAATAACATAATCTTCTGTCATGAAAAAAATGTTAAAAGTTATTATTCGTATGTAACTTGGGTTATGTATACTTAAGTCATTTTTTTCTTTTATTCTTTGATTGTCATTTACTTTTTCAATAAAAGCTACTTATGTGTAACTTTAGTTATGTATACATATATGTAATAGATATCAATTAGATATATGAAACTTTAATTTGGTCAAAGGTTTATTTTTAAATTTTATATTTGGAATTTACATCGTATTACATATACGTAATATATACCAGTTAAATACATTCATTTTTGGCTTCTTCTTCTTTTTGGTATATTGGATTGCTTACGTATATGTAAACAAGTGTGTCACACCCTCAAAATCCACTTGCGGAGTTTTACCGTGAGGCGTGTGAACAAACCAGGATCATAGTCAATAGTTACTCAGAACGACTCTATATGCCATAACTTAAATGAAATTAATCCAAAGTAAATAAATTAAAGAGTGCGGAAGCATTTTGAAAATAACCCAAAGTAATAAAAGTTTATTTGTGGCAAAACACGTGCCAATCCCAAAAGAGAAATCAATAACTATTAAAATGGTAAAATTGTCTTGAAGACCGTGTCATAGAATGCAGTGGATCATGCAGTGCTCCTATGGCAAGAAAGCTAAGGACCTGAGAATAGCATACTAAAAATGTCAACACAATGGTTGGTGAGTTCAAGAGATATTCAAATATAAACAGTTTAATAATAAAGATGTACAAGTAGCGTATTGTAACAGATAGCTAGTCCATTAACAATAAATATTATTTCATAGTAATTTCACAATTGAAGCTGACTGTGTTACGTTGTTGCCTCCTGCCACGACTTAATATGTCGTGACAATGTTCATTAGGACAACTTGCACCCGGTTGACCTCGAGTCACATAGGTGGGGCTCGTCAGACCCAGTAGTACTACCAAAATTTCCCCGCTAATCAATATTAACAATTTGAAAGTGTGAGGACTTTTCCATGATATCAACACTATATAATATTGTACACAACTTAAATACATAAAGCGTTCGTGATTTACCGGTATGCTATCTCCCCCAAAGAGAGTAAATAAAAAGTGGGGCATGAACTCACCTGATATGCGTTTAGATACACAGGGTTTGACTTGTCAAACAGAATAGACAGACAACCTTCAGAGGTTACCTAGATCATATAAGTGCATGAGTACGTGTAATCAAAGAACATGTGAAACCCTAAGTACACTACAACCAAGGACTCAAGATTTCAAATAAAACAGACATGTTTGACCTAGTTGACCCGTTTGACCCGTTGGTGACTTGATGTGTTGTAAACCATTCAAGTAATCATACACATATATCATACATAGTTAACATTCAAATAGACCATATGTATGCTATATCATCCAGGTGTAACACTTAGATCATCATACAACCAAGTATCATACAAGTCATGCGAATCTAGAACATTAACATATTCACTAGTTACAACACAACTAACATGTCACACAAAGATCAAACCACTCACTACATGCCATGTGAAGCCACTCACGACTTCACATCCTAAACCCTGCCAATCCTACTAAGTAGGGGCCTCAGATTCGCACGCGTGTATGATGATCATATCCATATTCATTAACCATATGCATTGCATTCAACAAACATCACAACAATAAATTTCCAGTCCCAAACATGATGTCCTACTACTAAACAACATCCAAATCATACATGATCATAAATGTCCAAATATCATTCATGATTACCCCGACATTACATACAACCAAATTACCATGTTCTACCACATTAGAATCTACCCATGATCATACTAACATGTTCCTAACATCCCAAACATGTTCAAGCTATTATTTTTCAGACTTTAGGCAAATAAAGTTTCCCTTTTGGGAAAGTATATCCCAACAATTATCAACCATCCAACGTATTCATAAATTCATCATAATTATACCATTTCAAGCTCTATACAATATCTAGACATGATCAACAACACCTAAACACCATAATCTAACAATCTTCATAAACAAAAGTTTCTACTTTTGGAAAGCTATGAACAACAACATCAAATTAAAGATTTCTATCATTCATAACAACAATCTAGCATCTAATCATCATCATGAATTCATCCATAACATCATACCATCCATAATTCAACATTACATGCAAAATAAAGTTACTATTCTTAGTAACCTATGAACAATGCATCAAAATCCCAACTTTCTTGCATAATCAATGTATTCTAACATTCATACAACCTATTAATCATCAAACATTCATCAAACAATCATCCATCATGCATAATCATAGCATTTTTGAATTAGGGTTTGCTTCATATCCAAAGTTCATGATCAATCCACTAAAAACATAAAATTCATGCATAATCGACGTTAACTAACATATATACAATATAACTAACATACTAACATCACCAAACAACATCAAATTCGACCTCATGAAGGTCAATTTCGCAACCAAGATTCGGCCACCATGAACAACTCATGAAAACTTGAAAAACCTAACCTTTAAACGTGTAATTGCTTGAAATTGATGCTTCCTATGTGTTGTAATCCTTAAAATCGAATCAAATTGGTGCTTTCTAACTTGCTCTTGATCGAATTCGCAAAGGGAGGGGTGTTTGGGGAGTGTTTGCGGCCGAAGGGTGGGTGGATTAGGGTTTGGGTTTGTTTTGTTTAGTTTAATTTACACATTTACCCTTTTAACCCTTGTAATTTGTATTTTATAAAAACTAAGCTTTAAACTCTTTGTAAAGTGTTTTTAACTTCATATAAAGATATAAACTTATGAAAATCATTATATATCTTATCTTTATAAAAACACAAGACATACGAATAAATATGCACGTTTCCGTGTTACGCGATTAATTTTCTAATTAACCTTTTTAAAATGTGTAAACACATAAACATAAGCCAATACTCACATAATCAATTAGATTCACATTAAATTAACATTATCCATTATTATTATTATTAGGTCACCAATGTTAAACGACAACTAGTGTGTGCTCACGACACGTGTATACAAGACTTAACGGAACTAACGGAGTTTGGTAACGGAAATTTACCGGATGTCACAAAGTGTAATTACACGGGTAAAAATGTTTACATATACATAAGCATATATATAAGCCTTCCTACACAAAGGTAATCATATATGTAAATACGTTTAAAGGTACGTAAGTGTATATGTACACATGTTTACGCATACGTAAGCATATACTTAATTATTAAAAATGTGAAAAAATACTATCAGATGTTTACATACATGTAAGCATGTACTTAATTACTTTAATTGTATAAAAAGAATATTATCGAATGTTTACGTATACGTAAGCAAGTAATTAATTACTAAAAATGTGTAAAAATTATTATCGTTTTACCAACATACCAAATATTAGTATTGATTTTGAATGAATTAAAAGTAACATAAATTATGTTTAATTGTGAAGAGAGAGAGAGAGATAAGGGATGTTAGTTGTTTCTAAATTTAAAATTAGAATCTACCTATTATACCCTTGAAACATTTAATTAAATCAATTATCTATTAAATATTTATAGATTTACCACTGATTGATATTAACCATTGATCTATTTTGATTAATGATTTAAAAATAGTTTCTTGGTTTTCTTATAAGTTAAGATTTTTTTAGGAACCCTCCCCTATATATATATAGGGGATTGTTCCTAAAAAAACCATGATTTACTAGAAAAATAATGAAAACCAAATCTAAACCATTGATTAAATTAATCTATGGTTGATTTACAAAATGACATTTTAATAAATAATTTAAAATTTAATTAGATCATATTAATGATAAAAAGGCAAATTTGGAACAATAACTTTTTTAGTTTTGGAAACAACAAGCAAAAATCATACATTCACTCTTCTCTCTCTATTTTCCTCTCTCATAAATTACATTTAAAAAAAAATTCAAGAGTTGACTTCTTTTTGTTATCTTCATATGCATCAATATTGACTTTATCCCTATTGTTTTTAAACAATCCAACAGTGAGCTCATGTAGCCATATGTTAATCTGCTTACGTATACGTAAACACATAAGCAGATTGCATAATTACATCTAATTGCAAATCTTCAGACAAAGTAAATCATGTTTATACATCTTGTTACATAGATGCAACAATTATCAGTTAAGTACATGTAACTATAATACATTAATAGTACAAAGTAATTTATTAAAATCATCAGGTTACATATATGTAGTCGTGGTTCCGTATATGTAACCTGATTACATATACATAACAATCAGAAAAACCTAGAACTTAAGTTTTATAAAAAATATCAAAAGATACACCGAAGGTAAGGTATATGTAAGTAGCATTATATGTTACATATACGTAAGTTGATGAGACTCTGATGAGTTACAAACATGTAACCCATAATATTACATATATAACTCTTACTTTCATATACGTAACCAAACATTAGTCTGAAGTCATATTCTGCCATAATCATTTATATGTTTAGAAGACAACTCCTGCTTTAATTACATAGTTACTTATACGTAAGCATATACGTAAATCATCATCATCTTAATTTTTTGTACTAAAATCAAACACGTTTTCAATAAAATCAAACAACAAATGATATGGTACACTTCTTGATTCTACCTTTTGTAATCAATTGAATGAGATACGTTTACATACCCTAGAAAAGAGTCATGATCGTTTCCATCCTCCAAGATCTAGGGGTGGTTGCGAGTGAGGGTTCTATCAAACCTAACACCCCAACCGATTATCACCTCTTTGATCAAATGAATAGATGAATGCTAGAATTGATTAAACTTTCTCTAAAATTTCTTTTGTATATAAAGAAACGATATATGAAGAATTGAATTGGTCAAATATGTACAAGTAACTTATACATGTTAAGAATGTATATGGTTACGTATATGTAACCCATCGTTTTACATCTTCTTCCTTGTTGTCATTATTGTTCTTTCCTGTTGTGATACATAAGATCCAATCTTTTGTTTCTTTAGTTTCCTTTTTCCTAAGCTACGTATATGTAACCCTAGTTACACAACAAGTCTTCATCTTCTTTCTTTCATCACTATCCATTGTGCAATCAAACGAATGTACTCGTGAACCTATCTATCAATTGAGTTTATGAAGAACCCATTCAATAGTCGCTAACCTTGAAGTTGATTTCATCTTCATGACGCCCAGCTCTTTGATTTGTTAACAAACCATGCGACCTCTGATCGACTTAATTTCATAATCATCACTAACATCCGATTTTGATTTTGACATATCATTCGCATGGTCAAGATATGGTTCAATGAAATAGGTTTTTCAAATACTTTGTAATTTTTTTGTTTAATATTGGAGAAAAAGAAGGAATTTAGTCAACGATGAGCATTTACTAAAAATAGATTATACAGAAAATTACTAAAACACCCTTTGAATATAATAAATATAAATATAGAATGAAGAATTATGATTGGTTAGGATTGGTTTTCTTGGTTTTCATAAAACTAATTGGTTTTCTTAGGATCCCTCATCTCTCTCTCTTATATATATATATATATATACACACACACATATATATACATATACTGTGACATCCGGTAAATTCCGTTATCAAACTCCGTTATTTCCGTTAAGTTTTGCATACACGTGTCGTAAACACACACTAGTTGTCGTTTAACGTTGGTGACCTAATTAGAAACGTTAAATTATTGATAATTTAACTGATTATGTGATTATTGTATTATGTTTATTTGTTTGTGTGTTTTATATGTTAATTGGGAATTAATCGCGTAACGTGGAAACGTGTGTATTAATTCGTATGCTTGTGTTTTATAAAGATAAAATATATAATTGTTACCATGAGTTTATATGTTTATTATTGTAGTTAAAAACCATTTAAAAAGTGTTTAAAAGAGTGCCTTTTTATAAAATGCAAAACACAAGGGTTAAAGGGTAATTATGCAATAATTAACTAAACAAAACAACTCTAAACCCTACCCCCTACCCAATCGGCCGCAACCTCCCCTCTCTTCCCCTCTCCCATTTGAATTCAACTGAGAATCATCAAGAAAGCATTGGTTTGGATCGATTTCAAGGCATACAACTCGTGGGAATCATCAATTGCAAGTTAACTCGTGTTTAGAGGTTAGATTTTACATGTTTGGTGAGACTTTTCATAAGGGCCGAACCCTAGTTGCGAAATTGGTGTTCATGGAGTCGAATTTGATGTTGTTTGATGTTTTTAGTACGTTAGTTAGATTGTATACATGTTAGTTAACGTCGATTATGTATGAATTGTATGTTTTTAGTGGTTTAATCATGGACTTTGATTGGAAGCAAACCCTAATTCGAAAATTGGTAGGATAATGGATGAATGATGATTGTTTGATGAATGTTTAATGATTACTAGGTTGTATGAATGCTAGGTTACATTGATTTTGCAAGAAATTGATGAATTGATGTTGATGTTCATAGGTTACTAAGAATAGTAACTTTATTTTGCATGTAATGTTGAATTATCGATGAATTGATGTTATGGATGTGTTCATGGTGACGATTAGATGTTAGGTTGTTGTTGTGAGCATTGGGAATTCAAGAACACATGTTATAGTTCATACATTACTAAGGATAGTAACTTTTTAGGATATGAATTGTTGAGTTATGATGTTTGGATGTTGTTGACCATGTTTAGATGTTGATATGAACTTGAATTGGTATATTATTAATGAATTCATGAATGCATAGGATGTTTGATAGATATTGGGATGTGCATTCCCAAAAAGGAACTTTATTTATGCAAAATGTGAAAGATGATAGTTTGATCATGTTAAGACGTTAGGAGCATGTTAGTAAGTTCATGGATGAATTCTAATGTGGTTGGAACATGTAATATAGTTGTATGAGATGTTTGGATAATCATGGGTGGTGTTAGGACCTTGTTGATCATGTATGATATTGGTGTTGGTTAGTAGTTAAGGCATCATGCTTGGGACTGGAAATTGATTGTTGTGATGTATGTTGAATGTATGTAAATGGTTAGTGAATGTGAATGTGATCATCATACACGCGTGCGAATCTGAGGCCCCTACTTAGTAGGATTAGCAGGGTTTAGGGTGTGAAGTCGTGAATGGCTTCACATGGCATGTGGTGCGTGATTTGATCTTTGTGTGACATGTTAATTATGTTATAACTAGTGGACATGTTAATGTTCTAGGTTCGCATGACTTGTATGATACTTGGTTGTATGATGATCTAAGTGATATACCTGGATAATGTAGCATACATATGAACCTTTTGAATGTTAAACTTGTATGATATATGTGTATGATTGCTTAAATGGTTTACAACACATAAAGTCACCAACGGGTCAAACGGGTCAACTGAGTCAAATGTATTATTTTCTGAAACCTTGAGTCTTTGGTTTTAGTGTACTTAGGGTTTCACATGTTCCTTGTTGCACGTAATATACTTATATGATCTAGGTAACCTCTGAGGGTTGTCTGCCCACTCTGTCAGTCAAGTCAAACTCTAAGTATCTATACGCATATCAGGTGAGTTCATGCCCCACTCTTTATTTAATCTCTTTTGGGGGAGATAGCATACTGGTAAATCACAAAGGCTTTATATATTCAAGTTGTGTATAATATTAATATAGTGTTGATGTCATGGAAAAGTCCTCACACTTTCGAATTATTAATATTGAAAAGCGGGGAAATTTGGGTAGTACTACTGGGTCTGACGAGCCCCACCTGTGTGACTCGAGGTCAATCGGGTGCAATTTGTCCTATTGAACATTGTCACGACCTGTTAAGTCGTGACAGGAGGCAACAACGTAGCACAGTCAGCTTCAATTGCGAAATCACTATGAATTAATTTTTATTGTTAATAGACTAGCTATCTGTTATAATGCATTACTTGTATATCTCTATTATTAAACTGTTATGTTTGAATATCAACTCTTGAACTCACCAACCATTGTGTTGACATTTTAGTATGCTATTCTCAGGTCATTAGCTTGCTTGCCATAGGTGCACTACATGGTTCACTTGCATTCTAAGACTCGGTCTTCAAGACACTTTTAGTATTTTAATGATTAATGTTTACTCTTTTGGGTTGGCACATGTTTTGCCATAGTATACACTTTTATTTCTTTGGGTTGTTTTTTTTTCAAAACGCTTCCGCACAGTTTAAAGTTTGTACTTTGGTTGATTTTATTTAAGTTATGGCATATAGAGTCGTTCTGAGTAACTATTGACTATGATCCTGGTTTGTTCACACGCCTCGCGGTAGAACTCCGCAAGTGGATTTTGAGGGTGTGACAGATTGGTATCAGAGCCATTGGTTATAGGGAACTAGGTTGCATACACACTAGACTATAACCGCACACAGTTAATTAGTTACCCGTGCCTTATTCTCATCTACTGTATACTCATTGGCACACACGTCACACTCTTTGCAGCATGGCATCGTCATCGAGAGCTCCGGGTAAGCGACCTGAATCACCTTCACGATCTGAATCCCCACCTCCCGCACCTGTACCTGAAAATGGATTCGATTGGCCCCGATTGGCTTATCCTCAAGAGGAGATTGACTGGGATCAACCTTTTGCAATGATGAAGCGTGACCCTCCACGAGACTGGCGTTTCTATCCTAGATTTGTTGATCATATCATGTTTAGGGAGCGCGTACCTGTCCCGAGGCCTAGGACTAGGAACAATGCCGACCAACCAATGCCTTCACTCCCATGGACGGTGCAGTCCAACGAGCAACTGATTGCTGCACTGGTGGCTGCACTGGACACTGAGCAGCATCGAGTTAGGCGGCTCACGGGTGATGTCTGTACACTACAGCAAGAGGTGTACAAACCGAGACATCAATTGGATGAACTCGAGGAACAACACGGGAGACCCTAAACGGGTGTCACCATATGCAAGATGGTCTCATGGCACTCCAAGGGCGCATGACTGCTCGTGAACAGCAGGACGCCGTAGCCGATAATAGGATTGCCATTTTAGAAGCTCAACTAGCGGCACTTCATATTGCTATAGCCCCTGCTCCTGCAGCAGACCCTGAGGATGAGGATCCCGGGAGGGACCCGAGAGGAGGAACCGGTGGAGATGGAGGATGACAGTGATGGTCAGATGCTTTCGATTGACTTCTTTATATGACTTAGACTACGTAGTGTTTTTCTTTTTGAAACCTATGTGGGAAGGGTTGTTGCCCACACGAACGACAAACTTAATTTTGACATTGGTAATACATTGTGACTCATTTACAATTTATTTACTTTGGTTATTATTTTTGTTATGAATGTTGTGGTTGTGATGATTCATTATTTCTTTTATTTACTGTTTACTGTGCTTAATGAGTTAAATGTGTTTGATGTTACTCATTATTGTATTTGTGAATGTAAAGTGAAAAGAATGGACGCCCGTGGACGCGGACGTGGACGTGGTCGTGGACGCGGACATGGACGTGGCACCGGAGAATAGGGCGGTGGTGCTATTAACATGACCCCTGCAGAATTGGCTGCTCTAATTAATGAGCATGTTCAGGCGGTAGTGGCTGCTGCCCACGCGGGTCAGCCAGCAGGTAAACAATGATAGAAAGATAAATCTGATATCCTTCATAACTGTATGGGATGTCCGATTAATGTGTGTTGTGTTAAAACAGGACCACCAGTGTATACCTACAAGTCCTTTATGGACTGTAAACCACACACCTACAGCGGTACAGAGGGTGTTGTAGGGCTTGTACGATGGTTCGAGAAGACTGAGTCTGTCTTCTCTAAATGCAACTGTCCACCTGCTGATCAAGTGAAGTATGCCACCGGGACTTTGGAGGGTGCTGCTCTGTCTTGGTGGAACGCGCAAGTCCAGATGCTAGGACAAGCGATGGCGAATGGACTTCCATGGGAAGAGTTCAAAGCAATGATGACTGAGGAGTACTGTCCTCGCAATGAAGTGCAGAAGTTAGAAATGGAGTTCTGGCAATTGAAGATGCAGGGCTTGGAAATCGAGGCATACACCACCAGAACCCATGAATTAGCAACTTTGTGCCCAGGAATGGTGAATGAGGTGCATAAAAGAGTAGAGCATTACATACGGGAATTGGTACCCGAAATCCAGAGTATGGTACCCGAAATCTAGAGTATGGTAACTGCTTCCAACCCAACCACAATTCAGCAAGCCATCCAGCTAGCTCACAGGCTAACTGACCAAGCTGTGGAGCAAGGACGTCTACCCAAACGGGGCGCTGTGGCGAGCGTGCCCGAAAACAAAAGAAAGTGGGATAATGCCAACAACACCAAAGCATCATCATCTTCTAGTGGTCAACCTCAACCTCAACAGCAACAACAGCCAGTTCAGCAGCAACGGAGGTTTGACAATAACCGCAACTTTAACCAAACGCCTGCAAATAATCAAGGACCCAGTGGTTATGGTGGTAGACATCCGAAGTGCACTTGGTAATTACCATCATGTGGGAAGGTGTGATAGCTTCAAGTGTCAACGTTGTGGAAAAATTGGACACGCTGCTAAGGATTGTCGTGGTGAGCTGGTAAGGAGGCCACAACAACCTCAAGAAACTCCCAGGGTTGTTTTGAATGTGGGAAAGAAGGCATTATAGGCGAAACTGCCCACAACTAAGGAGAAACAGTAATGGCAACCACACCAACAGCAACAACACACCAACAACCACGGTAACAACAACAACAACCGTAATAACAACAACGGTGGAATGGTACTGGTAATGGCGGAAATAAATATGGAGCCAAGGGGAGAGCCTTCATCATTGGCTCAGGTGAGGCTCTAAATGATCCCACAACTGTTACTGGTAGATTCTCTGTTAATGGTTGTTTTGCTACGGTACTATTTTATACTGGAGCCAATAGGAGTTTTGTGTCCTTAAAGTTCTGTAGTCTTTTAAGTGATATACCCTCTGCTTTAGAATCTAGATACACTGTGGAATTAGCCAACGGTAAACAGATCCATGTAACGCATATCCTTAAAGACTGTAAGATAGAACTTGTTGGTCATACTTTCGCTATAGATCTTATGCCTGTTACGCTAGGGAGTTTTGATGTTGTGATAGGCATGGATTGGCTCTCTAGCAAGCAAGCGGAAGTCATATGTCATGAGAAGATCATACGAATCCCTGTTGATGACAAAATCCTTACCGTCAGAGGATAGGAGTGGTGCTGTGATAGGCATCATCTCATTCATGAAAGCTCAAAAGTTATTACGAAAGGGTCGTGTGGCTATTCTAGCACTTATAACCGATAAGCAGGCAGAAGAAAGAAAAATGGAGGATATTCCCATAGTGCGCAATTTTCCAGAGGTGTTTCCAGAGGATCTTCCTGGATTACCACCTCACCGCCAAGTGGAATTCCAGATTGAGTTGACTCCCGGCGCAACTCCGATTGGTAGGGCACCTTATCGATTGGCACCAAACGAGCTACAAGAGTTGTCATCACAAATTCAAGAGCTTTTAGATAAGGGCTTTATTCGACCTAGCACATCACCTTGGGGAGCTCCTGTTCTTTTTGTTAGGAAGAATGATGGCACATTCCGGATGTGCATCGATTATAGAGAGTTAAACAAAGTAACAGTCAAGAACCGATACCCTTTACCTCGTATCGACGACTTGTTCGACCAGCTTCAAGGATCAAGCTATTATTCGAAGATTGACTTGAGATCTGGTTATCATCAACTTAGAGTTCGAGAAGAAGACATTCCCAAGACTGCGTTTCGTACTCGTTATGGTCATTATGAGTTCTTGGTCATGCCTTTTGGGGACTAATGCACCTGCTGTGTTCATGGACCTCATGAACGCGTGTGCAAACCTTATCTTGATCAGTTTGTCATTGTGTTCATCGATGATATACTGATATATTCGAGGACCAAGGAGGGGCATAAAGAGCACTTACGAATGATCTTGGAACTGTTGAAAAATGACCAGCTATATGCCAAATTCTCAAAGTGTGACTTTTGGATAAGAGAAGTGCAATTTCTAGGTCATATTGTTAATAAGAAAGGGATACATGTTGATCCTGCCAAAATTAAGGCGATAAAGAATTGGACTACACCCAAAACGTCGAGTGAAATAAGACAATTTCTGGGATTAGCAGGATATTACCAACGATTCATAGAAGGATTTTCTAAGATCGCACAACCTCTCACGGCCTTGACCCACAAAGGAACGACGTACAAATGGAGTGAGAGCCAAGAATTAGCTTTTCAATTGTTAAAACAAAAACTCTGTACTACCTCGATATTAGCATTACCAGAGGGAACAGATGACTTTGTGGTGTATTGCGATGCATCCATTCAAGGATTGGGTTGTGTCTTGATGCAACGAGATAAGGTGATAGCCTACGCCTCGAGACAACTAAAGGTTCATGAGAAGAACTATAACACCCATGACTTAGAATTGGGTGCAGTGGTTTTTGCCTTAAAGATCTGGAGACATTACTTGTACGGTACCAAGTGCACTATCTACACCGATCACAAGAGTCTTCAACATATCTTCGAGCAAAAAGAGTTGAATATGAGGCAACGACGTTGGGTGGAACTACTAAATGACTATGATTGCGCAATTAAGTATCATCCGGGAAAGGCGAACGTAGTTGCCGATGCCCTAAGCGGGAAGGAAACAGCTAAACCCCGACGGGTGTGAGCTTTACAGCTTACTATCAGTACCCAACTGCCCAAACAAGTTAAGGAGGCGCAGATAGAAGCTTTAAAAGCAGAAAATATTGGTGCTGAGTCATTAAGGGGAATGGATAAACAGCTAGTGGTGAAAGAGGATGGAATTCGGTATTTCATGGATAGACTTTGGGTGCCTGTTATGGAAATCTGAGAGATTTAGTTATGAGCGAGGCACACAAATCTAAGTATTCTATACATCCTGGATCCGACAAGATGTATCATGACCTGAAGGCGCACTATTGGTGGCCTAACATGAAAGCGGATTTAGCTACGTATGTGAGCAAGTGTTTGACCTGCTCGAAAGTAAAAGTGGAATATCAAAAACCATCCGGACTGTTACAACAACCTGAGATACCAATGTGGAAATGGGAACAGATCTCCATGGATTTTGTTACTAAGTTACCCCGGACTAGTACCGGTTGTGACACGATATGGGTTATTATGGATCGATTGACAAAGTCTGCTCATTTCCTTGCAATTAAGGAAACGGATAAGATGGGGAAATTAACTCGACTATACCTTAAAGAGATCGTTTCAAGACACGGTGTACCGATCTCAATTATTTCCTACCGCGACGCTCGTTTCACGTCACATTTCTGGCAATCATTGTAGAAATCTTTGGGTACACGATTAGATATGAGTACTGCATATCACCCATAGACGGATGGCCAGAGTGAGCGTACCATACAGACGTTAGAGGATATGCTACGTGCTTGTGTGATTGATTTCGGGAATAACTGGGAAATTCACCTGCCATTGGTGGAGTTTTCTTATAACATCAGTTATCATACTAGTATACAGGCAGCACCTTTCGAGGCGCTGTATGGGAGAAAATGTCGATCACCAGTTTGCTGGACAGAAATTGGTGATAGTCAGCTAATAGGTCCAGAGTTAATTCATGAGACAACCGAGAAGATTGTACGGATACGGAACCGTATGGCTGCAGCGCGAGACAGACAAAAGAGTTATGCTGACAAGAGACGGAAACCTTTAGAGTTTCAGGTTGGTGACAAGGTTTTGTTGAAAGTCTCACCATGGAAAGGCGTAGTTCGGTTTGGTAAACAAGGTAAACTAAATCCGAGGTACGTTGGACCATTTGAAATAGTGGAAAGAATAGGTCCAGTGGCCAATCGACTAGCCCTACCTGATTCGCTAAGTGGAATCCATGATGTATTTCACGTGTCAAACCTGAAGAAGTGCATAACTGATGAAACAATGGTTGTACCACTAGAAGAAATTCAAGTGGATGAACAATTACATTTATCGAAGAACCAGTCGAGGTGATGGACCGTGAGGTGAAAACACTTAAGCAGAGCAAGATACTATTGTCAAAATCCGTTGGAATTCGCGACGTGGACCGGAATTCACATGGGAACGAGAAGATCAAATGAAGCTTAAGTACCCTCAGCTATTCGAAAGGACGATGTCAGCAGACGAAGGTATTGATTTAAATTTCGGGACGAAATTTCTTTCAACATGGGGATGATGTGACAACTCATCCAAAACTCACTCGATTTCGATTTCTGTGTGCCAATGCAGTGGACCAGTGATGGAACACTCTCACCATGTAACGCAATTTTCGGAAAGAAAATTCTTTCAACATGGGGATAATGTGACATCCGGTAAATTTCCGTTATCAAACTCCGTTAGTTCCGTTAAGTTTTGCATACACGTGTCGTAAACACACACTAGTTGTCGTTTAATGTTGGTGACCTAATAATAATTAGAAACGTTAAATTATTGATAATTTAACTAATTATGTGATTATTGTATTATGTTTATTTGTTTGTGTGTTTTATATGTTAATTGGGAATTAATCGCGTAACGTAGAAACGTGTGTATTAATTCCTATGCTTGTGTTTTATAAAGATAAAATATAAAATTGTTATCATGAGTTTATATGTTAATTATTGTAGTTAAAAACCATTTAAAAAGTGTATAAAAGAGTGCCTTTTTATAAAATGCAAAACACGAGGGTTAAAGGGTAATTATGCAATAATTAACTAAACAAAACAACTCTAAACCCTACCCAATCGGCCGCAACCTCCCCTCTCTTCCCCTCTCTCATTCGAATTCAGCCTAGAATCGTCAAGAAAGCATTGTTTTGGATCGATTTCAAGGCATATAACTCGTGGGAATCATCAATTGCAAGTTAACTCGTGTTTAGAGGTTAGATTTTACATGTTTGGTGAGACTTTTCATAAGGGCCGAACCCTAGTTGCGAAATGGTGTTCATGGAGTCGAATTTGATGTTGTTTGATGTTGTTAGTACGTTAGTTAGATTGTATACATGTTAGTTAATCGATTATGTATGAATTGTACGTTTTTAGTGGTTAATCATGGACTTTGATTGGAAGCAAACCCTAATTCGAAAATTGGTAGGATAATGGATGAATGATGATTGTTTGATGAATGTTTGGATTACTAGGTTGTATGAATGCTAGGTTACATTGATTTTGCAAGAAATTGATGAATTGATGTTGATGTTCATAGGTTACTAAGAATAGTAACTTTATTTTGCATGTAATGTTGAATTATTGATGAATTGATGTTATGGATGTGTTCATGGTGATGATTAGATGTTAGGTTGTTGTTGTGAGCATTGAGAATTCAAGAACACATGTTATAGTTCATACATTACTAAAGATAGTAACTTTTTAGGATATGAATTGTTGAGTTATGATGTTTGGATGTTGTTGACCATGTTTAGATGTTGATATGAACTTGAATTGGTATATTATTAATGAGTTCATGAATGCATAGGATGTTTGATAGATTTTGGGATGTGCATTCTCAAAAGGGAAACTTTATTTATGCAAAATGTGAAAGATGATAGTTTGATCATGTTAGAGATGTTAGGAGCATGTTAGTAAGTTCATGGATGAATTCTAATATGGTTGGAACATGTTAATATAGTTGTATGAGATGTTTGGATAATCATGGGTGGTGTTAGGACCTTGATGATCATGTATGATATTGGTGTTGGTTAGTAGTTAAGGCATCATGCTTGGGACTGGAAATTGATTGTTGTGATGTATGTTAAATGTATGTAAATGGTTAGTGAATGTGAATGTGATCATCATACACGCGTGCGAATCTGAAGCCCCTACTTAGTAGGATTGGCAGGGTTTAGGGTGTGAAGTCGTGAATGGCTTCACATGGCATGTGGTGCGTGATTTGATCTTTGTGTGACATGTTAATTATGTTATAACTAGTGGACATGTTAATGTTCTAGGTTCGCATGACTTGTATGATACTTGGTTGTATGATGATCTAAGTGATATACCTGGATAATGTAGCATACATATGAACCTTTTGAATGTTAAACTGTATGATATGTGTATGATTGCTTAATGGTTTATACCACATAATGTCACCAACGGGTCAAAGGGGTCAACTGAGTCAAATGTATTTTCTGAAACCTTGAGTCTTTGGTTGTAGTGTACTTAGGGTTTCACATGTTCCCTGTTGCACGTACTCATATACTTATATGATCTAGGTAACCTCTAAGGGTTGTCTGTCCACTCTGTCAGTCAAGTCAAACTCTAAGTATCTATACGCATATCAGGTGAGTTCATGCCCCACTCTTTATTTAATCTCTTTGGGGGAGATAGCATACTGGTAAATCACAAAGGCTTTATATATTCAAGTTGTGTATAATATTAATATAGTGTTGATGTCATGGAAAAGTCCTCACACTTTCGAATTGTTAATATTGAATAGCGGGGAAATTTGGGTAGTACTACTGGGTCTGACGAGCCCCACCTGTGTGACTCGAGGTCAATGGGGTGCAATTTGTCCTATTGAACATTGTCACGACCTGTTAAGTCGTGACAGGAGGCAACAACGTAACACAGTCAGCTTCAATTGCGAAATTACTATGAATTAATATTTATTGTTAATGGACTAGCTATCTGTTACAATGCACTACTTGTATATCTCTATTATTAAATGTTATGTTTGAATATCAACTCTTGAACTTACCGACCATTGTGTTGTCATTTTAGTATGCTATTCTCAGGTCATTAGCTTGCTTGCCATAGGAGCACTACATGGTTCACTTGCATCCTAAGACTCAGTCTTCAAGACACTTTTAGTATTTTAATGATTAATGTTTATTATTTGGGTGGCACATGTTTTGCCATAGTATACACTTTTATTCTTTGGGTTGTTTTTTTTCAAAACGCTTCCACACGTTTAAAGTTTGTACTTTGGTTGATTTTATTTAAATTATGGCATATAGAGTCGTTCTGAGTAACTATTGATTGTGATCCTAGTTTGTTCACACGCCTCGCGGTAGAACTCCGCAAGTGGATTTTGAGGGTGTGACATATAATATATATACAGACACACATATACATACGTATATACACATATATAGAGGGACCATAAGAAAAACCACATTGTTATATGAAAATTAGAGAAAACCAATGAAATCAAGCACATAATTTATGGATTTTTTATCACTACACTCTATGTATGTGTGTGTGTGTGTGTGTATAGATAGGGGATGGGTCAAATGAAAAGCATAACATATTTATATATACGTCACACATAGATTATTATGCGCAACCATTTTTCGTTTAAAATAGTGTTACGTATACATAAGACTCTCCATTATCATATTTATGCTTAATGTATATGTAACAAATACTTAAGTAACCTTTTAGGGTTAGGATTTTGGGTTTTATGATTATTGGCTTCTTAGTAACTTTCCCTATAGAGGGACATAAGAATATGAAAGCTAAATAAAATCAATGAAAACTAGGGATCATATGTGTATGTGCACGTGTATAGTATATATATATATATACATATATATATACACTATATATATATACACATATATGTATGTATATAATATATGTATATATATATGATAGCGAACGAATGTTAACCCATGTTTGTTGCGATAATTCTTCAACCTGATGAGTGGTTCGTAACAAGCCATTTCGCTACTATAAGTTAGAGTTATGGTGGTAAAACTAGTGGTTTGTCATGAATGTTAAAAATAAAAAATATATATAGCAAGACTATATGGTAAGGGGAGGGGGATTGATACATCAATGATATAACGCATGTAAAGTTAATTACACAACAAGTTATGATGTAAGTGTTCGTTACATTATGATTAATGGGTCATCACAATAAATGTGGTTTACAACCGTTCCTTCCCCTATATATACACCTATATATATTGAAGGAAAATGTTAAACATTATTGGAATAAGCTTATTGAGTTAAGGGATAAACGATAATTGTGATTAAACTAACAACTACTTGATTGATGAGTTTTGCATAAGGGTGGGGGGCACATAGGGGTGGGACCAGGAAATTTTTTATTCGTGGTTGTTTTTTTTAGTTTTCAAATAGAAATGTATATCTCAACTTAATGCTGCAATTTTGGGTCGGGTCAGGTCACACAAAACAAATTACAATCATATTATAAGACATTTGACAAAGATACGATTTCATGAGAAAGTAAAACACATTACATTTTATAGTTGTTGTTTATGTATCTTCATCTCTTGAAAAATATCCACTTCATCATCAATCGAAACCTTCTTAAAAACATCCTTCTTAATGTAGTAAATGCAAGTATTGTTTAAGGTATTCTTCTAAAAAAATTAGAGATAATTAAGGAATGTTAATAGACTAATGAAATATGTGTTAGATGTTTAGTTAAATAAATAAGTTTAGAGATATAATACAAAATAAACCTATTGGTGATTATGTTATATTACTATTCTTAACTAAGTGAGCTATTATGTTAATTTTTAATGGGTTAAACATTCTAATTTAAATAGGGTTACGAATAGTAATTTTTTTTATAGTGATTAGTATTAAAAAACACATATGGTCAATAAAAAAGCGTCAATACATGTTACACATAGGGGAAAAAATATGCGGGCTCAGTTGACCCCTCCCCACCCTTCCTAAGTCCGCCCACGGGGGCACATTATCTTCATGTAAAGTACTATAAGTACCAACCAATGGCAAAATGTCATATCAATTTACCCAAATCATTTTTCTATGGACCTAATTAGTGACTACATGGCCCTAAGTACCTTTTATCCATTCTTCTTATTTCTAGTTAGAAACAACTAGAATTAAGTCTCCGTGTTGCTGCAGGGGCGTAAAACCATGCCAAATAGCACCAATATCACAACACTGGCACCGACCACAAACACTGAAGGTGCGATGTGTGACATTCTGTATTTTTGCATTAATTAAAAGTTAACACCGTTTATTCTTGTAAGGACTATCGTGTCATTCATGGAACTTATGGTTTATTTATGTTGATTCTTGTTAGTTCTTTTAAAGGTTATTAACTTTAACTATTGAATATAATGACATTACTAATAGTTATAATAATAACAATAATGTTAATAATAACTAAAAATAATAACAATATATTGTTATTAATATTATCAATTTATAGGAATTATTAACAAAAAAATTTAATCTAAAACTTAAATTAAGAAAGTTAAGGGGGTTGACTTGTCAAGTTAGTAAACTTTAAATGGAAGTTTACACATGAAATGGGTGAATTTTAAAGTTGAGGGACCATTTGTGTAATTAATCGAAACTTCCATACCATCTCTCTCTTCTCCCCCGTTTTTCCGATCGGCCATCCGGCCACCGCCGGCTACGGCTCCGGCGACCCCCAAACTACACCTAAACGTCGCAAATTTAACACCAAATCGCTTCAAATTAAACCGAACACACAAATCGAACTTGTAACCGTTGTTTAATCAATCTGAAAACGCTTGTATTATCAAAAACCCACTTGAAACCGAACCCCAATTTATTTCATAACCGTTCAACGTGCAAATCGTGGTAATTACCCAATTAATTGAACATAAACCATCGGTTAACTATTCCTAACCCACCATTACTTGCAATTCACCTGAAACTCGCATACACACCACATACCATCATCATCTCTTTCGCGAACCTGCAACCACTCGAGCACCACCATAGGAGTATTCTAACACGAATTGACAGAGGGTTTTACATCGTGAACATCATCCGAAGCTCCACACGAAATAATTGGATTATCATCGCCATTTGTGCATCAAACTGAATCAAGCTTGGTCGCGACTGATTCTTTGTTCGTTCCTCACCAATTCGTTTTCGATTCGGGTAATTAATCATACCTTTATGCTCGGTTCATCTGGGCATCAAAAGCCCCATGATTTAAATCGATAACAACCTTGATTTGATCTTCAATTGTGGTCATGATCAAACTAGGGTTCGTGCGATTTGGGGAAAATTCGTTGTTACTGTTTTTAGTTTATTAAATCGGAGTCTTAAACGCGGCTGGATGCCTTGGTTCACTGGTTCCCCACTCACATTCCGAATTAGAGGTCCCGGGTTCGAACCCGGCGACCTCCAATCCATTGTTTTGGCTTTTCAGCCTTTAAAAAAATATAGAAAATTTCTAAAAATTCATAAAAATTAATCTTGTAAACTTAAATTATTTTGAAGTCACTTAACCAATTTCTAAAAATTTATGTTCTTATAATACTTGTATACTTTTATAAAACAAATGATATAATTAGTTAATTTTCTTATAAAAAAATAATTTTAATGTTGACTAACTTATTAAAAACATTATTAGTTCAAGTAATATATTTAAATTATTTCTTATAAGTTAAACTTAAAATATAGTTTTAATCTACTAAATAGTTGTTTGTTCAAATAATGTATATAAACTATTTTTTTATCTATATATAAAATAGACATTAAAAATTGTTATTGTTATTGGCTCACACTTTATTTATATTTTTTTACAAATAAAAAATATAAAAAGATATCTACACTTTATATTTTGTTTTGTCAACCATATTAAACGATTCAAGTTTATGACCTCATGAAAAATTATTAAATCAATGTAATTCTTTTGTTAAAAATATATATATATCAAGGAATCCCAAATTTTCTCTTAAAACCCTAAATCATGTTTAAACGTTAATCTAAAACTTAAATCTTGTGAATATTTTTACTTAGGTTCGTTGTGAAGAACTACGTTGGAACGTTGCTTATTATATTTCTTATTAATCGTCATTTACATACATTTGATCAAGTGAGTATTCCATACCCCCTTCTTATTTTATTTCACACTTTGGAGTGAAACATGTTAATTTATACTTTGCACTTGTAAACTTATTTGAGACTTGTAAACTTTATGGCAATACATCATGTTAAGTTGTGGTTAGTTGAACTTATGTGGTTACCATGTTATGGCGTTATATGTACAATCATTAACTATTGCTAGCCCAGCGAGGTCATAGATCTATGGGTAAGACAAGCCTGCTTGGTTGATCCAAGTACACTTAGCTGATCGTATATACTTTTAACGTTTGAGACTTGTAAAACATTGTCAAGGTTTGATTGTTGCATTGTCCATAGCATCCCTAATCACTAAATTCACTAACTTATGACTTGAATTGCCATCTTTTGTATATACTTATGTATTAAAACTATGGAATGCTCACCAATATTATTGTGACCTTTTATTTTTAACATGTTTCAGGTAATGCCCAAGTTTGATTATCTACACTTTGAAGCTTGCACACCTAGGAATGGACCTAGATTAATAAATAAGATAGAATGATATACTGCATTCTATGTTATGTTTATATTTCCTTTGAAACTATTGATTGTAATGTGACAATTTAAAACTTATGTTTAAACTTTATTTGGTTTTTTTAAAATAGCGTTATGTGGCTATGAACGATCTTAACTCTCACTCCTCGACGTTTCCGCCGTCAAGGTTGGGGTGTGACACGATGTGTTAATACGGAGAAATTAGACTGATATGTAAAACATAAAATAATTTAATTAAGTCGATCTAGGCCCCACGTGTTGCGATGAACTTGTCAAACTGGTGAAAATAGATGTAATAAGGTTGAACCACACATGCACGTTGCGCCGTATTAAATCACAAATGTTGAACCACCCTTGCATGTTGCACCGTGTTAACTTGAAAAACTCACAACGAAATGTAAAATAGAAAGTTATGAAAGATGACAGTATAAGAAATTAAAACTGAAAGTAAAAAAGTTGTGAGGTCAAATTGCCAAAAATAAAAGTTTTGGGCAAAAAGTAAAAACACAATTTTTTATGAGCTTACACTGTTAAGATAAATAAGTTTTGGGTTAAAAATAAAAATATATTTTTTATAAAACACTCTATATATAAAGTACAACATCTTATGCATAGAGAAGTTGAAAATTAATATAATATAAATTTGTATATCTGGAAACACAGATATAGTCAATTTCAAACATTTAATTAACAAAAATAAAACATAAAACATTCATGAAAAGTGCTAAAATTTACAAAAAAACAAAAAAATAACACGTACATATAAAAATTACAAACTTAGTCCCTATGGTTTGATCAAATTACATGATTAGTCCTAGAATTAGAAAATTGCAAACTTAATCTGAACTTTTATGAGTGGATTGTATATTTAGTCCCCATTGTTAAGGTCTTGTCTCTTGTAAAGGTATATTTGTGTAAGGCCCCGTTGCCGGAAACCTCACAGTTGGTCAATCATAGCAATTAAAACATTAAACATTACAATGAAACAAGCTTAAGCAGTGGAAATAATTTATCAAAAGCCATTCACTCATTTAAAAACACTGTTGTTAAGCAATACATCATTATTGACTGTTTACAAAAGACTTGTTTATATGCATTACAAAACAACAGCAACACAGAGTACGAATAGATGTCATAATCTCCCTGCCGAGTAGCTTCACCCTCGTGCCATCCTCAGCAATAATTACCTGCCAACTGAAAATGTATAAGAGTCAGCGTTGCTGAGTGAGCTCTAGTTTTAAAAGTAATAAAATACTTTCTATATGTTGTATAAGAAAATACTCTTTTCTGTAAAATACAACTCTGTACTGTATATGCGAGCACACATCGACTATATGAACAAATATTGTTCGTTCTCTTTACTGTAGGCCTTGTCTGTTCTATAAACTTTTATCTTTATGTTTCACTTCATGTATGGACCAGTGAACAATACCACAACTATATGCGCGATGGAAAACGGGTGATGGGCCATCTATATCCCTCGAAAGCGTCAATTGTATCCCTCGAAAGGGTCAACTATATCCCTCGAAAGGGTCAACTGTATCCCTGAAAGGGTCAACTGTATCCCCCGAAAGGGTTCTGTGTACTATGTACAAGGCCAACCCAATCACCCAGGGCACGGTGCAAAGGTCCTGCCAATCTCAATTGATTGACCCTGTGTGCATAATAGGGTAGCTAACCCGCAGCACAGTTGAGCTAACGACAACATGTCGTGTACCTCCTGTAAGCTTGCAAGACTTGTTAACATTTTTCATTAATGTTCCTCTTATTTTCTTTATTGCTCTTTCACTTTATTATTACAATATACTTTACGTTACGATAATAACATACCACGTAAAGTCACATACTATAAGTAATAATAATAAAAGCAACAACAATAATAAGGAACAATCATAATCAATCATATCATGCATGAAACAACATCATTAATAAGCCCTTAGTCAATCTCGGTCAAAACCCTAAGGCACAGACTCCCAGAACAATTCTGTAAAAATTTCTAAGTCTTAGGCGCATGGGAACTATTTGGGCGCATGAGCTGTAACACCTGAATATTTATTATTTTAAAGCCGGTGAAGAAAGAAAAGGAAATAAAGTTCAAAGTCGAGGGACCAAACTCACCAACGAAGAAAAGTTGGGAAATGTGGTGATATTAGTAGGGAGAGGACAACCCACTCTCCCCACACACCCCACATTTCAGACTTCATAGAGAGAAGAAGAGAGAAAGGAGAAGAATAAGAGAAAAAGAGTGGTTCGGGTGATTCGGGTGGCCAAACTCGTTGTGTAGCAAGCCAAATCGAAGCCCTTAACATTGTTCTCATTTATGTGAGTTCTAGGACCCCACTTTTACTTGTTTTCAACCGATTTTTGGGCTGGAAAGCATAAAAACCCGTTTTTGTATGTGTATGTGTTTGACCCATTTGGGTGTGATGTGTGTGATGCGTTTCGTGTATGTTTCCGGGCTTGTGTGTGCTTGTATGGTGTTATGATATGCATTCCTAAGGTCCAGGAGGGCTAATATAGGCTTAAAATGGGTTTAGATGAGTTTGGAGGCCGAAAACCCTCGGCTGCAGTCGGGATGAACTCCATTCTGCATCAGCTAGGGCTAGGCGACCGAATGGAGGCCATACGACCGATTGAGGGGCGATGAGGGTCATTCGCACGATTGGGATTCAATTGCACGATTGAGGATTCAATCGCACGACTAAGGTTTCAGTCGCACGACTAGGAGTCCAATCGCATGGGGAGTCATGCGACTGAGGGTTCAGTCGCATAAGTGCTTTGTCGCATGAGTTCATTCGCATTAGATCAGTCGCATAGGTGCCCATTCGCATTTGTTCCATCCGCATGAGGTTCATACGCACCACTGGATGTCCATTCGCCTAAATGTTCATCCGCTTGAGTTCAATCGCATGATGTTCAGTCGCATGGAGGCCATGCGACTAGAGGGTGTCCATACGCACGATTAGGCTGTTGCACCCGAAGAAGGGTACTTGGACTTCTGGCTTTCGGGGGAAAGTGCAGATGTAAGTCTTGACGTAAAGGTTTCCCGTAAGAGCATGTAAGATAGCAGATATGGCCTTAGAAGCATGTAAGGCATAGAGATGATGATGTTGCATGTTATGTATGTATGATGTTTCCCTGTATGATGTGATGTTGATGCATGTTAATGTTCCTTAGTATGATGTATAATATCTTTCCTATGGCTTTACTTATTATGAGGAATGAACAAAGTATTATGTAACATAAAGTGAAAGATAATGAAAGAGGAACATGATGATGAATGTATGCATTAATGAACGAATGAAAGAAGTCTTGCAAGCATTGGATATCAGGGTCCTTCTTTGTGATTGACCAAACGTGTAGTGCCTCTACCGCTTACCCTAGTACTGTGGCATACGTTTAGCTGTTCATTTATTGACTCGGCCCAGTAGCTAAGACTGATGGTTACTCCTAGTACCGTGGCATACGTTTAGCTGTTCATTTATTGACTTCGGCCCGGTAGCTAAGACTAACCGGGTTGTAGCACATGGTATTGGTACGGTTGATGTCCGATGCGCAAGTAAAGTTATATAGAACGAATGAACGAATGAATGAATGAAGAAGATAATAATGATATTATCTATGAGTACGTATGATGGGTGATCATGTAAAAGTAACGAATGGTTTTATATGAAAGTAAAGTATGTTTTATAATAAAACTAGAGCTCACTCAGCAACGCTGACTTTTATATGTTTTCCAGTTGGCAGGAAATGATTGCTGAGGATGGCACCGTGAAGCTACTCAGCTCCTTTTGGGATGACATTCTTTTGATTGATGTTTTTGCATTGTAATGCGAACAAACTATTTTGTAATAAATTTTGTATTAATTTGCAAAAGCATTTACATGGAAATGAAAGATTGTTTTTGTTTTCCACTATGATTTTTATGAAATACAAATGTAATTTATATGTTTTATGTGCGATGAGAACCCAGCTGTAAGCGTCCCGGAACGGGGCCTTACAAGTTGGTATCAGAGCCAAAGTTTAAGTGAAATGGGTAATTTTCAAAATAAACCTAATCTTAAACTGAGAATGGGATGGAAAAGGAATGGAATGCCAATCTGAGTAGCTGCGTGCCATCAGGTATTTTCTTAAAGTTAACCGGTTTTATGTGCGCATGGTATGTGGTTATGTGTTGTATGTAGATTTAATACTGATGTAGTCAGGACAGGTAATACTTGGGGTGTGAAGAGTAAAGTAAGTGGCTAATCACAACTGGCCACTGTAATTAGGGACTTACTATACTTGACATAAACTGAGTTGTTTCCTTGAATGACCGTGTTAGTGTTTGAATCTTTCAGTGTGAGTTAGAGAATGGCTGGAGGCAGATCTTCTAAAGCATCTAGAGGTGGAGGCCGTGGCGGGCCTGATGTTGAGCCGCGACCCAAGAGAGGAAGACCAAGGGTCGAGAAGGTGGTTCTTGAAGAACCAGAGACTCCTCATCTAGAAGCGGGGGATGAGAGTGCAAACCTGAGGGCCTCAGTAAAGGAGGCTGTTGTTCAAGAAGTACATCAGGTCGTGCAGACAATCTTACCATCTGTGGTGATCGAAGTTATTAAGGTTGTACGAGAAGGGGAAGAAAGGAGAGAAACAGGCCCTTAGAGAACGAGAACAACCGGATCCGGAAACGTTTCTAACTGATGATGAGGAGGAAGAAGAAGAGCCCGTGCAGGAGGTGGAACAAGGCTGTAGTTATGGGGCGTTTATGAGATGCAAGCCCCCTACTTTCGACGGTAATGGTAATGCTGTCGCTGCTCACCGATGGGTGAGAGAAATGGAGGCTGCTTTCGACATCAGCGAGTGTCGGGAAGATCAGAAGGTGAAGTATGCCACTCATTCTTTTGTGGACTCGGCACTATGCTGGTGGGACAACATTGTCCAAGCAGAGGGTAACCAGGCAATAGGAAGGAGAGGTGGGAGGAGTTGAAGAAGATGGTGATTGAGGAGTTCTGTCCTCATAGGGAGATGGATAAAATAGAGAGAGAGTTCCTACAGCTGGAGGCGGGCACCATGACACACCAGCAGTACACCACCAGTTTAATGAAATGGCACGGCTCGTGCCTGATCAGGTGACGCCTCTGTCTCGGAAGATCAAGAGGTACATTCAGGGTTTACCGGTGGATGTTCACCGGCATATGATCGCCGCGCCGGCCAAGTACGTTTAGGTCGACGGTCGATTTGGCCGAAGACTTTATGATGAGGGGGAGGTGGTGGTGGTCGAAGCGAATAAGAAGGGTGGTGGTGATCGAAACTGGAACGGGAAGAGGTTTAGTTGGGGTAATGCCTCGACGGGTAACAAAAAGGCATGGGTGGATGACCGCCGCGTGGCCACACCGGGAGCGGGATCAAGGAGGTGTGGTAAGTGTGGAAAGGAGCATGCAGGAGAATGTAGGCTGGGTTTGAATGTGTGCTTCAAGTGTGGGAAGACAGGGCATATGGCGAAGGATTGCCTGTCGGGCAAATGTTTTAACTGTGGGGAAACTGATCATATGAGCAGGGATTGTAAGAAGCCGAGGGCTGAGGGTTCAGGAGCGAAGAGGATGGGAGGTGATGGACCGAGGGCGAGCGCCAGGGCATTCACCATGACACAGGAGGAGGCTAGGACGGACCCTGACGTTGTGTTTGGTACGTTTCTGGTGAACCAAACTGTAGCTTCTGTGTTATTTGACTCGGGTGCCAGTAAGAGTTTTATTTCTGCTACTTTTGTGCTAAGCTGTCTGTTAGTAGTAGTCGTGTTGATGCGTCCTTTGAGGTAAAACTGCCATAGGTAAGTCTACCAGGATTTCTGAGATGATAGAGAACTGTGAGGTGGAATTGAAGGTCATAAGTTTCCTGTTAGACCGTTCGTGATGACCTTAGGTGGTTTTGATTTGGTTCTTGGGATGGATTGGTTGGCAGACTCCAAGGCAAACATTGTGTGTCGTAAGAAAATGATTCGGTTGACAGCGCCTAACGGAGTTTGGTAACGGTTTATGGGATCGAGTCACGACGATTCCAAGGTGATTTCGATGGCGGTGGCGGGAAAGTGTATGAGGCGTGGATGTAGTGCCTACTTGGCCTACGTAAAGGATGTGGATACGCCAACACCACAACTATCTGATGTACCGTTGTGTGTGACTTTCCAGATGTATTCCCAGAAGACTTATCAGGAGTGCCACCTGACCGTGAGATTGAGTTCAGATTGACTGATACTAGGTGCCCAACCCGTTGCCAAGGCACCGTATCGATTGACTCCGACAGAGATGAAAGAGTTGATGGAACAGTTGCAAAAACTGCTTGACAAGGGGTTCGTTAGACCGAGTATCTCTCCTTGGGGTGCTCCGGTCCTGTTTGTGAAAAGAAAAGACGGTAATATGAGGATGTGTATTGACTACCGTGAACTGAATAATTGACGGTGAAGAACCGCTATACCCCTTACCGAGAATAGATGATTTGTTCGATCAGCTTCAGGGTGCCAGTTGGTTTTCAAGGATAGATCTTTGATCTGGCTATCATCAGTTGAAGGTGAAGGAACGAGATATCCTAAAACAGCTTTCCGCACGCGCTATGGTCATTACGAGTTTCTTGTCATGTCTTTTGGTTTGACCAACGCGCCAGCTGCTTTTATGGATTTGATGAACCGTGTGTGTCGGCCGATGCTGGATAAATCAGTGATTGTGTTTATTGATGATATCCTGATTTACTCGAGGAGCGAAGTAGAGGATGCCGGTCACATTTGGGAGGTTCTAGAGATGTTGAGAAGGGAGAAATTGTATGCTAAATTCTCCAAGTGCGTGTTTTGGTTGCGCGAAGTTCAGTTTTTGGGTCATGTGGTGAATCCTGACGGGATAATGGTGGACCCAGCGAAAGTGGAGGCGGTTATGCAATGGCAGTCACCGAAGACGCCATCCGAGATCCGTAGCTTCTTGGGTTTGGCGGGCTACTATAGAAGATTTATCCAAGACTTCTCTAAGATTACTTCTCCACTGACTAAGTTGACCCGAAAAGATGTAAAGTTTGTTTGGGGTAAGGCTCAAGGAAGGCGTTCGAGGAACTGAAGGCGAGGTTGACTCAAGCTCCAGTCCTGTCCTTACCCGATGGAAGTGAAGATCTAGTGGTTTATTCTGATGCTTCCTACTCGGGGTTGGGATGCGTGTTAATGCAAAGAGGAAAGGTTATAGCCTATGCATCTCGACAGTTAAAGGTTCATGAGGTCAATTATCTTACTCATGAATTGGAGCTAGCAACCGTGGTCTTTGCGTTGAAGATTTGGAGGCACTACCTCTACGAGACGAAGTGCACCATATTCACTGACCACAAGAGTCTGAAGTACTTCTTCGAGCAGAAGGATCTGAACATGAGGTAGAGATGGTGGTTGGAACTTATAAAGGACTATGATTGTGAGATTCACAACCATCCGGGCAAGGCCAATGTAGTGGCTGACGCCCTTAGCCGGAAGGAGAGACCCGAGCCAATTCGGGTGAAAGCATATCAGTTGATCATGACCTCCGATGTAATGAAGCAAGTCAAAGAGTTCCAAGATGAGGCGTTGAAAGAAGATCATCTTAACTCTGAAAGAATGAGAGGTCTGGTCGCGGAATTGGGTGAAAACACACTCGATGTTAGTACCCCATTCGGTCGTGTGTGGATTCCTCGTTTTGGGGATCTACGGGTGAAGATCATGGATGAAGCCCACAAGACTCGATACTCCATTCATCCTGGTGCCACGAAAATGTACCATGATATGAAGAAAGATTATTGGTGGTCGGGTATGAACGCGATGTGGTGGAGTATGTGAGTAAGTGCCTTACTTGCTTACAGGTGAAGGCCGAGCACCAAAAGCCGTATGGGAAGATACAACCTTTGGATATACCGGAATGGAAGTGGGAGCACATCACCATGGATTTCATTACAAAGTTGCCGCGTACCCCGAAAGGGTATGATGTCATATGGGTGATAGTTGATCGCTTGACGAAGAGTGCTCACTTCCTACCGATCCGCGAGACATGTTCGTCAGAGAGGTTGGCTGATCTGTTCATCAAGGAAATTGTAACTCGTCATGGTGTGCCGGTGTCTATTGTGTCGGATCGCGACACCCGTTTACATCTAAATTTTGGAAGAAGTTCCATGACGCTATGGGGACGAGGTTACATATTAGCACGGCTTATCATCCCCAGACTGATCGTCAGTCAGAAAGGACCATTCAGACACTGGAAGACATGCTCCGGGCATGTGTGATGATTTTGGTGGAAGTTGGGATGACCACCTACCGTTAGTCGAATTCTCATACAACAACAGCTATCATGCCAGCATTGGCATGCCTCCATATGAGATGTTATACGGTAGGAGATGCAGAACACCCGTTTGCTGGGGTGACATTGGTCAAAAGGAATGGGGAGCGTCGAGGTAATCGAGGCTACGACTGAGAAGATTGAAAAGATCAAAGCCTTTATGAAGGCAGCCAAAGATAGACAGAAGTCGTATGCTGATAAACGACGCAGACCGATTGAGTTCCAGGTGGGTGACCGGGTTATGTTGAAGGTCTCACCTTGGAAGGGTATTATCCGATTCAGAAAGCGGGGCAAGTTGAGCCCAAGGTAGATAGGCCCTTTCCGAATCATTGCTCGAGTAGGAGAGGTGGCCTATAGACTGGAGTTACCGGATGAGTTAAATGGAATCACCCAACATTCCATGTATCTCATCTAAGGAAGTGCTTAGCAGATGAAGATATGATTGTCCCATTGGAAGATATCGAAGTAGATGAACGGCTTAATTATGTGGAGCAACCAGTGGTAATCATCGACCAAAAGGAGAAAATGCTAAGGAATAAAGTGGTTCCTCTTGTGCGTGTACAGTGGAAGCATAGGAAGGGATCCGAGTCAACGTGGGAGACTGAGGAAGAAATGAAACACATTATCCCCGTTTGTTCGACGAATAATAGGTTTCGGGGATGAAACCTATTTAAGGGGGGTGGACTTGTAACACCAGAATATTTATTATTTTGAAGCCGGTGAAGAAAGAAAAGGAAATAAAGTTCAAAGTCGAGGGACCAAACTCGCCAACGAAGAAAAGTTGGGAAATGTGGTGATATTAGTAGGGAGAGGGCAGCCACTCTCCCCACACACCCCACATTTCAGACTTCATAAAGAGAAGAAGAGAGAAAGGAGAAGAATAAGAGAAAAAGAGTGGTTCGGGTGATTCGGGTGGCCAAACTCGCTGTGTAGCAAGCCAAATCGAAGCCCTTAACGTTGTTCTCGTTTATGTGAGTTCTAGGACCCCACTTTTACTTGTTTTCAACCGATTTTAGGGCTGGAAAGCATAAAAAACCCGTTTTTGTATGTGTATGTGTTTGACCGATTTGGGTGTGATGTGTGTGATACGTTTCGTGTATGTTTCCGGGCTTGTGTGTGCTTGTATGGTGTTATGGTATGCATTCCTAAGGTCCAGGAGGGATAATTTAGGCTTAAAATGGGTTTAGATGAGTTTGGAGGCCGAAAACCCTCGGCTGCAGTCGGGATGAACTCCATCTGCATCAGCTAGGGCTAGGCGACCGAATGGAGGCCATACGGCCGATTGAGGGGCGATTGAGGGTCATTCGCACGATTGGGATTCATTCGCACGATTGAGGATTCAATCGCACGACTAAGGTTTCAGTCGCACGACTAGGAGTCCAATCGCATGGGGAGTCATGCGACTGAGGGTTCAGTCGCATAAGTGCTTTGTCGCATGAGTTCATTCGCATTAGATCAGTCGCATAGGTGCCCATTCGCATTTGTTCCATCCGCATGAGGTTCATACGCACCACTGGATGTCCATTCGCCTAAATGTTCATCCGCTTGAGTTCAATCGCATGATGTTCAGTCGCATGGAGGCCATGCGACTAGAGGGTGTCCATACGCACGATTAAGGCTGTTGCACCCGAAGAAAGGGTACTTGGACTTCTGGCTTTCGGGGGAAAGTGCAGATGTAAGTCTTGACGTAAAGGTTTCCCGTAAGAGCATGTAAGATAGCAGATATGGCCTTAGAAGCATGTAAGGCATAGAGATGATGATGTTGCATGTTATGTATGTATGATGTTTCCCTGTATGATGTGATGTTGATGCATGTTAATGTTCCTTAGTATGATGTATAATATCTTTCCTATGGCTTTACTTATTATGAGGAATGAACAAAGTATTATGTAACATAAAGTGAAAGATAATGAAAGAGGAACATGATGATGAATGTATGCATTAATGAACGAATGAAAGAAGTCTTGCAAGCATTGGATATCAGGGTCCTTCTTTGTGATTGACCAAACGTGTAGTGCCTCTACCGCTTACCCCTAGTACTGTGGCATACGTTTAGCTGTTCATTTATTGACTTCGGCCCAGTAGCTAAGACTGATGGTTACTCCTAGTACCGTGGCATACGTTTAGCTGTTCATTTATTGACTTCGGCCCGGTAGCTAAGACTAACCGGGGTGTAGCACATGGTATTGGTACGGTTGATGTCCGATGCGCAAGTAAAGTTATATAGAACGAATGAACGAATGAAGAAGATAATAATGATATTATCTATGCGTACGTATGATGGGTGATCATGTAAAAGTAACAAATGGTTTTATATGAAAGTAAAGTATGTTTTATAATAAAACTAGAGCTCACTCAGCAACGTTGACTTATTATATGTTTTCCAGTTGGCAGGAAATGATTGCTGAGGATGGCACCGTGAAGCTACTCAGCTCCTTTTGGATGGCATTCTTTTGATTGATGTTTTTGCATTGTAAAGCGAACAAACTATTTTGTAATGAATGTTGTATTAATTTGCAAAAGCATTTACATGGAAATGAAAGATTGTTTTTATTTTCCGCTGTGATTTTATGAAATACAAATGTAATTTATATGTTTTATGTGCGATGAGAACCCAGCTGTAAGCGTCCCGGGAACGGGGCCTTACATGAGCCCTATTCGGGCGTTTCTTTACTATGTAGGCGCATCAGCCTAACACTTAAGCATTTTCACTTTAGGCGCATGAACTATTCAGGCGCATGGGCACTATTTGTGTGTATGAACACTTAGACGCATGAGTAATTCTAGCGTATAGACACTTAGGCGCATGGGCCACTTGGGCGCATGGGCACTATTGGGGCGCATGGCCCTACACTTAGTTGTCCAGCTAACATTTCTAGGCGCATGGGCCACTGTTCAGGCGTATGGGCTGTACTTTATCATTTCTAAGGTAATCTTAGGCGCATGGGCTACTGTTTGGGCACATGGATCACACTTAGTTCTTACTATGGCATTTTCAGGCGCATGAGCCTTATCTAGGTGCATGGGCCTTCTGTTCAACATGTTTCCAGTATGCTTTCAACCCAAATTATCAAATCCATCTGTTCTAAGCTTAATGTGGCTATTCTAAACATGAATAACCTATAAGCATTCAAGAATCACATTCATTCATGCACAATACATACGTGCATACATACTCAGTCATTTGAAAATCTTTTACATACATTTTCAGCCCCAAAGATGTTTGAAAACAAGTAAAAACCAAGGTCTAGAACTCAACTTATGCAACTTGAATGTTTCTTCCTTTCTAACCCGCTTGCAAATGAGTTCAAGAACCTAAAAAAAACACCACACATGCACACCCGAGCACAAAACACAAACACATAAGCACAAAAGCATGTAACCGGGATAAAACCCGTCATAAACATGTAAAAACCATGAATTCTTACCTTGAATTCGTTCACTTCTTCTTCTTCCACAAACGAGAGTTTTTTCTGCTTTTTCTCTCTAGAACCAAAGAAATGGTGATGTGAAGTGAGGGTGGGCAGCCATGCCCACCTTTACACCAACTTTTCAAAGTCTTATCCTTTTTGGACACTTTTGGTCCCTCCACTTGAACCTTATAGCTTTTCTTTCTTTTATTCTTAATTTCTTGTCTTTTAGAAAAATAACCGAGTGTTACAAGTCACCCCCCTTATATAGGTTTCGTCCCTGAAACCTGTTATTCCTCAATTAGACGAGGATAATGCTGCCTCATCTCCTCCTCAGTCTCCCATGTAGACTTGGATCCTTTCCTGTGCTTCCACTGTCCAAGCACAAGAGGAACCACTTTATTTCTCAGCTTCTTCTCTTTACGATCAATGATTGCCACTGGTTGCTCCACATAATTGAGCCTCTCATCAACTTCAATGTCCTCTAGTGGGACAATCATGTCTTCGTCAGCTATACACTTTCTCAAATGAGATACATGGAATGTCGGGTGAATTCCACCTAGCTCATTTGGCAACTCCAATCTATAGGCCACCTCCCTTACTCGAGCAATGATTCGGAAGGGCCTATATATCTTGGGCTCAACTTGGCCCACTTTCTGAATCTGATAATACCCTTCCAAGGTGAGACCTTCAACATAACCGGTCACCCACCTGGAACTCAATGGTCTACGTCATTTATCGGCATACGACTTCTGTCTATCTTGGCTGCCTTCATGAAGGCTTTATCTTTTCAAGCTTCTCAGTCATAGCCTCGATTTCCTCGACGCTTCCCAATTACTTTTGACCAATATCACCCCAACAAACGGGTGTTCTGCATCTCCTACTGTATAGCAATGCTGGCATGATAACTATATTGTACGAGAATTCAGCTAACGGCAAGTGGTCGCCCCAACTTCCTCCAAAGTCAATCACACATGCCCGAAGCATGTCTTCCAACGTCTAAATGGTCCTTTTTGACTGACCATCAGTTTGAGGATGATAAGCCGTTCTAATATGTAACCTCGTCCCATGGCATCATGGAATTTCTTCTAGAATGTAGACGTAAACCGGGTGTCACGATCAGACACAATGGACACTGGCACGCCATGACGAGTTACAATCTCTTTGATGAACAGGTCAACCAACCTCTCGGATGAATATGTCTCGCGGATCGGCAGGATGTGAGCACTCTTCGTCAAGCGGTCAACAATCACCCATATGGCATCGTATCCTTTCGGAGTACGGGGTAGTTTCGTAATGAAATCCATGGTGATGTGCTCCCACTTCCATTCCAGTATATCCAAAGGTTGGATCTTCCCATACGGCTTCTGATATTCCACCTTCACTTGCAAGCAAGTAAGGCACTTACTCACATACTCCGCCACGTCACGTTTCATACCCGGCCACCAATAATCTTTCTTCATATCTTGATACATCTTCGTGGCGCCAAGATGAATGGAGTATCGAGTCTTGTGAGCGTCATCCATAATCCTCACACGTAGATCCCCGAAACGAGGAATCCACACCCGTCCAAATGTAGTTTTAACACTAAGTGTGTTTTCACTCAATTCCCCAACCAGACCTCTTATTCTTTCAGAGTTTAGACGATCTTCTTTTAATGCCTCATCCTGAAACTCCTTGGCTTGCTTCATTACATCAGAGGTCATGATCAGTTGGTATGCCTTCACCCGAATCGGCTCGGGCCTCTCCTTACGGCTAAGAGCATCGGCCACTACGTTGGCTTTGCCCGGATGGTAATGGATCTCGCAATCATAATCCTTTATAAGCTCTAACCATCGCCTCTGCCTCATGTTCAGATCTTTGTGCTCGAAGAAGTACTTCAAGCTCTTGTGGTCCGTGAAAATGGTGCACTTCGTCCCGTACAGATAGTGCCTCCAAATCTTCAGCGCAAAGACCACGGCTGCTAGCTCCAGGTCATGAGTAGGGTAGTTGACCTCATGAACTTTCAGCTGTCGGGATGCATAGGCTATAACCTTCCCCCTTTGCATTAATACGCACCCCAACCCTGAGTAAGAAGCATCAGAGTATACTACCAAATCCTCGCTTCCTTCGGGTAACGACAAGACAGGAGCTTGAGTCAACCTCACCTTTAACTCCCCGAACGCCTGTTCTTGAGCTTGACCCCACGTAACTTTACATCCTTTCGGGTCAACTTGGTCAGTGGAGAAGTGATCTTGGAAAAGTCCTGAATGAACCTTCAATAATAACCCGCCAACCCCAAGAAGCTACGAATCTCGGATGGCGTCCTCGGAGACTTCCATTGCATCACCGCCTCCACCTTAGCAGGGTCTACCATAATCCTCTCTGGGTTTATCACGTGACCCAAGAATTGGACTTCGCGTAACCAAAGCGTGCATTTGGAGAATTTGGCATACAACTTCTCCCTTCTCAAGGTCTCTAACACCTCTTGAATGTGATCGGCATGCTCCTCCTTGCTCCTTGAATAAATCATGATATCATCAATAAACACAATCACTGATTTATCTAACATTGGCCGACACACTCGATTCATCAAGTCCATAAAAGCAGCTGGTGCATTGGTCAATCCAAACGACATAACGAGGAACTCATAGTGACCGTAGCGCATGCGAAAAGCTGTTTTAGGAATGTCCTGCTCCTTCACCTTCATCTGATGGTAACCAGATCGAAGATCTATCCTTGAAAACCAACTAGCACCTTAGAGTTGATCAAACAGATCATCTATCCTTGGTAGGGGGTATCGGTTCTTCACCGTTAACTTTTTCAGCTCTCGGTAGTCAATACACATCCTCATACTACCGTCTTTCTTCTTCACAATTAGGACCGGAGCACCCCAGGGAGAGATACTCGGTCTAATGAACCCCTTATCGAGCAGCTCTTGCAACTGTTCCATGAGTTCTTTCATTTCTGTGGGAGCTAATCGATACGGTACTTTGGCAACGGGTTGAGCACCGGTACCAAGTCAATTTGGAACTCAATCTCACGATCCGGTGGCACGCCGGGTAAGTCTTCCGGGAATACGTCCGGAAAGTCACGCACAACTGGTACATCAGATAATTGCGGTGTTGGCGCGTCCACATCCTTCACGTAGGCCAAGTAGGCACTACATCCGCGCCTCATGCACTTTCCCGCCACCGCCATCGAAATCACTTTCGGGATCGTCATAACGCGATCTCCATAAATCGTAACCAAACTCCCATCGGACGCAACTAATCGAATCATCTTCTTGCGACACACGATGTTTGCTTCATAGGTTGCTAACCAGTCCATCCCTAGTACTACATCAAATCCACCTAGGGGTATCACGTGTACCTAGCAGCAAACCTATGACCTCTAGTTCTATGGCACAGTCCTTTATCACATCAGTAATTCTAGTGGACTTACCAATAGCAGTTTCTACGTCAAATGGTGCACTGACCTTTCTGCTAATAACAGGCAACTTAGCACAGAAAGTAGTAGAAATAAAACTCCCACTAGCACCGGAATCAAACAATATAGAGGCACAAGTTTGGTTTACCAGAAACATACCTGACACAACATCGGGATCAGCTCTGGCTTCCTCCCGGATCATGGTATAAGCTCTAGCACCTGCCCTCTGCCCTCCTTCCTCCGGTTTCTTCTTCTCTGCCCCTCTCTGCCCTCGGCTTCTTACAGTCTCTAGCGATGTGGCCAGGCTGACCACACCTGAAGCATACGTTCATCCCCATTCTGCACTCACCAGTATGCTCCCTTCCGCATTTTTCACACCTCCTCAGCCCTGATCCAGATGTGACCACACGTCGATCACCCACCTTTGCCACCTTCTTGTTTGGAGCAGTTCTACCACGTCCAAACCGTTTCCCATTCCAGTTCCGACTACCACCATCCTTCTTATCCACCTCAGCCACCACCACCTCGCGTTCATCATATAATCTGCCAGCCAAGTCAACTGCCGACCTGAAAGTGCTCGGCCGGGCGGCAATCATATGCCTACGGATATCCGCTGGCAGCCCCTGAATGTATCTTTTAATCTTTCGTGAAAATGGTGTCACTTGATCGGGCACCAACCGTGCCATTCATTGAATTTGGTAGTGTACTGCTGGTGTGTCATCGTTCCCGCCTCCAGCTACAGGAAGTCTCTCTCTACCTTGTCCATCTCTCTATGAGGATAGAATTCCTTGATCACTAGCTTCTTCAGTTCAGGCCATCTCATTTTTCCAATGGCTCTGCTACCCTCGGCTTGGAAAATGTTGTCCCACCAGCACAAGGCCGAGTCCACAAAGGAGTGGGTAGCGAATTTCACCTTCTGATCCTCACGGCACTCACTGATATCGAGGACAGCCTCCATCTCCCGTACCCACCGGTGAGCAGCTGCCGCAGTGCCGTTTCCATCGAAAGTAGGGGGCTTGCATCTCATAAACACCCCATAGTTGCAGTCCCGGGTCGCCTCCGGCGCAGGCTCTTCTTCCTCATCCTCATCATCGGACGGCACCGTCTTAGTCTCACAGGCTGTCTTCTTTCGCTCGTAGTTTGCCCCTTTCCTTTCTCTCTCCCTCTCTAACTGCCTTGATCACCTCGGTCACCACAGATGGTAGAATCGTCTGCATGACCTGGTGAACCTCTTCCACCACAGCCTCCTTTACTGAGGCTCTCAGATTGGCGCTCTCGTCGCCACCCTCCGGATGAGGGATCTCTGGTTCTTCATGAACCACTTTCTCTACTCTGTGTCTCCCTCTCTTGGGTCGTGGAGCAGCACCATGACCTCCACCACAAGAGGCTTTTGAAGATCTACCGCCAGCCATCCTCTATAAGCACACTATAAGATTCAAACATTAACACGGTCATTCAAGGTAATACTCAGTTTATGTCAAGTATAGTAAGTCTCTAATTATAGTGGCCAATTATGATTAGCCACTTACTTTACTCTTCATACCCCAAGCATCTCCTATCCTTACTTAATCAGTATCTAAATCTACTAAGAGCACGTAATCAAATAGCATGCGCACATAATACCGGTTAATCATTAGGAAAAGACATACCTGATGGCACGTAGCTACTCGGGCTGACATCCCTCCATTTGTCCCATTTTCAGTTAAGTTTAGGTTTTAAAAGTTTATTTTAGCCCAATTCTCTTAAACTTTGGCTTTGATACCAACTTGTAAGGCCCCGTTTCCGGAAACCTCACAGTTGGTCAATCATAGCAATTAAAACATTAAACATTACAATGAAACAAGCTTAAGCAGCGGAAATAATTTATCAAAAGCCATTCACTCATTTAAAAACACTGTTGTTAAGCAATACATCATCATTGAGTGTTTACAAAAGACTTTTTTATATGCATTACAAAACAACAGTAACACAGAGTACGAATGGATGTCAGACTCTCCCTGCCGAGTAGCTTCACCCTCGTGCCATCCTCAGCAATAATTACCTGCAAACTGAAAATGTATAAAAGTCAGCGTTGCTGAGTGAGCTCTAGTTTTAAAAGTAATAAAATACTTTCCATATGTTGTATAAGAAAATACTCTTTTCTGTAAAATACAACTCTGTACTGTATATGCGAGCACGCATCGACTATATGAACAAATATTGTTCCTTCTCTTTACTGTAGGCCTTGTCTGTTCTATAAACTTTTATCTTTATGTTTCACTTCATGTATGGACCAGTGAGCAATACCCTAACTATATGTGCGATGGAAAACGGGTGATGGGCCATCTATATCCCTCGAAAGGGTCAAGTGTATCCCTCGAATGGTCAATTATATCCCTCGAAAGGGTCAACTGTATCCCTCGAAAGGGTCAACTGTATCCCCCGAAAGGGTTCTGTGTACTATGTACAAGGCCAACCCAATCACCCAGGGCATGCTGCAAAGGTCCTGCCAATCTCAATTGATTGACCTTGTGTGCATAATAGGGTAGCTAACCCGCAACACAGTTGAGCTAACGACAACATGGTCGTGTACCTCCTGTAAGCTTGCAAGACTTGTTAACATTTTCATTAATGTTCCTCTTCTTTTCTTTATTGCTCTTTCACTTTATTATTACGATATACTTTACGTTACGATAATAACATACCACGTAAAGTCACATACTATAAGTAATAATAATAAAAGCAATAACAATAATAAGGAACAATCATAATCAATCATATCATGCATGAAACAACATCATTAATAAGCCCTTAGTCAACCTCGTTCAAAACCCTAAGGCACAGACTCCCAGAACAATTCTGTAAAAATTTATAAGTCAAAGGTGCATGGGAACTATTTGGGCGCATGAGCCCTATTCGGGTGTTTCTTTACTATGTAGGCGCATCAGCCTAACACTTAAGCATTTTCACTTTAGGCGCATGAACTATTTAGGCGCATGGGCACTATTTGTGCGTATGAACACTTATATGCATGAGTAATTCAGGCGTATGGACACTTAGGCACATGGGCACTATTGGGGCGCATGGCCCTACACTTAGTCGTCCAGCTAACATTTCTAGGCGCATGGGCCACTGTTCAAGCGTATGGGCTGTACTTTATCATTTCTAAGGTAATCTTAGGCGCATGGGCTACTGTTTTGGCGCATGGGCTACTGTTTGGGTGCATGGATCACACTTAGTTCTTATTATGGCATTTTCAGGCGCATGAGCCTTATCTAGGCGCATGGGCCTTCTGTTCAACATGTTTCCAGTATGCTTTCAACCCAATCATCAAATCCATCTGTTCTAAGCTTAATGTGGCTATTCTAAACATGAATAACCTATAAGCATTCAAGAATCACATTCATTCATGCACAATACATACGGGCATACATACTCAAACATTTGAAAATCTTTTTGTAGAGATTAATGAAGAGGCTGATGCAACCTAAACATCTTTAGTCTTTCCTGCATGCTGCATAAGTGCATTGAAGTGGAATGCTTCGGAAGTTTCACATGTGCAACAGAAATACTCTAAGTGTGAAATGTTCCGAAGCCAAGACCAACATCTTCTGAAGGTAAAGATGAAGTCTTCCGAAGCCTCAGAGACAAAGTCTTCCGAAGCTTCAAGTTCATGAAGACAGATTTCTTCCGAAGACTTTTAGTAACATGCTTTATCTGATGTACTGTTCCATAAAGCTGGACACCTTTCCGGTGCAACTCTGCAAGTCACGAACTAACATGGTTTGGTGAAAAGGTCCATGCTTTTGGTAACTGTACATTAAGGTCTTGAGTCTGTAATTTTCTACTTTATGTACTTTATCCTTTTTGTAATAGATAAGGATGTGAGCTATGGCATGTCATAGTCACTAGTCAAAAGGCAATCTGCCTTTTGACTCTGCAATTGATTTTGTGTGTGTCTAGTCATTGTATCCAGCTGGCTTTCAAAGTATAGCCGGCTGTAGGATGTTGTATAAGTATCTCATGTTCTTGTATCTTTCGAACATACTTTTGTAGCACTTGTAATAGAACATAGAGAAGGCAATATACTGCATTCTTGAAAACCAAACACTTGTGTTCTTTGTGTTCTGTCTCATATATTACTTGTGTTCTTAGTGTCACCACTTGGTTAATCCAGTTTACTGATTGATCCAAGTTTAGTTTATCTCCTCTTTGTGTTGTTGTGTTGTAACTCTACACCCTTCAACGATCTTGCACTTTTACATACATTTTCAGCCCCAAAGATATTTGAAAACAAGTAAAAACCAGGGTCTAGAACTCACCTGATGCAACTTGGGTGTTTCTTCCTTTCTAACCCGCTTGCAAATGAGTTCAAGCACCTAAAAACAAGACCACACATGCACACCCGAGCGCAAACACAAACACATAAGCACAAAAGCATGTAACCGGGATAAAACCCGTCATAAACATGTAAAAACCACGAATTCTTACCTTGAATTCATTCACTTCTTCTTCTTCTTCCACAAACCGAGAGTTCTTTTCTGTTTTCTCTCTAGAACTGAAGAAATGGTGATGTGAAGTGAGGGTGGGCGGCCATGCCCACCTTTACACCAACTTTTCAAAGTCTTGTCCTTTTTGGACACTTTTGGTTCCTCCACTTGAACCTTATAGCTTTTCTTTCTTTTATTCTTAATTTCTTGTCTTTTAGAAAAATAACCGGGTGTTACAATTTGTCCATATAAATGTCACGAACATCGGTATCATCGTATCTCCTCCCAATCGATCTTCACCATTAATCTTATCATCATCATCATCACTCCCACCGGTATCAACAACCCCTATCGCGGCACCGCCCATGCCGGAATCGACAAAGGTGATGAGTGGTGTCAGGGCCGGCTCAACCAATTTAGGGGCCCGAAGAGAAGGTAAAATTTGAAGCCTTATTTTCAAATTTAATCGGATAATACTTTACAAGTCTCACCCATCACCGTTGGTAGGATTCATAAAGACTAACCTAAATAAGATTTCAAGTATCAAATTCTCACCAAATATATAATCAGTTCACATAAATCAAATCGTAACTAATTACTCATAATCATAATGATAATCAGGTCTCTTCAAAGAGTTTGAAACGATAGTCAATTCACAAAATTGTATGTCTGTAACATGAGAATTAATGTGCGGCTTTTTTGATATTCCTAACATAAACACTTAGCTTTCTTTGCTTTTTAGGATCATGAGTGTTATCATATCTCAAACCAAATTATTTGGGATGGAAAACCAACAATTATTAAACAAACAAATATATCAATTGCATCAAAGATTTACAAGATGATAGACATAAATAATTACAAACAATTTAATGAACATGAATCAGAAAGAAGCATGAGCTAGTTACCGAGTTTCAAGAGTGAAAGAAGATTACAAAGTCCGTTCCAAAGTAAAGAAACATTATGGAAACTCCGATTCTGATGGTATACTCAAGTTTCTTCAAAAACTAAAACGGTTTCAACCGCAAAAGTTTTTATTTCCTGTCATGTATGAAAACTTCGATTCCGATTGAACAATCAAGTTTCTTCAAATGATATTGACTAGAGAGCTTTTGATTTCTTTTCATGAAAGCACCAATTTTGATTATTTATAAACAAAAGATTTCAAAAGTTGATTAGCTGCAAGTTGAAGGGACGATTGGATATTCTGTGTCGTCACACGTTGACTACTCAACTACAGCCGTATAATTCGGTTCCATCACAACTTCCTAGAACTAAGTACGTAATTGTTCTGGGTCTTCTGACTGTTTATTTTCATCAAACCAAACGCCCAATTCACTAGACATAACCAAAACCCAAATGTGTCTAATCATTGATATATATGCTTTGAAAATGGGGGCTTATAAAAATGTGGGCCCCAAGCCCCTTGCTTCCTTTCATTATAGTTGGGTCGGCCCTAAGTGGTGTTAACGGTGACGATGAGACGGTGGTTTCCATGAGTGGTGTTAACGGTGACGACGAGACAGTGGTTTCCATTTGAACTCGTTGGAATTATGAAATAGTAGATATATAAAGATTTGATTTTTATTTCTTTAACGTGAGTTTCTGATTCACAATAAGATTCATGAATTAATATATTATTAGATCATGATAATGCATAATAAAAAATATATAAATAACCTAAAAATATAAAATGACAAACATGCCCTCATATGGATTGCATTTGATGTTACTTAACCCTACAAACTAACAAAAAATTAACTCTAGGGATTAAACATACAATCTACTTACAAAAGTTTGGATTTTGTTTGTAATTTTTCAATCTCAAGGGCCAAACATGTCATTTGATCAAACCACAGGGACTAAATTTGCAATTTTCTCTAAAATTAAACTACTCATTGTTTGACTCAAGGTAGTCTAGATCTAGAGTTCCAAGATGTTCTATAAAATCAAAACAAAGTCAAAAATGTAAATTTGCATCTTGCAACTCTAAAAGAATAGTATCGTCAATAACTAGCTCGAAGGAAGATCCCTTACGCATACAGTGATATCGCATTCCTATCGTCTCTTACGATCATGTTGTGTGATAAACGGCACGCATACGCCATGTTCCTAATGTTCAATACACTAATGGCTTGAGCGGGTGGCATACGCCCACACCACTCTATATCCCTAGATATTAACGAAGCAATTGGTTGAACGTCATATTCGCTTTTACTTTTCTTCATGCAAAGATTAATAAATATAGAGACTAAATAACTTCAATATTTAAGAAATACACCATATCTTTAAAAGATTCTAACCTGTTTTGACGTTAACAAAATTAATGAACTTATAAAACGGTACATTCATTAATTAATTTGAAAAACTTGTGATCACTCAACAACTAAGGTTAAGTTTTTAGCTAATAATTATATATACTCTTAAAACAACAGTTCAAAACTTGAATATTACATATTCATCCTTAGTTTCTTCATTTATAATCATAGCTATTTGTTTTATATTTTAAGAAGAACATCATTTATTATTTACCAATATCACAAAAGTTAAGTAATAAAAAGATGCTAGAAGAGTGTTGTCTCGCCCATCCCGTCCTGAATGCTACAGAGTGATGTTCCTGTTGATGTCGTTATTCCCGCCTCACTACTCCATCCCGCCTTGTTGTTTCTCAAATTTAAGACGACCACCCTATAGCTTCCTCTAAATCTCGTTCTAGTCATTATAGAATGTAAATAATAATACATCGAATTTCTTTGAGTTAAACGAAACCGAATTTATTTATTTGAACGGCCAACAAATACTATAAGCTCGGTCATCTGGGCAAACCCAATAGCAAAAGGTCACCCACGCTCTAAAACATAAACAAAGCTGATGACCCGGCCCACCCACCATTCCTGATGAACCCCACCACCCAAAGACTCACTGTTGTAAATTCGTAACCCACTTAAATCATATTACACAAAGTGAAACTCGAATTCATGACCTTAACTTTGGAAAGTCATGTGGTGTCTCATTCCAAACTAGTTAATTGATTTAAGACTCGTTGATGAACTTTTTCATGTACTAAGATCCACTTGGAGCATATTTAAATTGTTATAAAAATTTTAAGATCCATTAAACTAGCAACCAAATTTTCCATAAATGATTTAATTTTGTGTTGTGACTAAAAGAACTATGGGCTGAAAATGTGCTTTGGGCTGGAGTTCCAATATGCTTTGGAGTTGTGCTCTAATGACCCACTTCATCAAAGATTCATAGAAAGACCAAGACTTTTCAGCCGTTTGTAAGTACAAGTCTATTTGTGACAGGTAGATTGTTGGTAACTAGTGGCGAATAATGTATATAAATGAGTTAATTACATGAAAGATATTTGTGGTTAAGCTTGTTTTTACTTTCGATCCCCAGATTTAAAAAACTACAAAGTCAATCCAAACGTTTGCCAAAACATAATACTATTGGTCCCTGCCATGAATCATCGTTGTCTTTTTTCGTTAAATTTTCTAAATCAACCAAAATACCATTGCTTTATAAAAAACAAACTAGAATGTATTTAGGTGGGACCTACCACTACCCCTGAACCTCAACTCTATACTTAACATAAAAAGATAACGGTCATTCATGACGGGGACCATCTGTGTTACGTTTTGGCAAACCATTGGACCGACCTTGTAGTTTTTCAAATCTAGGGACGGAAAGCGAAAACAGGCCAAAGCACAAGGACCTTTCATGTAATTAACTCTATACAAATATAAATAATGATGAGGAGACGAGGACACAACATCAACCAACCATAAGTCGTGATAGTATTTTCGTTTTCATCCGATACCTATAACTTCGATTGGTTTATTTTGTCTCCACGCAAAGTCTTCTTTTGTATACTTTTTTTGTTTATACGGTAGTAATTAAAATGTTGGAATATTTTTACTATCGAAAATTAAATGTTGCACGTGTTTTTGTATGTTATGTCGTCATTAATGCATTGACACAATGGTAGATCACTTACGTTAAACATTAATTTGAGAGGGTTTATAAATTAGGTATGCTTAAAATTAAAGAGGGTCTTGTTAGAGCTCATCTAGTTACTTCAAGTTAGCACGATTTAAAAATACAAACATGATAATGGGTTGGTCACCTCTAGCTTTGAGACACGTGTCTTTTAAACTTTGCCGTAACATCTAATGTTAATTTTTTGTAAGATGTGATAATGTAATATATACGCAAATGTCACTTCTCCATTCAATAAACATGCAAAATCCCACAATAATTGCTTACACAAGTTTAGGTTAAGTTTCAACAAAGTTTGATAACTCTAATAATTCAGCCTAAATGTTTGATAAAAGAGACATCGAATTTGTTTTATGATGATAATATCAAACACGAGCCTAGTTGTTCTTCACTTCTTTCTTCTGAATTATAATTTTTATACCTTATAATCTAGTTATAATTATAATTAACATATTAAAGTATGTGAAGCATGAATAGTGAATATTTTGTAATTTAGTAATATCATAATCTATTATTTTTAATTTCAAAATTAAATAGTTATTTTATATTTTCTCTATACTTATTGTGGACATTTAAATATGTTTTTAAAATAGATTGTGATTGTTTGTTTAAAATTAAAAGGCTATTGGATTTTAATAATCTAACTTTTATATGTTAGACGGGATTAATCTCAACTCATGAAATATTTGTAAACACTCTTAATTTTAACTTTATTTTTCTCTAACGATCACTTAATAGCTGTGAGTTAACCCCGTTAGTTTTTTTTATAAAACGGGGCCAACTTTAGGCCATTTATCAACTTCGCCGATACATAGCCTCTATTAGGTCCATTTTTCCGTTGTCTAATCTCTATCATTGCCTGAAATCAATCTCCAACAAATCAAATCAAGTGGTTTGATCATGAGGTGGAGACTAACAGGTTTTAGGGTGCAGACGTAGATTAACGGATCTGATGTTAGATTTCAACATTTTATTTAGCGTTTTCGCTACAAAAACAGTCCATGTCATCAAAAAAAATTACGAGGTTAACTCTCTATTAGTAAGATTTCATTGGATAAAAATAAGTTCAGAGTTGAAAGCCTCTATAAACATCTTTTGAGTTGAGATTAATCCCGTCCAATAAATAAAATTAATATTATTAAAATCCAATAACTCAAAATTAAAATATATCCTTGCCGTATGTTTATTCTACGTAAAATCAATATATAGCTGCAGAATGAAATTAATTACCCAATGATTAATGCTATTACAATTCATTGATCATGGGCCATAATAAGAATAAAGCTGTGACGTAAATCGATTATCACCGTGAGAAAGAAATCAAAATTTTAAATTTAAGTTTTAGGAAAACTTAGTAGGGATACTTGATGAAAATACAACTTAAATAATTTGATCAGATAAATATCGAAGAGTGAACCGTGATTTTTAAAGCATACCATGTATTATTTTGTGGGGATGTTTGATGGTGTTTAGATTTCACCTCAAAAGAATTAAATTTATCTCCTAGTGTTTACAAACTCTACATGTTACATGTGCCCTTCTTCACCTTCACATAATATAATAGAGAAAATTAGATGCATGACATAATAAATATTTTTTTTATAAAATGTGTACTCATAAAATCAAAAACCAAATCCGGCGTATTATCAATTCACGGGTCTAGTTGCTTCATTCGGATCCAAAAACCGCATATAGTCATATTTAACTTGATAATTAAAAGGATCCTAATAAATAAACACCCCACTTTATATATCGACACCCATCTATACGTCGCGTATGGGTCCATACGCGACGTATAAGGTCGAATAAACTAAAAACGAGGAAAATTCAGGGGGGTGTCAGAAAGCTATACGCCCCATATAGCCCTATGCGACCCCCCTATACGACACATATAGGGCTATACGACGCGTATAGCGAATTTCGACACTGACTACGAGGAAAATTCAGGGGGGCTGTCAGAGAGCTATATGCCCCTTATAGCCCTATACGACCCCCCTATACGACACATATAGCCTCATACGACACATCCAGCCTTATACGACCCCCTCTATACGACGCATATGCCCCATACGACACATACAGCCTTATACGACCCCCCTCTATACGACACGTATAGAAATTTTGAGGTATTGATTTAAAATATTGGGGTGTCTATTTAAAAAAGCCCTAATTAAAAATATGGACGATGGTAAACATTATAAATTAGTTTACACATTAAAGAAAAGTAAATTAAAAAGTTATAAAAATAATGTAATGTCTCTTATTCCATTTATCACTACATAAAAAATATGCGGCTTTGAATATATATATGTACTAGTTTTAGCAATAAACATAAGTATTTTATATAACTAAAATATATATAAAAATTCAATAATAGATGTAAGTTAACTTTATAATCGATAACATAATATATTTATGATTAGGTGGCCAACAACGTGAGAAAATATAATCTTAGTTACCTTATGACCAACTCGTGGATATTTGATCTTGATCGTGTACATATACAGAATTATGGATCTATGCTATAAATCGTAATTTTGCTTAGTAATTTTGTAAATCCGCAAAATCTTTAAAATTTCTAAATAGAAGTTTTAAAATTTCTAAAATTTCTAATTTTGTAAAACTTTTGAATCAATGTCTTCTTATACTTTCTCATGTTTCTCACCATACATAGATTGTACAAATACTGACATGCTTGCGTGTATATATGTGCATGTGTGGGTAATTAGGATCAAATAATGACTAAATATTAGTAAAATTATTTACCATTACTAATTTCAAATGCAAATGTGAAATTCGGATTCATATTGGAGTGTTAAATGTTTTTGTTCAAATGTTGGTGGCTTGAGCACAACAAGAACTCAGAAACTTTAAACACATCAAAATACACCACAATCACAAATTTTAAAGGCATCAAAACACAATACAAGCTTGAAATCGTTACATACACATAAACCCTTCGATACAAGTATTAGTGAAATTAACTCTAAACTTCGGTTATTAGCAAAATTGCCTGTATGAAAATTATATATGCAATTTTATCTTGACGTGCATGTCATGTAGACTCTTTTGTTGACATGAAAAATTAAACACAAATGTAAACTCTTTTGTTGACATAAAAATTTAAACACAATTTCATCTACCTAAATACTTCAAATACACATTTGCATCATCTTATACTATTGTTAACTTCACTATTCACGAACACGTGGAATGTCAATTTGTCAAATACCGACCATTTAACAGATAAAAGCTTATTTTTTTAGAAAAAGTTTTAGAAGTACAAGTTTAAAACTATTAAAATTCGTAAGTATGCTATATTAACTCTTATAAAAACTACAAAACTACTCATTGAAATCTTTTTTGGTGAGGACTCTGGCTACTGCCCATTAAAGCAATTCATTGGGGGCTTACAATATTTATTCAAACAAGTTTTTGAATTTTCAAACAACTCGTTATAACTTATACATTACTTAAATTTTGCATTTAATACCTTTTTATTTAAACATTAAATTAATTGATTTAAGCAATAATATTGCAGGAGTTATGATTATGTCAAGAGTTAAGTGGTCCAAAAACTCACAATTATGAGATTTACAAAACAGAAACGGCTCAACCCTTGTATATATTTGGTTATAATTTTGTCAATGTGGTCCCAGATTGTTATTTGTTCCATTGGGTGGTCTCATATTATAAACTCAAAAAAATAGCTTGTCAAATTAAAAAAATACAATTAAACACAAGAGGAAATTAATTTCCAAGTCGCTTATATTATATACTTATAATTATATTAACTGTATAAATTTTATTCATTTTCAACATTTTGTAACTGTTATGATATTGGAAGTATATTTCGTGTTTTGTAAAATCTTAGTCAATATATTAACAAAAAGTGAAAAATATATGTTCATCGAAAGGAGAACATCTACGTGGGCAATACCATTGTCATGTGACACATAATTGAAATCCTATATATACATAGTATATGTAATATGATACTCATTTTTATACAAGTTTGTTTCATACTCGAGTGACACCTATTTAAAAAACATTTTAGAAAATAGCATGAAGTGAAACTAATTTTTAAATCGGTCCAAAAATCATTTAGTTTTCTTTAATGTGTTTATTCAAATGATTTTTATTTTGAAAAACTATAATTTCTCCTCTCAAACCAATTGATACATGACTCACTAACATTTAAACGAATATAAATGATAATCATTTCAAAAACACGCATGAGTCGTGTGAATGGTAATTCTTTTTTCATACATTTGTGTATATATTAATGCAAAATTATCATATATTAATGCAAAATTATCATATATTAATGCAAAATCATCATATATCTCGGTTGTTGCAACAGAAATGCTATACAAAGAAGCAAGAACACGACTGACCACATCAAATTTTTTTATCATTTTCGTTAATTAGCAATTTGAATGGTGTTCTTGATAGTTATACACAAATTATCATCCACAAGATTTCGTTATGGATTTTGATTCAGTTTTAAACTCATGGGGTTTAGGGGTTTTGATATCTGGATGCTTCAAAAAGTTCGTCGATCTTTCAACCCTATTAATCTTGTTTTACTTCAGTTTGAAGTTTCTAGATTTCAATGTAGTCAATTTAGGGTTTGTGAACCGATTTGTAGATGGGTTTTGCTCAAGAAACTGTTTAGATGAGAACTCCAATTCAAGCTGTTTCTGTGGATCGATGGAAACTGTAAACTGTAGAAGAAAAAGCTGTGTTAATGAAGAAGATGAAGGTGGTAATAAAGAACATTGTGATGAAGATGAGATGTTCGACGTAATGTCTCTGAGAAAACTGGTGAAGATGGAGAGACAACGAGCGAGTGATGCTTATATCGAGCTCGAGAAAGAGCGAATGGCGTCTACGACTGCAGCCGAGGAGGCGATGGCGATGATCTTGAGGCTGCAGAATGAGAAAAGTGTGATTGAATTGGAGACACAACAGCACAGGAGATTGAGCCATGAGAAGCAGCTGCATGATCAAGAGGTAATTCGATCATTGAGGTGGATCGTGATGAAGCACGAATCTGAAAGAAGCTTGCTTGAAGATCGGTTGAGGTTGTGTAAGCAAAGGTTGATGCTTTGTGTGAATGATGATGGTGATGATGATGGGTGTGAGTTGTCTTTGAGTTTTCTTGATGAACGGCTTGTTAGCTCTCTTGATTTGGGTTTGTCACCGTGGTAAGTGTTGTTGGATCTTTAACTTTGGTTAGGTGTTGTCAATGTCGCGTGTATATGGTATACGGTCTTTGGATACGAGTCGTGGGTTGCATTCTCGTTGACAGGAAGTTATTTTGGTCGTTTTTTTTAACCTCGGCTCATTTTCTTTTAAGGGGTTGTTTGGTAACATCTGATTGAAGAAGTGCTGAACCAGTAAAAAATCTGATCCGGTAAGATGTCTGAACCAATAAGTAATCTGAACTGATAAATGTGTTTGGTTGTAAAAAAGAAAATTAATAAAATAAAACCCTTTTGTGGCTAAAAATCTTGTTAAGAAGCATGTCACCAAAAAATATTATTATTGTGATTTCCTACACCTTTTATTTGATTAAAGGGTTACCAAAAAATATCTCTTCCCACCCCCAAACCAACATTTTCAGCTCCAAACCCAACAATAGCGTCTCTCTCCCTCTTTCTCCTCCACATTCTGCTCCTCATACCAGTCGGAGTGACGACAGGTCTGTCCTCCAACCGTGTTGCCCTCCTCTCCCTCCGCTCCGCCGTGGGTGGCCGCACCCTCTTCTGGACCACCGACCAACAAAACCCTTGTCTCTGCCCTCCACCTCCCCGGTGTTTCACTCTTCGACCACCACCCTCTCCGTCACAGACCGCACTGACCACCGCCCCGTCACCGACCACCACCCTCTCCGTCACTGCAGACCGACTTCACGTCTGACCGAGTCAGATGTTGGTTCAAGTCTAGCCGAATAAAGGGTTCGGTTAGACCTCTTCTCCGGTAAGACGTACGCAACCAAACAAGCCACGTCTGACCGAGTCAGACTTGCACGTCTGAACGGATTTGGTCAGACGTAACCAAACAAGGCCTAAGTGTTGTATTGGTTGTATCTGACTACTACACAAACAAATATTACCTATGGCTTTACGGGTGAAAAACATGTTAGAAAAACATTGACAGTATTTTCTGTTCATATGAGGGCTACAACCTCAAATCAATTGTAGAAAAACTTTCGCAATAACTTGACTTGAACAAAAACCATCACAAGTTGCATGTTTGTAATGGTTTATGGTTTTGACTGTAGCATTGATCGTAATTGTTGTAGTGTTAATGTTGGTGAAGATTTTATAAACTTATACAACAAAGCATACATTTGACATCTGAGTTTTAGACGAGCCCACGGGCTTGGGTGGGACCGCACGCACAAACAATATTAAATTATATATATCATGAGTATGGTATAAGGGTGTTTAAACAAAGTATTGTTACATAATAATGATAGTTTTAAAGGATAAGTGAAAATCTATTGTCGTTAATAACATGTTTATGAGTGTTTGAATGTATCCATTGTTGGAGATGCTCGATCCTTGCTTGTTGAGTACAAGTAATCAACCAAAGGTAACTAATTTGCATTTAATATGTTATGATGGTTTTTGTGAGTGTAATAAACATTGAAGGTTTGGCTTTTATAGTTTAGAGTGGATATATTCATACTAAACTTAATGTTTAGCTCACACGTCCATTAATCTACTTCTTATATGTACTATTTTTTTTAAAATACGACTTAAACCCTTAGTCATTTAAGTCTTGATTTAAGTCTTGAAATGCACACAAATAAATAGAAACATGTCTTGGGAATGTTTGATTGTGTCACCTCAAAAAATTCAAGTGATCTCCTTCCTTGCCTTTTATAAAACATCTCATTTCATGTCCGAATGCCTTTCACAACTTTTAAACCTTCAAATGAAAGTTAATATATAAACATACACACAAGCATAACTGATAACAAATGAAACCGTTAAATACCAAATGACTTTTGGTCTAATAGTATCAAACTATCAATGTTGCATATTGTCTCTTCTTAAGATGTTAAAGGCTCAAGTATCGTCGTGAACAAGTGGTGGAAATTTGAATGTATTAGTAGGTTTATAATGTGTGTAGGTTTGTTGTTAACAAATAAAATAAAATCACTAAATATTTCCATACTGTTAAGATTTTTAATTATGTAAAATACAATAAGGCCTAATAACCATATACAACTGAAAAGGTATTGTCATTATTCACCATAAAACGCTTTTTTCAAAGTTTTGTAGAAGTTAGTTACAATTAAACACGAAGGAAATTTAAATACTAAGGATACTAGGGGCACTCTCACCTCCGGTGGTCCCCCACACCGTGAAAACCACTCGTCGGGCCACACTTTTGCGTCATTCCACACCCCCACAACACCATCTTTTGACCGTTGACAACGGTAACTTTTTTTACCGTTGACAACGGTCACTTTTTTAACCGTTTGAGATGCAACCCCCACCCCACCCCAGCGGTTATAATGCCTTTAAAAAAGTTACACTACAAATACTAAACTTGAACTCAAAAATTTTACACCATTCTTAATTACTTCTCATTTTCTCTTATACAATTCACATTAAAGTTCTAAAGTGTATCCAGTCAAAAAATCCTCAAAATTCCAAGGCCAAAGCTTCAAAAATTATTGATCGAAGGTGCAATCGGGTCCAAGTGAACCATTGTCTTCTCCCCAAGCGTTCAACCCACCACCACCGCATACACCCTATTGGTTTCAAAATTCTTACGAACGCCCCATCCATCGGTCTACTGCCCAACTATGTCTTAGTTTCAAAACTCATCATAATTTTCTTACTACAATAATATCACAAACCCTTTTCAAACCTCATCTCAATATGTACCAGACGAAGACACCAAAGAAAATGAAGAAGAAAACAAATTTAATTTGTAGATTTTTAGTTTTAATATTGTCATATTATTAAACTTTACGTCTTTTATTCAATGTATATTTTTTTGTTAATGATGAATTTTCCTTTAATTAAATTAATATTGTCATATTATAATTTGTAATTTGTTATAATATCACAATGATTAACACAAATTTAGTGTTATAACCTTAAGATTTTAGAGAGAATTGCAAGAACAAGAAGAAGAGAAATGTATAACTTATGAAAGTGTATACAAGAGGTACATCTTCTCCTCTACATTAAGGTGGTATTTATACTACAAAGATCAATCAACTTGGTAGACAAGGTAAACTATTTTGGTAGATAAGTAGCATAGTAAACTTATCTACAAGTTTGACAAAGAGTTCATCCACTTGCCATGGTAATAATTCATAACACTCCCCTTTGGATGACACTTTTCAAACTTCAAGAGTTTAAGTACTGCCTCGTTAAAAACCTTGCTAAAGAAAAACCCAATGGGAAAAAAACTTTAGCTAAGGGAAAAAGAGTGCAGCTTATAACTCCCCCTCAAATTGTCTTCTGTAGATCATCACATTGCGTGTACATGCCGCATGCCAATATCATAAACATGTTTTCTAAAAGTTGTTTTAGGAAGTGCCTTTGTGAAAAAAATCAGCTGAATTGTTACTAGATTGAACGTATCTCATTTCAACTTGTTTATCTTTAATAAGGTCTTGAGTGTATGAAAAGAATCTTGGTGGTATATGTTTTGTTCTGTCACTTTTGATATACCCTTCTTTCATTTGTGAGACACTTGCTGCATTATCTTCATAGATTGGTGTTGCATTTTCATCCTTTTCCAATCCACAAGAAGTTGATATAAGTTGTCATAGATCTTAACCATACACATTCTCTTGAAGCTTCATGTAGTGCAATGACTTCAGCATAATTTGAGGATGTCGCAACGAGTGTTTGTTTCTGAGAACGCCATGAAATCGCACTTCCTCCATTTTTAAATATGTATCCAGTTTGAGATTTTGCTTTATGGGGATCTGACAAATAACCTGTATCTGCATAACCAACCAACCCTTCTTTTGAATTATTAGGATAAAACAACCCTAAATCAATAGTACCTCGAAGATATCTAAAAATATGTTTAATCTCATTCCTGTCTTTTAGTAGGAGCCGAACTAAATCTTGCTAATAAATTAACTGCAAAAGAAATATCAAGTCTCGTACAGTTAGTAAGATACATAAGAGTTCCAATTGCACTGAGATATGGTATCTCTGGACCAAGGACCTCCTCATTATCTTCACAAGGACGGAATGGATCATTATCAACATTGAGTGATCTAACAACCATCGTGTGCTTAAAGGATTTGCTTTGTCCATATTGAAACGCTTTAAGAGTTCTTAGTATAAGTTAACTGATGCACAAGTATTCCATTATGCATATGCTCAATCTGTAAACCAAGACAATATTTGGTATTTCCAAGGTCTTTCATTTCAAATTCTTTCTTTAAAAGAGCAATTGCTTCATTTATTTCCTTTTGCGTCCCAATTATATTTAGATCATCAACATACACAGCTATGATCACAAATCCTGATGTTGTTTTCTTAATGAAGACGCATGGACAAATAAGATTACTTGTGTATCCTTTACTTGTCAAATAATCACTCAAACGATTATCCCACATCCTTCCAGATTGTTTGAGTCCATATAAAGATCTTTGTAATTTGATGGAATACATTTCCTTAGGCCTTGAGCTTAATGCTTAGGGGAATTTAAAACCTTCAGGAATTTCATATAGATGTCACTATCTAGTGATCCATACAAGTAAGCTGTGACAACATCCATAAGACGCATCTCTAAATTTTTAGAGACTGTTAAACTGATTAAGTATCTAAAGGTTATTGCATCCATAACAGGGGATTATGTTTCCTCATAATCAATCCCTAGCCTTTGTGAAAAACCCTGAGCTACAAGTCTAGCTTTATACCTTGTAACTTCATTTTTCTCATTTCGTTTTCGTACAAAAACCCATTTATACCCTACAGGCTTTATGGCCTCCGGAGTAATAACAATAGATCCAAAGACCTTTCGTTTGTTAAGTGAATCTAATTCAGCTTGCATGGCTCCTTCCATTTATCCCAATCATGTCTATTTTTACAGTCACTAACTGACTGTGGTTCAGGATCATCATCTCCACTCATGATGTCACTTGCTATGGAATAAGAAAATATTTCATCAATACTTTCCATTTCATCTTGATTCCATAGGGTGTGTGTGTGACCATATTTAATTGATATTTCTTTGTTATTTTTACCCAAATCCTCCTCATGAGAGGTTTTGGTGTTTAGCGTTACATCAAGATCATTCACTTTATGGTCAACTTCCTTTTCATGAGTTTTTCTTTTTCGAGGATTTTTATCTTTGGAACCAATTGGTCTTTCTCGTTTCAAACGTTTTTGAGATTCATGAGCCATTGTGTTTTCTATTTGATTATTTGGAATCTCAACTCGAGCTGGAGCATTAGCAGCTGGTATATGAGATTTAGTAACTTTGTTTGTATCAGTAAATGCATCAGGTAATTGATTTGCAATTTCTTGCAGGTGTATTATCATTTGAACCTCTGTCACATGTTGTTTAGTTACTAGATCAAGATATAATAATAAAGGAACATACCATGAGACATCATTTTCTTGTTTTTTTCTTTTCTCCCCCTAATGCGGGGAAAACTGACTCGTTAAAGTGACAATCAGCAAAACGTGTTGTAAATACATCACCCGTTAAAGGTTCAAGATATCTTATGATGGAAGCTGATTCATATCCAACATATATTCCCAACCTTCTTTGAGGACCCATTTTTGTGCGTTGTGGTGGTGCAATAGGGACATAGACAGCACACCCAAAAATTCTAAGGTGTGAAATGTTTGGCTTATTTCCAGAAACAAGTTGTAACGGAGAGTATTTAAGATTTGCACTTGGTCTCATACGAATTAGTGATCCAGCATGAAGAATTGCATGACCCCATATAGACACATGGAGTTTTGTCCTCATTATTAATGGTCTAGCTATTAGTTGTAGACGTTTGATTAACGACTCAGCTAAGCCATTTTGTGTGTGTACATGAGCAACAGGGTGTTCAACAATAATTCCCACAGACATGCAATAATCATTAAAAGCATGTGATGTGAATTCACCAGCATTATCAAGTCTCACCCTTTTAATAGTATAATCAGGAAAATGTACTCATAATTTGATAATTTGTGCAAGAAATTTTTCAAATGCTACATTACGAGTTGATAACAAAGAGACATGAGACCATCTACTTGATGCTTCTATCAAAACCATAAAGTATCTAAATGGTCCACATGGTGGATGAATTGGCCCACATATATCTCCTTGAATTCTTTCAAGAAACAAAGGTGATTATTTTTCAATTTTCATAGGCGAAGGTCTTGTGATTAATTTCCAAGAGAACAAGATGTACACAAAGGAATTTTATTCGATTGCGGGATCTTTTGATATTTCAATGGATGCCCATGAGTGTTTTCAGTTATCCTTTTCATCATTGTAGATCCTGGATGACCCAATCTATCATGCCACAAGCTAAGTGTTTCAGGATCACAGAATTTTTCTTTAACTGCCATATATGCCTGAGGCATATTAATGTGTGTATAATGTAAACCAGACTGAAGCATTGGCAGTTTTTCTAATATCTGATCTTTGCTTATGATATGCAAATATTTTTCATTATCAACAGTCCTTGACTGAGTATCATATCCGTTATGATATATGTCTTTGAAACTCAACAGATTTCTTGTTGATTTTGGGGAAAATAAAGCATTTTTTATAATAAGCTTTGTACCATTTGGTAATGCTAAATTAGCTTTTCCCACTCCTTCTATTAGGTCTGTAGGGCCTGATATTGTGTTAACGATTCCTTTTGTTGGTTTGAGTTCATAAAAATATTTTTTAGATCTAAGTATAGTGTGTGTGGCTCCACTATCTGCTATACATATATCTGCTTCATTTGTTTGATCTTGTGCTCCAGTGATGTTCATTTTAATGTTGAAAGTATAAAGAAAAATAATAAGTGAATAACGATGACATTGTTATATTTTAATAAAAACTTTATTTAATCGAAAGAAAACATTACATGAAGAAAAATACATGGTTAAAGATAGAAAAACACTTAATTGTTGCATATAACTATTGTTGTAAAACAATAGGTGTTTCAAAGGTCTATGTCAAAGTCTGTAGTGTTCAACTCAACATTAAGATCATTAAAATTATTATTAGGACCTGGTATTTGAACGAAATACCGAATGATTAACGTGTAAACCAAATCAAATAGTGCGGAATCCTATTTGATTGGCGATCCAATCAGTGAGAACGCACGTAAAATCAATAAATTATTGAATCAAACGTTAAGAATCGATTAGGAATCGATCTACAGTGTTCTATGAACTTGGAGTATCAACTTGGAGGCTTCTGGACGGCTAGGGTACGTCTGGAGTCGAAATAGAATAAAAAGCTCTTTTTTTTCCACGAATTGGGTTGTATTTATAGGTTAGTACTGTTCATTCGTGCGACTAAACCATTAGTATGGTTCAGCCATGCGATTGAACCGTGCGGTTGATTCATCCGCACGACTGAGTGTTCATTCGTGCGACTGAGCCAATATTATGTTACAATCATACGACTGATCCAGTCTCCTGGTTCAGTCGTGCGCCTGAGTCATTCGTATGAAGTTATTCATGCGTATGGTCCATTCGCATGGGCCATTCGTATGAGAACTTCATTTTGTTAAGTTTGAATGTATTAATTAATATAACATTATGTGTAACAATTCAAACAACCACAAACCTAATTAACCAATTTTAACATCGACTCATTAATGAAATATTAAACATTATAAATAACAAACAATTAATATCATTTCATTAATTATTCCAAACATTATATCAGAATCAGACAAACAAGATCTATTATATTCATATCATGATCTAGGGTCATACATGTATCAACAAACTCCCCCTTGGACCTAGATCTCTCTAATGTCTTGTTTTCTTCATTACCTCCTCATACTTCTTGTACTTATCCTCTTTTGTGACTCCTGCATGAATCTCAAATGCAAAACAGAGTCTTATGATATTCTGGAACTGGAGGGCTTGTACTATATCCTGCGTATCATAGAACAGTGGCCACTTGTATAGAGTGTAAATATCATTAGCTGACAATTTGGTAAGCCACATTGGGTCAAATACCCTGATAGTATCCATTTGCCCTCTTTGTTTAGGACTATGACCGCTTCTCCTGTCCTCCAATCGTAGTACCACCACTTAAAGTGTGGAGTGAAGTCCTGTGGCATTTCCCTGAGTGGGATTCTTGACATCGTGCGCGGAGGACTCCACTTCAACACTATCTTTGGCTTTCCAGTAATGGCATTAACTTCAGACCTTCTGATGTACCTTGTAGGCTGTTGGGGTCTGAAGTTAACCCACCTGGTGTGGTACTCCTTCCTTAGGGCAGTCTCAAACCAGCCTGACATCTTTCTCGGGTCAGCATACAACAGCTTCAGTTTGGCCAGCTGGTTGAGCTCAAAACCTGGTAGAGTCTTTAGATCATGTGGAAATCTAAAGTACTCTATGCCCTTCTCTCTCTTAACTGCATAGACGTTAAGGTCCTCAAAATATGCCCATGCTATAATCCTGCCTGACACCTTATGATGTTTCTTGACTCTGTAGAGTTTGGTGTAGGCGTCCTGGGGAGGTGCAGCGCGTTGGGCTCTAACTTCTTCAAAACAGGCAGCCCACTCAGCCTTTCGGATATCAACATCATCATTTGAGGCTTGGCCGTTCCCTTTGTCTTCTCTGACTCCTGCTCCATTTTGTCTAACACCTCAAACGTATCACTGACAAGGGATTCACCCAGATTGGGGACCACATTTCCCTTATTGTCAGCATACTGAGGGTAGTGCTCTGCAGTGACATCTTCTATCTCTATTTCATCAATGTCGTTGAGCTCTTCGTCACTTGTCGAGTCGCACGTTGGAGCATCCTTCACAATCTCATCGGGATTTAGCTTGAAGATCTCAGCCAGTTGCTCATTTGATAGATCGTGAATTATTTCCCCTTCTTCAGGGGTATAACTCACCGACCTTTTGACGATCCCTTGCAGATCAAGTATCATAGTTAGCTGAGTCTTGATCTGCTGAAGGGGAGCAACATCAAACTCATCCCTCTGATAGTTTGGATCTGTTTGATTTAAACATGTAACACATCAACCAGTAGTTAATAATCAAAACAGAAAGGCATTAATATTTAATATAAACATCAAATACATAAGTTTAAATACATGATTCAAATACAAAAGTAATCAAATATATAGACATCTAATCATTACTTTTCTCTTGGATCACTGGATCATCGCTTGGTGGAGCAGAGGAGGAAGCTTGTTGGTCTTGTTTCTTCTTGGATCTCCTATCCTGACCTTGAGTAGAGGCAGATGCAACTGCATCCCCTCCTTCTTCATCATCATCCTCATTCCTCTCCTCTGTCCTCTCATCCTCAGTCCCCTCATCATCCTCAGTCTCATCATCATCATCTTCATCATCATCCTTATCATCATCATCACCATCATTACCATCTCCCTCTTTAATCTTCAAAGGCTCATCTTTAGATCCCTTAAGCTTGAGCATGATGGTTTTCTTAGCATTCTCCAACTCCTCAATCTTCTTAGCAGATGTGACTCTATGCTCTTGGAGTTGGGCGATCTCGTGGCTCTGAGCAGCCATTTGCTGGGCCTGCTCCTCGATCAGCCGAGCCTGCTCCGAGATCTGGTGTGACTACGCAGCAGCGAGATCTGCAAGCTGACGGATCTGCACAGTCTTCTCTTCATCAGCAGCTAACAGATGCATCACCATCCGGTTCAGTGCAGAAAGTTGTTCCTCTACCATAATTGGAGGTAGAGGAGATCCATATATATGTGCGGGATGGGATGAGTGTCCTGCTTGGTGGCTAGTGGTGGTGGTGGTGGCTGTGGTGAAGATGGGGTTGGGTCTGTGAGATAGTGGAGGTGATGTTGAAGTCAAAGATCTGGTGGTGGTTGGCATATGTACAGTGGTGGGAGGTGTGGTGGTGGTTGGCATATGTATAGTGGTGGGAGGTGTGGTGGTGGTAGGCATATGTACAGTGGTGGAGGTGTGGTGATGGTAGTGGTAGTTGTGGTGGTGACAAAGGTGAGTCTTCTCTTCTTCTTCTTCTGGTCGTGGGGCTGAGCCATCCGTTTCTTCCTCGATCCAGTCGAGGTGGATGCTCCCCCTAGAACACGGCTAGCTGACTCAGGGGCATAGCTGGGATCTGCAGTCGTCTCTCTTGAATCCCTGGGGTGTTCACCAACCGCCCGGAGTCCATACTCTGTGGGAACAACCTTGCTTCCCACAATCCTCGTCAAGGGCTCCTCATCCGACTCTTCTTCCTCCTCACCAGGTATGAAGTCCTAGTGGAAACCTGCAGACTCAGCTATGTCGCCTGTTAGAGCAGATACTGGGGGTATAACATCTGAAGTTGTGCCCCTTGGTGGAATAGGCATATCATCCCCAGCATCCCCACTATCATCATCATCAGAATCATCGGTGGGAAGAGCAATCTGCTCAACATCAGAATCACTGTCATCGTGGCGCCACTTCCTCCTAGTTGGCACCACATAGTCCTCATGGGCCAGATGCCCAAACAATCTCCTGACAAGAGGTTTTACCTGCTTCCCCCTGTATACCTTCATCCGGCCCAAGGTGGTATCATCCATCACCTCAAGCACTACAGCATCATCCTTCTCCTTTGGCAGGGAGCAAGCTTCTGGTCTATAATCATCTGCATGAATCGAGGGTACATGCAAAAGCCCTCCTTCCCTTTCCCCTCAATGTTCTCCACCAAGTAGGTGAAGATCATCCTGGAGAAGCTGAACAGATGGTTCAGCACCAACGCAACATAGGCGTTCTGGATCTGGTCAGACAACTCATCAAAGCCTCCCTTCCTGGATGCTATGCACTTCAGCAATACGTGAGCAAGATACTTGAACTGGGGACAGAGGTTGCTCTTGTTGAGCACTCCAGCATTGATGTCCCCAGAGTACTTGGCTCGAAGAAAACATCCTCTGACAGTAAGGGGGTGTAGTTTAGTAGGACAGTCAGCATTGTCCCCCAACTGTAACACGATCCTAAGATCCTCCTCTGTGATAGCTATAGCCTCTCCAAAGATAGTACTTCTGATACAGTGAGGTTCAGAGGATCGATCAACTATCGCACCTTCCCAGAAGGCCTGCTGAATAGAACGATAAGTGTACATGGAGCAGATATGGCGTGTGCAATCCTCGATCTCATTAGGAAGGTGATAATGCCAGAGAAGTCTGAAGCATTTCTGGATGTCAGATCCAGATGAGCACAAATATTGTGCTTCGTATTCATGTCCATCGACTTTCCATCTGTTACACATGGAAAGTAAACATTAGTACCCATTGGCTAAGAATGTCATGAAACACTTGGACTTGAAAATAAAATATTTTCTGTCATGCGGACGAGGCTGTGCGACTGAGATCAAGTCGTGCGAATGAGCAGTGCGACTGAGATTCAGTCGTGCGAATGACCCCATACGTACTATTGAGTGTGCGACTGGACTCATGCGTATGTAACCTCATGCGGTTACACCAGTCGTGAGACTGAACTCATACGCATGGTTCAGTCGTGCGGTTAAGCTATTCGCACCCTTCAGTCGTGCGACTGAGTTCATCAACCTATCCATTCGCACGTCGTTTTGTCTGTTCAATTCAAATTCAATTTTTCACCAATTTTGAGTTTTAGACTTCGTGTTCTGGTTCATCAGACTCGCAATCCATTCGTTTAACACCTAAAACCTTTAATTTCATTTGTTTATGTCGTTTAGTTAGGTTTTTTGCCACATAAGTCACGGTTTTTCTAACGAGTCCGATTGTCCAGATTTAGTGTCAAATTGAATGATTTGGTAATGTTTCTGCACCGCAAATTACCTGTAGAGTCAATGCAAATGGTCAGTATGTGAGAATCGAGGTTTATAGTGATCAAACGAAATTTGGGCATAACGTCAGTCGTGCGATTTAGGGTAAATTTGAGAGTGGTGAGTCTCTGCGACCGACTCTCCCTCTATTTATACTAACCCTAAATTCAATCGTACGACTGGGCTCATACGCACATTTCATTCGGGCGAATGGGCCTCAGTCGTGCGATTGGTTCAGCCGCCCCCATTCAGTCGTCCGACTGGAGTTCGGTCATGCGACTCACTCATTCGTTCGCTCTAAAACATCTGACTGGGTCATTTGTATGGGCCATTCGATTGAATGGTCCATACTCATGGTCCATTTGTACGAATGGCTCCCATTCATATGATAAGTCCATACTAATGGTCCATTCGTGCGAATGGGTCATACTTATGAAATTTTCTGCATTTCTTACCATTTTAGATTTAAACCCTTTTCAAACTATAGAATCAACATTATACGCATTTGATCATCTCAGACATGATCCTTTTAACTTGAAAAACTTTTGATCACCTCAGACGTGATCATTTAACATTTAAAAACACATGTGGTCATCTCAGACATGGCCCTTTTTGGTGAATTAATCCCTTACTGAATTTCATGATATAGTCCGACGAACAAACAGACTAAAATGACTATCTAACTAGAAACTTAAACTAAATACAAAAATAAAACTTGTTTTGACTTTTTGTGATAGATAAATCCTAAGATAGACATCTACTGGATTTGGTTCCAGAATAGGCAGCTTCAATTTAGTTTGACCACACCTGGACCAATTCAATTTTGGAATCATACAGGCAAGTCAAATCATTTGGGAATCAAAAACCTTTTGATTCTCAATTCTTGGTTTTCATCCAGAGTCGTTAGCAAATTTAGGAAATCACACTGGTACTATTAGATTCTCACATTGATTTGAACTTTCAAGAATTGCAGCCACAATGATTGTCAGTATATTTGTCCTTTTAAATCCATACACAGACTTTAGACACAAACAGGTAATAGTTTTAGGTTTAATTATTTCAACTAACAATTTTGGATCCCACACTTATATGGAAATCAACATTCCTCGGGAGCTTTTGAGCGGTCTACGGGTATTTTTACTAGAAGAGACTATTCTTAGAGCTTTCAAAGAGAAGCCAATCCTCAGGTCAGTGCCATCGCACAACAGAGAGGCGGCAAACAACAATGAATTCTAGAATATCTAGGTTATGCTTATCCTCAGGTCAGTGTCATCGCACAACAGAGAGGCACACAACCTATCTTCTTGTTAGAGCAGCTAAATTTTCTTTTGCATAGAATGCACCAACAACATAAGTCATTAGCTTGATAGCATTTGTCTTTCAATTTTTTCCGTGCTTTGCTCTATTTATGGTCATCCGCACACATTTGTGGCGTTTACAAGCTCATTACCCCTTATTGGAATATTGTTGATTGTGTTAACCAGTGATAAGATGGCAGCCCACAGTCAGTTGAACAACTTAGTTTGATCTTGAGATCACCAGTCAGGTCTAATCATCTATTGTGTTGAATCTACCGACATATCATTTGTGGTCTAGCAACCTCTAGGTCTACTTTCTTTGTGTTACCTTAGTAGTTACCAGTTTTTCTATCATCTTCCCTTTTATATTGCTTAGACTACACAGACTTATACTTTGAATTTTGCATCTTTTCTAAATTAAATTTTTTTAAAGTCTCTTTTGATTTGTTCCTGTGTACTATCATTTTCCAAAAGGTTTGAATCGGTATCACAGATAGGATTTACCTTATATCAGCTATCCACTCCTACTCCCTCGTTTTTTTTAATATTACTAGTTGACCTACCCTCCCCCTAAAATTCTAAAATCATACTGGATTTAATTATTTTAGGATTTTAACAGACAGCTAAATAACATGAATTTAATTTCAACAGGATAAAATAAATAAGGAAAAATAAAAAAATAGAATATGAAAAAAATATATAACTACAATGTATCGGACTACACATGATCATCATCAGGAATAACATCACTTTTCTTTTTAACTCCGTTGACCTCTAACAGATAGAAAACGTGGTTTATCAAAGGCTTTTGTATAGAGGTCAGCGCATTGAAAGTCGGTATTAATTTTTACCACATCGATTAAGTTCTTTTCAAAACAGTCTCTTATGAAATGGTATTTAATACTGATGTGTTTGGTCTTATGATGTTGTACCGGATTTTTAGTTACTGCAATTGCAACAGAGTTATCAATAAAGATAGGAGTAGAAGAAAACTTTAAATCGTAATCCTGCATTTGCTATTGAATCCAGATGATTTGTGAACAGCAACTTGCAGCAGCAACGTATTCGGCTTCACAGGTTGACAATCCAACCGAGGTCTGCTTCTTACACTTCCAGGTAACTAATCTCCTCCCAAAGAATTGACACCCTGCTGATGTAGACTTGTAGTTCATCTTGCAGCCCCCGTAATCCGAGTCACTATACGCCGTGAGCTCAAAGTCATTATCATGAGGATACCACAACCCAAGTGTGGGTGTACCCGTCAGATAACGAAGTATCCTTTTGACCCCGATCAGATGGTTAACCTTAGGCTTAGCCTGATATCTAGAACATAAACATGTAGCATACATGATATCAGGTCTTGAGGCAGTGAGATACATGAGGGATCCAATCATTCCTCGGTACATTGTGGCATCTACCAGATCTCCATTTTCGTCAGGTGCTATATCATGATTTGTAGCAAGTGGAGTTCCAGCAGCAGAAGCATTCTCCATGTCAAACCAACTGAGAATGTCTCCCACATACTTGGTCTCATGTAGAAAGATCCCATTTGGTGTCTGATCCACCTGTACCTGAGAAAGAACCCGAGAAAGAATTTCATCTCCCCCATAGCACTCATCTCAAACTCTTTCTTCATAACTGCTTCAAACTCTTTGCATAATTCTTCGTTCTTTAAGCCGAAGATTATGTCATCGACATAGTTTTGTACTAGCAGTAGGTCTCCATCTTTTTCTTTGATGAACAGGGTGCAGTCAATGACTCCCCTGCGAAAGCCGTGTTTCACAAGATGAGTTGAGAGTTTCTCATACCAGGCCCTTGGAGCTTGATGAAGCCCGTATAAGGCCTTGTCGAGTTTGTAAACTCTGTCCCGATGATAAGGATCTTCAAATCCCTCGGCTTGACTGACATACACTATCTCTCGAATTTCCCCATGAAGGAATGCACTCTTCACATCTAATTGGTAGACTTTAATCTTCATATACGATGCATAGGCAAGGAAGATACGGATGGCTTCCATCCGTGCCACGGGTGCAAACACTTCATTGTAATCAATCCCCTCGACTTGGCGAAATCCCTGAACAACCAGTCGAGCCTTGTTCCTGATAATGACCCCTTGGTCATCTTTCTTGCATTTCAAGACCCATTTGGTGCCAATGACCTTAGCACCTTTAGGTCTATCTACCAGAGTCCATACTCCTAACTTCTTGAACTGAAGAAGTTCTTCTTGCATGGCACTCACCCATGCCTCATCGTTTAGTGCATCACTGATGTATTTTGGCTCAAGCTGCGAGACAAAACACCGATAAGCACCATCATGAATGTATCCCTTTTCCATAACAGAGGCATAATCAGCTGAGTACAGCTGATTTCGAGTTTGTACTCCTGATCTGACATCCCCAATGACATTGTCTAAGGGATGATAGACGTTTAGACGTGATCCTGGAGTAGTAGGAACAGCTACTTAGAGCCAAGATTATGAACATTTGGTTCTGCATCTGAGGTAGAAGGAGTTTGAGGTTCCGAAGTCGAAGGTGCATCACCGTTAGATGCTTGTGGACTTTCAGGAACTGGAACCTGTTCCTCCTGACTGTTCTGGTCATCTTCTTCAGCTTCATCTTCAGAGGAGTCACTGTCGTCGACTACTCCCCCTGATTGAGTAGATGATTCTCCCTGTGAACTTGATGATGTTGAATCAAGAGATGGTGTATTCAAGATATCATCCATCATTCGCGTAGCTAACTCATCATCAGAAGAAGAGATAGGGATGTTGAAGGACTTAAAGAATCCATCATAGTCGAAAATGTAGGCGGGTCCTTTGCCAGTAGGTGGTGTGGTATATCTCTGAACATCAACATTACACCACACTTCTACTAGACCCGTTGAGTTGTTGTAAACTCTCTTGTTCGGTATGTTGTATCCTAGGAAGATTCCTTCATCAGCCTTCTCGTTGAATTTTCCTTCTTGAGTCTTCTTCAGAAGTGTACACGGCGCTCCAAATGGTTCGAGATACTCCAGATTCGGTTTGCGTCGTTGTAGTAGCTCGTAACATGTCTTTCCGTGACGCTTGACTATCAGAACTCGATTCAGTGTATAACACGCATTAGCCACTGCCTCATTCCAGAATTGGATAGGCAGTTTCGAGTCTGCCAGCATTGTCCGTGCTATCTCTATCAAGCTTCTGTTCTTTCTCTCAGCAACACCATTCATCTGAGGCGTGTAGGCAAAAGTGAATTGATGCACAATTCCCTTTTCCTTGCAGTAAGCCTCCATCCACTGATTCTTGAATTCAGTCCCGTAATCTGAGCGTACTTGTCTCACCTTCAGCTTGTAGAGAGATTCTGGTGTGGTTACTAAATCCTTGAATGACTCAAATGTTTCTGATTTGGACTTCAGAAACATTACCCAAGAGAATCTTGTGTAGTCATCAGTAACCACAAAACAGTACAAGTCGCCTGCAATGCCCTTTGTACTGACTGGACCAAACAGATCCATGTGAAGAAGTTCAAGAGGAAGTTCTATTGAATGAACTTTCTTTTCCTTATGAGACTTCTGCGTCTATTTGCCTTTCTTGCAAGCTACACAAAAATCAGGAAGTTGGAAATTCTTGACATTAACTCCTCTCACAAGATCCTTCTGGATCAAGTGATTCATCTTCTGTTGATTGATGTGTCCCATTCTCCTATGCCAGGAGATGGAGTCCTTCTCAGTGGCTTTTGATAGAAAGCACCGAACTTCATGATCCGTTGTAGAAGCTGTTAAGAGATCCAAAACATAAAGGTCTTTATATCTTGAAGCTGTCATCAGAACTTGGTCCTCCGGAATCACGTAGTCTTTCTTTAGGACGTAACACTTCTTGTTGTTGAATATGACTTTAAAACCTTTATCAAAGATTTGGGAAATAGAAAGTAAGTTGTTTTGAAGTTGTTGAACGTAGTTCACCTTATCAAACTTAACTTTCTGATTTCCAACTTCTCCCTGAGCTGTGATATAGCCTCCCTTGTTTCCAACAAACGAAACATGCCCTCCTTTTATTTGCTTGACGTTTGATAAAAGAGCCCTGTTTCCTGTCATGTGCCTGGATGCTCCGCTGTCTACAATCCACGTGTTGGTTTCAGCACTGTAGCGAACACACTGCACATTCAATGTAAAACATTAGTTTAGGTTAGGAACCCAAGCCTTTACTGGCTTGGGTTTCCCAGAGGCATCATGCATCATGAGTTCAACCATTGACCCTTAGAGGGTGAGGGTAGCTCAGGTTCCTTCTTGTCATCATTATCGGACACAGAGGATGACTTTTCTTTCCATACGCCAGATTTGTGCGATGCCTGTTGTGATAAACAGTCGACTGGCTAATGGGTTGAACGTCAGGTTCACTAGTTCTTCTAGGTGGAGTTAAAGCACTCCTCTTAGAATACCTAGTTTTTGAATCCTGAAGTTCAATCTTCTTCCTAGGTGTCTGATAGTAAGGACAGAAGAAAGCAATGTGTCCACACTCTCCACAGTTGTAGCACGACCTGCTATCAATTTTATGATTAAACTTTCTTTGTGGAGATGTGTGTGACACCCTAGTAACATCACTTAGTTTGGGTTTTGACTCTGTTTCTTTTGATGTTTTCTTATGTTTAACAAAATCAATTGTTTTAACATTTTTAACATCTTTTTCCTTTAGGTTAACTGGTTTTTGACATGAAGCTTGTGAAAAATTAACATTAGCAGTCCTTTTAGATTCAGATTTGACTTTGTTTGACCCGAACTTTATATTAACCTTTTCAAATTCTTTTTCCAGATTAACACAAGGCATTTTACCCTTTGCCTTTGAAGTGACCTCCTTTTGTTTTGTTCCAGATTCAATTGATGAACATGCAGAATCTGGATCACTAACAAGAGGAGTAGCCACCACATGATCCTTGATGGGATTGTTATTTATTGGTCTACTTTTAGTGTTCATCAAGGTCTCAGGTGGTGGTGGAACCACTTTATAACCCAAACCCTCCCCGTTGTTTCTTTCTCTCACTAAGTGTTGAACAATGTGTGATGAACTTGTCCAACTATGCAGTTTTTGCTTTAATGAGTTTACTTCTACTTCTAAAACTGCCTTTTGCTTCTTAGTGTCTTCTAGGGAGTTAAGATAATACCTAATGTCATTAGCTTGGTTAAATGCCACTACTTCGGTTTCCCTAAGATGTTTAGTCAAAAGGTCTATCTTTTCTTTGTAACTATGCTCATTTTGTTTTAAAACTCTATTAGCCTCAGTGCATAGTTGCAAATCCTTTACTAAGTTATCATTATGATCTAATAACCTAGCAAATTTCTCATCTATGCTATCTCTAAAAGTATCACAATCAGAACAAGCATGTTTTTTAAACAGTTGGTCAGTGATACTTACCTGAGGAGGTTCAGAAGAGTTAGCCATCAACGCAGCATCAGATGTCTCTGGTTCTGGTGGTTGTGTCTTTGCTGTTGAAATCCCTTCTTCAGGCTTGTAGCTGACCTCAGTTGCAGTTGTCTCTTCAATATTTGACATTACTATATCGACTACCATATCTCCCTCACTCACAGAATCAACATCTAAATCTTCTACACTGGCAATATTAGATTCCCCTGGAGAGACAAACCGAAAGCTCTAGTCCTGTCCTTCATCATCATGAGCAGTCAAGGCTTTTGGATCCTTGCTTGATGAAGTAGAACTGTTAGCTTGCTTGTCTTGACGAGTGAAGGACGAGAATGGGTTCCCGTTCCCGGTCTTCTTTGGCTTCACACATTCTCTCTTGAAGTGCCCCTTTTCTCCACAGTTAAAGCAGGTCACTTTACTCTTGTCAAAGCCAAATATGGTATCCTTAGTAGCAACCAAGTTCTGACCGGTCTTTTTCACAAACTTCTTCGCCCTCCGGACAGCACTAGCTAAGGCCCACATAATGTCCATTTTCTCCAGCTCCAATTCATCCACCTGCTCGTAGTCCTCATCTGCCAGATGGCAGTTTCCAATCTTCCCAGCAACAAGAGCAACAAGTCCATCATAAGAATGAACCACTGCTGCCAAAAGATCCATGTGTTCTCGAGCTACTTCCACAGTCACATTACCGAGGTTCTCGATCTTCAGTCTAGTAGCATTCGCTTCAGTTCCAATGTAATGGATACAAGAAGACCCTGACGTTTCTGAACCTGAAGGAGAAGCTTGTGAAGGACCCGATGAGCTAGACACAAATGTAGTCTTAAGAGGTGCTCCAGACGTCTTAGCTTGAGGCGTGGCATTGTACAAAGCTGGATTCTGAGTGTGCGAAGACTTCTGAGCTCTGTACTTCATCCTAAGTGTTTCTTCTCGTAGCTTTAGAATGAAGTCATTGATATCCAACTTTGCCAGCATCTCATTCTGTCTCGGATTTGACACAAATGAAACCCACTTTTCCGGCAATCCGTCTGCGAAATTTGACACCTTTTCTTCCATGGTAGTAGCAACACCATGTGTATGCAATTCACTCATCAGATGGTAGAATCTATCAATAACATCATCCAAAATCTCGTTTCTCATCGATGAGAAGTTGTCAAATTCCTTCTTCAGTTCCTTAGCTTTAATTGCCTTCAGCGAAGCATTCCCGTCGTATCTCTTTTCCAGCTCATCCCACAATTTCTTGGCCTGCTTATTCTCCGAGTACTGGTGGAAAATATCTTTAGGAATAGACTGTGTAATCAATGCATAAACTCTCTTCTCTGTATTATACTTAACTTTCTGAGCATCAGTCATCCCTCCCAAAGTAAGCTTTACCCCATCTGCTCCCACCGGCATACTATACCCAATCTCGATAGCTTCCCACAAATTTGGATCCACTCCATTAAGGTAGATCTCAAAACGTTTTTTCCAGTGGGGAAACTCATCTAACGTTAAGAGTTTTGGTGGTTTATTATGATTCCCCACCTCACTCTCAAGCAACAGTAGGTTCTAGATCCTTGAGTCCTTGCCGGCAGTAAACGCTGACATCTGCTCTTCCATCACGATTAACTTTTAAGTGTACTAAACAAACCGTCAAATTGGTGCGACTGGGTTATACGAATGGGCTATCCGTGCGAATGAACTATGCGATTGGTTCAATCGTGCGGCTGAACTAAGCGATTGGTTCAGTCGTGCGAATGAAGCTGATGCGTATGAACACTGCAAACGGATGGTTCAGTCGTACGAATGGAGATGCGACTCAGTTCAATCGTGCGTCTGGTGTATGTGAATGAAGTCCAGTCGTGCGAATGGCTCACTCGTGCGACTGAAGCTGCTGTTTTGCGAAAATTTCTAGGTTAAACGTGTTTTAGCCGTAAAAATTCGAAATTTCGCAAACCCTAATCGCCTAAGGCCATAGAAACTGAAACTTGATGAGCAGGGAACGTCCAAGACAACTTTTGACACAAAAGAATGTGTTTTTAGTGTAAAAACACAAACTTTTTATCAATCTTGATTGAATCACACGTAATCAAGAGCCAGGGCTCTGATACCACTTGTTAATACCTGGTATTTGAACGAAATACCAAATGATTAACGTGTAAACCAAATCAAATAGTGCGGAATCCTATTTGATTGGCGATCCAATCAGTGAGAACACACGTAGAATCAATAAAGTATTGAATCAAACGTTAAGAATCGATTAGGAATCGATCTTCAGTGTTCTATGAACTTGGAGTATCAACTTGGAGGCTTTTGGATGGCTAGGGTACGTCTGGAGTCGAAATAGAATAAAAAGCTCTTTTTTTCACGAATTGGGTTGTATTTATAGGTTAGTACTGTTCATTCGTGCGACTGAACCATTAGTGTGGTTCAGTCATGCGATTGAACCATGCGGTTGATTCATCCGCACGACTGAGTGTTCAGTCGTGCGACTGAGCCAATTTTATGTTACAATCATACGACTGATCCAGTCTCCTGGTTCAGTCGTGCGCCTGAGTCATTCGTATGAAGTTATTCATGCGTATGGTCCATTCGCATGGGCTATTCGTATGAGAACTTCATTTTGTTAAGTTTGAATGTATTAATTAATATAACATTATGTGTAACAATTCAAACAATCACAAACCTAATTAACCAATTTTAACATCGACTCATTAATGAAATATTAAACATTATAAATAACAAACAATCAATATCATTTATTAATCATTCCAAACATTATATCAGAATCAGACAAACAAGATCTATTACATTCATATCATGATCTAGGGTCATACATGTATCAACAATTATCAACATGGTTCACTTCCTTCTCTTTTCTTTTAAGAGAGGCTTGGTATAGTTCACACAAATGTGGAGCTGTGCGACAAGCCTTCGACCAGTGGTTTGTGCTACCATATCTAAAACAGGAAGTGCCATTGTTTTCGGACCTACCAGCTTCATTCCCCTTGTACTGGTTGGAATTGTTTTGTGGGGCGTGGTAATTTACTGTTCTTTGATTTCTACCACGATCATATCCACGGCCACGACCACGTCCACGGCTATAAAAGTTACCTTGGTAATTATTATTACTTTTAAAAGAATGGTTTCGATTATTAAGGTAACTTTTATCCAAAGAACCTCGGCCATGACCTCGTGCCCACTTTCTTCCAGAGTTTTTAGTAGCAATATTTATCTCTGGAATTGCTAATGATCCTGTGGGGCGAGCTTGATGATTTTTCATCAAGAGCTCATTGTTTTTTTCTGCTACGAGAAGAAATGAATTCAAATCAGAATATCTTTTAAATTTTTGCAACCTATATTGTTGTTGCAAGTTTATATTTAATGCATGAAATGTGAAGAAAGTTTTCTCCAACATATCTTCCTCGGTTAGAGTTTGCCCACAAAATCTACGGGTCGGGCATATTCTGAACAAAGCAGATGTGTATCATATTTGAAAGATTTTCTTGGATAAACTTGATAAATGATCTGTTTATTGTAAACGAAAATAAATTGATAGTGGTTAATTTATAGTTTAAAATTATAACCATTTGTAACGGTTATGTGATTGTTTACAACGGCTATATAACCGTTCATAACGGCTATATAACCATCGTCTATGTATATATCAACAATAAGTATAAGATTATGTTATAAAAACATGAATTTAGTTTATACAAATAAAATAGAATAAGAACGACAAATTAGGATAAGAATAAGACGTTAGTACGAATAAATGTTAGCAATATAATCAAAATGTTAGTTGACATAAAAGGAAATGTTAGTTGTATAAATAAAGATTAAGTAAATTTTAGATGTATAAGTAAATGTTAGTTGACATAAGATAAAATGTTAGTTGCATAATCAAAAGTTAGATGCATAATAAAAGTTAGTTTGTTAGTAGTCCCATGATTATCAAAATATCCAAAATAAGATCTCCTTTATGCTTATTTTATTTATATTAGTTATCTTCTCAATATAAGATATTATATATTATTACTTAATGAAGGTCTTACCTTGATTAGTAGATGACTTTGTGCTCAATTAGTCTTCTTGATTAGAGTTTAAGAGCTCTCGTGTTGATAACGTGTTATAATATCACAATGATTAACACAAATTTAGTGTTATAACCTTAAGATTTTAGAGAGAATTACAAGAACAAGAAGAAGAGAAATGTATAACTTATGAAAGTGTATACAAGAGGTACATCTTCTCCTCTACATTGAGGTGGTATTTATACTACAAAAATCAATCAACTTGGTAGACAAAGTAAACTATTTTGGTAGATAAGTAACATAGTAAACTTATCTACAAGTTTGACAAAGAGTTCATCCACTTGCCATGGTAATAATTCATAACATAATTATTTTTATTAATGAAGTAATTTTTTTAATTGAAAAAATTGGTGTGGCGTAGTGTGGTGTGAATGTCCCCTTCAAATTGTTATAGTGTGATGTAGTATGATATAGTATGATGTGACATATTTTGATTAGTAGATGTGTGATATAGTATGGTAGGTTTGACGTGAGTACCCCCACCACCCTAATGGTTTAGGCCTCTTAGTCCGCAAATTCTACTAAAGTTTTATAAATAGCATAATTGTTAATAATGTGTTTAATCAAACGACTATTTTGCTAATTGAAAGGATTTTCAGAATAGAAATAATGAGATTTATATCAATAAGGTTAGGGGCCCAAATAAACTTTAGATTAAATTTTAACTCGGATTAACTATGAACTTTTTGTTATATCTTCGTCATGTTAAACTTAAATAAGGAAGTGTTGTGTTTGGTTACAAGATAAATATATTGTTATGATTAGTTTTTTTAACTTGACATTAAAATTCACTTCTAACTTCGGAGAAAAGTTTGAAGTTGGTCGGATAGAATATTTGGGCAAAAAATTGAACAAATACATTAAATGATAAATCATACAAAAAAGAGAAAACAAACCATGGGTGTATATGGGTTCAGCCCATGAAAACAAAACCCACTTGATCTAACACCCCGTCGGCCCGCCATATTTGTACTTGTATGATGTATAGCCATATAAAACGGGTTTTGGGCCGTACCCAAAACCAGATACAAACCGGATTCAGCCCAACCGGGTATTTTTATACCGGGGTTGAGGCAAAACAGGGTATGAATCCGGGTCAGGTTCACTTACTTGAAAACCCTACCCGCTATACCTGGGTAGGGTAGGGTCGGTCCAATACCGGGTTTAGCTTTTTTTTCTCTTCTTTTCTTTTTTCTTATGTGTGTGTTTGTCTAATATTGGGTTCAACCGGCCCGGGTTCGCTAAAAATATCCAAATCAAAAACCGGTTCGAACCCCTATGATTTAAAACGGGTCCAACTGAGGTATACCTCCCATCAAGTACTACCCATACCCGTGTCTGGGTTGGGTCTGAACCCGGTTTTTATGCCCACCTCTTGTATGATGTATCACATTTCACAATTCTATATTAATAAACCAAATTTTCTATCACCACTGACTATTCATAAGTATAGCTTGAGCTAGTTCATCAAGGATTCAGTAGTAGAATTTAGGTTTATAATGCATCGTTAATTTCCATTGAGATAACTTAAATTGATTTGTCATGGTTGTCACACCCCAACCTTGACGGCGGAAACGTCGAGGAATGAGAGTTAAGATCGTTCACAGCCACATAACGCTATTATTAAACTCAAATATATTATTCATAAGTTCCAAAGGTAACATTACAAACATAAGTCTCAAATAAAGAAATTAACAAACATAATAAGAAATATAAAAAGCTCATTCATTTATTTAACTAGGTCCATTCCTAGGTGTGTACAAGCTTCAAAAGTGACGATCAAACTTGAGTATTTCCTGAAATATGTTAAAAATAAGAAGGTCAACATAATGTTGGTGAGATTTTCATAGTTTTCAATACATAAGTATATAAAAGATGGCAATTCATGTTGTAAATTAGAGAACAAAGTAACTAGGGATGTAAGACAGAATACACAATCAAGCCTTGACAAAATTTTATAAGTCTCAAACGTTTACAAGTATATACGATTAGCTAAATGTACTTGGATCAACCAAGCAGGCTTGTCAGGCCCATAGATCTATGACGTCACCAGGCTAGCAATAATTAATGATTGTACATATATTCGACATTACATGGTAGCTACACAACACACAAGTAAATTGCCATAAGTTTACAAGAATCAACGGTTTTACAAGTGCAATGGTTATATAGTAACATGTTTCACCCCAAAGTGTGAAAATATGAAAAAAAAGGTATAGAAATACTCACTTGGCAAATAAGTATAGAAATGATGATTAATAAGAAATATTAATAACGCTCCAACGCAAATCCTTCACAATACACCTAAATATATATATATATATATATATATATATAATATATATATATATATATATATATTATATATATATATATATATATATATATATATATACAAGGTTTAAGTTTAATAATAAAATTAACGTTTTAATGTGGACTAGGGTCTAGAATTTGAGGATTTATAAATAAAATTACTGAACTTTTAAATAAGTATGAAATTTTAAGGAACTAAGTCCTTTGTAATAACTTGTGAATTTAATGATAAAATATAGTTAAATTTTCATGATTAATTCTTAATCAAAGATAAAATAAGATCCAATAATAATTTAATAATTTAAATTATCATTTAGAATCTATTTTTATAAAAATCTTTAGTTCTAACATTTGTAAATAATTTTTATAATAAAATGTTTAAATGTTGTACAAGAAATAAATTCTCAGAAAATATTAGATGATTTTAAAAATTATTAAAGTTTGTAAAAATCATTTTTATATTTATTAAAATTTTTCTATAATTAAATTATGGCTGAAAAGGCCTAAAAAATTAACGGGGGTCGCCAGGTTCGAACCCGGGACCTCAAGTATGGAATGTGGGTGTGGAACCGGTAAACTAAGGCCTTGGCCGCAGTTAAAGATGGTTTCGAAATATTAAAACACAAGTTTCGTAAGATACCCAATTTCCCCAAGAACCCTAGTTTGATATCGATTCAAATTGAAGGCTAAAATATCGATGAATACCGCAATAGACATGGGGCTTTTGTTCCCCGTGTCAAATCGAGTGTGTGTATGAGATTAATTACCCGTATGATGATGAATTTAGGTCTAACTGAATGAAGAACAGACGCAGCTTTGTCGAAGTCGGTTCAAGATGCAAATATGGATAATAATCTAATTCGTTGTACAGGAATCTTCTAAGGGTCATAGCGATCAAAAGCTCCTTGTTAATTTTTGTTTATTTTGCTCAAAGAATGGGTTTCGATTGGGATGCAATCTGCGGCAAAGAGGAGTATCGGGGACGATGATTTTGTTTGTTTCAGGTGAAATTAGAATCAATAAACGCTTAGGAATAGTTGTATGATTGTGTAGGTTCGTTTAATTAGATTATAATTACGGTTTAATGCTTCGAACAGCTGTGAATTAAATGATGATATTGGTTATGCATCGTTGGGTTTGTAACTGGTGATTAACACCATTAATTTGGTACGTTTAAGTTCGAAACAGCTCATGAGAATGATTAGAACGATTTGGGTTCCATAACCGGCCGAAATTTGGCGATCTTGGGCGTCGCCGGAGCGCGTCGGAGCCCTGCCGGGGAAGTGGCCGGAAATACGGGTTTGGGGGAGGGGTGTTTGGTTTTGTTTTTAAGAATTACACAAATGGTCCCTGTAGATTTTCATCTTTATTAATTTATGCTCAAACTTTATTTTCAAAGTTTTTAAATTGACAATAAGGCCCCTTGAACTTAATTAACTTTTAACTTGCTAAATTTTATATCATATTATTATCATTATTGTTATTAATATTAGTATTATTGTTATTATTATTATTATCATGATGATTATTATTATTACTCTTATAATTGGTTATTATTATTATTATTTATTCTTATTATATATTATATAATAATACTCATTATAATCTTTAAAGGATTAAAAGACAAATTAAAACAATATACATAAGCAACCCATAGGTTTCATGTATAGCAATAAAGGTCCTTACAAGAATTAACAAAGCTAACTTTAAATTAACTCAAAAATATAAGATGTTACAATCTACCCAACTTAAAAGAATTTCGTCCTGAAATTAAGAATAAACTAAGCGAACAAATGCGGGTATTTTTCCTTCATGTGGTCCTCACGCTCCCAAGTGAACTCAACTCCACACTTATTCTCCCAACGAACCTTAACGATTGGAGTAGTTGTGGTTCTTGTCTTGTTCATAATGTGATCCATAATTTCAAAAAGTTTCTCAACAAAGTGCAATGACTCGTCGATCAAAATGTCTTCTAGTGGAACATGCAGACTCTCGTCGGCCAAGCACTTTCTCAAATTTGAGACATGGAACACAGGATGAACTCCACTAAGGTCGGAAGGTAGTTCTAGTTTATAAGCCACTTTCCCAACCCTTTTTAGGATTTTGAAAGGTCCTAAAAATCTTGGAGCTAATTTACCCTTCTTTCCAAAGGAAACAACACATTTCCACGTTGAAACCTTAAGAAGAACCATATCACCTACTTGGAACTCCAACGGCTTATGACGCTTATCTGCGTAACTCTTTTGTCAACTTCTTGCCACCTCAAGGTTCTTGCGGATTATGGAGACTTTATCGGTCATTTCTTGTATAAGTTTAGGACCAGTGATGAAATTTTCACCAATGTCGGTCCAGCAGATTGGAGAACGACACTTACGACCATACAAAGCTTCGAATGGTGCCATCTTGATACTTGAGTGATAACTATTGTTATACAAAAATTCAGCGTGCGGTAAATGCGTATCCCAATCACCACCAAAGTCAAGGACACATAGACGTAGCAAATCCTTGAGGGTTTGAATTGTTCGTTCGGTTTGACCATCGGTTTGAGGATGGTAAGCCGTACTTAGATCCAATTGAGTACCCAAGAGTTCTTGCATAGACGACCAAAAGTGAGAAGTGAATCGAGCGTCTCGGTCGGATATGATGTGTAAAGGCACGCCATGACGACTCATAATTTCGTCAATGTAGATGTGAGCCAGCCTTGAAACTTTGTATGTATCTCGTATTGGTATGAAATGTGCTGTTTTGGTCAAACAGTGAACAATCACCCATATACTATCATGACCACGAGGTGTACGAGGTAACTTGGTTATGAAATCCATGGATATATGTTCCCATTTCCACATAGGGATTTCGGGTTGTTCAAGTAAACCACTTGGTTGTTGATGCTCGGCTTTGACTCTTGCACACATGAGACACTTGGAAACATAAAACGCGATATCTTTCTTCATTCCAGGCCACCAATATTGACCACGCAAGTCCATGTACATCTTATCGGAGCCAGGATGAATGGAATATCGGGTTTGATGAGCTTCGTTCATAATGAAGTGCCGAAGGATATCACGATTCGGAATCCAAAGTCGATTCAAGAAGTACCACATGCCATTCGGTTTTGTCTCCAGTTGGGACCGAACGTTAGACATCAAATCTTCATCCTTCACTTTGTCAGTTAATGCCGCTTGTTGAGCCTCGCGCATGCATAACTTGAGGTCACTATTGATCCTTATGTTTTGAAGCATGATAGTAGCCTCGTTGACATCCACATGAATCTCGGTATCAAATTCTCCTAGCGTATCAAACCATTGCCTTCGATCTCGAATTTCTTGGAGCGAGATAGTTTTGTTGTGGACCTTGCGACTCAGCGCGTCGGCTACAACATTCGCTTTTCTAGGGTGATAGCGAATGTCATAGTCGAAGTCACTAATCAACTCAATCCATCGTCTTTGTCTCATGTTGAGATCCTTTTGGTTGAACACGTGTTGGAGACTCTTATTGTCACACCCTCAAAATCCACTTGCGGAGTTTTACCGCGAGGCATGTGAACAAACCAGGATCACAGTCAATAGTTACTCAGAACGACCCTATATGCCATAATTTAAATAAAATCAACCAAAGTACAAACTTTAAACTGTGCGGAAGCGTTTTGAAAACAACCCAAAGAAATAAAAGTATAACCATGGCAAAACATGTGCCAACCCAAAAGAGTAACAATAATCATTAAAATACTAAAAATGTCTTGGGAACCAAGTCTTAGAATACAAGTGAACCATGCAGTGCTCCTATGGCAAGCAAGCTAATGACCTGAGAATAGCATACTAAAATGTCAACACAATGGTTGGTGAGTCCAAGAGATATTCAAACATAAACAGTTTAATAATAGAAATATAAAAGTAGTGCATTGTAACAGATAGCTAGTCCATTAACAACAAATATTATTTCATAGTGATTTCGCAATTGAAGCTGACTGTGTTGCGTTGTTGCCTCCTGTCACGACTTAACAGGTCGTGACAATGTTTATTAGGACAACTTGCACCCGGTTGACCTCGACTCACACAGGTGGGGCTCGTCAGACCCAGTAGTACTACCCAAATTTCCCCGCTATTCAATATTAACAATTCGAAAGTGTGAGGACTTTTCCATGATATTGTCACACCCCCGCTAAGAGCGGAAACACGGGGTTGCGACGAGACGGGAATCGTCATAACACATGGTAAGCGATAGAGATGCAATAATAAAAATTATGACAAGCGTGTCATGACGACACCCGACAACAAGGGGACTTGTGTCGTGTATAGTCGATGTTCACGACAACATAGCCATATGCATAACAGGATAAACGATTCACATGATCACATAAAGATGAAATTGTAATGTAAATCCCCACAACCCGGGAACAAGTTTCAAAAGATTGTAATTGTTTACACAGTTCAACATTGTTCTAGTAATTGTTTGTCAAACATACTTAGTCCAAAAATGCATCCTAGGGTCTCCACTAAGGCAGCACACCTAGAACCTCAGCTAGTTTGATCACCTGAAAAGATATGCTCAAGATGGTCAACAAAATTGTTGGTGAGCTCGCAGGTTTAAGTAATAAAAGTGTAAGTGATGCTGCATAAAGTAAATGATATGGAATACCGTGAATACAGTTATATACACAAGTAAAATCACATGACATGAGCTTTGCAACCAAACCTAGCGACGTACACAAAGAAATTGTCGGCGTATATTCACCCAAGACCCGTACCTGGCTATTGTTGGTACTAACTAGTATACCAACACGAGGGTGGGGGTGTCAACCCAATAGTACTACCAATACCTAACCGTCGGTTCCCACACTGGAATTAAATAGTTGCAAAGATAGAACCACACAGCAGACCCAAGCATGTATCAGATAAGTACTTGCAACACAGTATCACGTTGATTCCTTGTATGAAAATTGTATGTATGTTGTACAACATAGAAAACGGGCGAGCATACTTTTCCCCCATGTTTGTAAATGTTTGTAAAATAGTATAAGCATAAAAAGGGGCCACGAAACTCACTTGTTAAGCGGTAAGTATGTAAGATCAATGTATCCCAAATGTTGAGTGCAAAAGAACGGTCAAACACCTATTGACAGTTATTGTCAAGCATTAATGACATGTATAAAGCGTATAGTAATGCTTGGTTGGTTTGGGTTGTATCGGTTTGGTCGAGGGTGGCACACACACACAAGCGGACACACGTATCAGATCTTATGTAGATCCAAGTACTACGAGTAGTTGCCATTGCTTACGACATCCTTGTAAAGATCTCCTTGTTATGAAAGATGACACTTGTTAAGTATTTGTAGTTTCAAATGGGTTGTCGGTAATTGTAAAATGTTAGGTTTATTTCAATTGGAATATTATGTGCATGTTAATAGCGTTGACTTTAATCTTTGGGGTCAAGCAATGACACTTTTACTGATGTTGCCTTATCATCATCAGACGTTCGAGGGAAATTCACACTCATCATCAGTCACACAACAGGGCTAGACGCTCAACCCACGTTCCATTCGTACGAATCAACCTTCAATCGTGCGAATTAGCTACTTTCGTGCGATTGAACCTTCATTCGTGCGATTGGACTCAGTCGCACCACACAATACACACATTCGCATGGCCCAACCTCCATGCGCACGAATCAACCCTCAATCGTGCGAATTAGCTACTTTCATGCGATTGAACCTTCATTCGTGCGATTGGACTCCAGTCGTGCGAAACACGCACAATCGCATACACTCAGTCGGTCACCTGACTCGATCGCACACAATCATCCACACGCATGACTCAATCGCATACAAACACCCAGTCGCACGACTCAGTCGCACGACATGCCTAGTCGCACAACTCAGTCGCACGATTGACTTAGACGCATGATTCAGTCGCACGGCTCAATCGCATGACAGACCCAGTCGCCTGAACTGCAGAATCGCGACTGTGGTCGGGCTGAGCAGCCCCCCGAGCTGCTCTAACGCGGGTTTTATACCACGAGGACTTCCAGAAACACTCAAAAACATACACAAACATGAAACACAAGCAGAAAGACCTCACACGCACCCACTCGACCTCATGTGCTCGGATGAACCCGAGCACCCGAAACCCTAGAAAACGCAGCAGTAAAACCGATCTAAAAACGGGTTGAACAAGGTTGTCTACCTGCTAGGAACGCGTATACACGATGATACCCAAGATTTGGCAGTGAAAACGCGACAAACGTGACGATTTTAGGTGCTAGATCGAGAGAGAAAGTGGAGAAAATGTTGAAGGTAAAGAAGATGAAGATGAGGATAAATGGCTGGGAATGGGGTTTATATACCCAGCCCAGGTTTGCAAAATTACAAGTTTAGTCCCTGCACTTAACCCTCGAGTTTCCTAAAAATTTGTTTCGGTTGATTACGATCTTAAAATGTTCGTTATATTACGGTTAAAAGCGTGTTTAATGGCATTTGATAGCCTAAAATGGTTTTATTAATGACAATGATCGAAATTAAAAATGATATATTTGGTGGTAATGGTGATGAAATTTATAAAAGTTTTATGCTTAACACACGTTCTCGAAGGAAGTAGAGGCACAAGGGAAAAATAAGCAGACATGATTCCTTAAAGCAGGAGTTCATGAAGAAAAGGAAGAATAATTAAAATATTTCTATGTTATTTATGTCGTTCGACGGACCTTAAGGTGACGGATGTCACAGATATCAACACTATATAATATTATACACAACTTGAATCTATACAGCGTTTGTGATTTACCAGTATGCTATCTCCCCCAAAAGAGATTAAATAAAGAGTGGGGCATGAACTCACCTGATATGCATATAGATACTTAGAGTTTGACTTGTCAAACAGAAGAGACAGACAACCTTCAGAGGTTACCTAGATCATATAAGTACATGAGTACGTGTAATCAAAGAACATGTGAAACCCTAAGTACACTACAACCAAGGACTCAAGATTTCAAACAAAACAAACATGTTTGACCTAGTTGACCCGTTTAACCCGTTGGTGACTTTATGTGTTGTAAACCATTCAAGTAATCATTCACATATATCATACATAGTTAACATTCAAATAGATCATATGTATGCTATATTATCCAGGTGTATCACTTAAATCATCATACAACCAAGTATCATACCAGTCATGCGAATCTAGAACATTAACATATCCACTAGTTATCACACAACTAACATGTCACACAAAGATCAAACCACTCACCACATGCCATGTGAAGCCACTCACGACTTCACACCCTAAACCCTGCCAATCCTACTAAGTAGGGGCCTCAGATTCGCACGCGTGTATGATGATCACAATCATATTCATTACATCCAGCATACACCACAATAATCAATTTCCAGTCCCAAACATGATGTCCTACTACTAAACAACATCCAAATAATACATGACCATAAATGTCTAAATATCATTCATGATTACCCCAGCATCACATACAACCAAATTACCATGTTCTACCACCTTAGAATTCATCCATGATCATACTAACATGCTCCTAACATCCCAAACATATTCAAACTATCATTTTTCAGACTTTATGCAATTAAAGTTTCCCTTTTGGGAAAGTACATCCCAAAATCTATTAAGCATCCTATGCATTCATGAATTCATCATTAATATACCATTCAAGTTCATAACAATATCTAGACATGATCAACAATACCTAATCACCATAATCTAACAATCTTCATGACAAAAGTTTCTACTTTTGGCAAGCTATGAACAACAACATCCATTCAAAGATTTCTAGCATTCATAACAACAATCTAGCATCTAATCATCATCATGAACACATCCATAACATCAATTCATCAATAATTCAACATTACATGCAAAATAAAGTTACTATTATTAGTAAGCTATGAACATCAACATCAATTCATCAATTTCTTGCAAAATCAATGTAACCTAGCATTCATACAACCTACTAATCATCATACATTCATCAAACAATCATCAACTTCACATAATCACGCCATTTTTGAATTAGGGTTTGCTTATAATCAAAGTTCATGATCAATCCACTAAAAACATACAATTCATGCATAATTAACGTTAAACAACATGTAATCAATCCAACTAACATATTAACATCATCAAACAACATCAAATTCGACCCCATGAAGACCAATTTTGCAACTAGGGTTCGGCCCTCAACAAGAACCCACAAAAACATGAAAAATCTAACCTTTAAACGTGTTATAGCTTGCAATTGATGATTCCCGCGAGTTGTATTGCTTGAAATCGATCAAAATCTTGGCTTGAAGGTTAGTTCTAGGTTGAAATCGCAATTGGAGAGGTGAAGGTGATGGTTTGCGGCCGATTTGGGGTGTGGGGGGATTAGGGTTTGTTAATTTTGTTAAGTTTTAGTTTTAGGTAATTACACTTAACCCCCTTTATTTTATATTTTATAAAAACTATTCTTTTAAACACTTTTTGAAAGGTTTTAACTTAATAATACCAACATTATTAATCAACAATAATAATATTTACATTATTTCCACAACTCACAAGATAGGCAATTTAAATATACGTGTTTCCACGTTACGCGATAAAATTCACTGTTAACGTTTAAATTGTGTAAACACATAAGCATAACACAATAATCACATAATCAATTAGATTATCAATAACGTAACATTATTAATTATTATTAGGTCATCAACGTTAAACGACAACTAGTGTGTGTTCACGACATGTGTATGCAAGACTTAACGGAACTAACGGAGTTTGGTAACGGAAATTTACCGGATGTCACATTATCCCTATGTTGAAAGAATTTTCGTCCCGAAAATTGCGTTACATGGTGAGAGTGTTCCATCACTGGTCCACTGCATTGGCACACAGAAATCGAAATCGAGTGAGTTTTGGTTGAGTTGTCACACTTATGATCGGTGTAGACTATGCATTGCGTCCTATAAAGACAGTGTCGCAAAATCTTCAATGCGAAAACTACGGCGCGAAGTTCAAGATCATTTGTTGTGTAGTTCACTTCATGAACCTTCAATTGTTTCGACGCGTATGCTATGACTTTGCCTCGTTCATGAGACACAACCAAGACCTTGATTAGAAGCATCGCAATACACGGTAAAGTCATCGTTCCCATCGGGAAGTGTAAGAATAGGAGCGTTACACAACTTGCGCTTCAATGTCTCAAAAGCCTCTTCTTGCTCGGGTCCCCATTCAAAGAGTCGATTCTTTTGGGTTAGCGTCGTTAATGGCTTAGCAATCTTCGAGAAATTCGCTATGAACCTATGGTAATATCCTGCTAAGCCCAGAAACAAACAAACCTCGGTTGGGGTTATGGGAACACACCATTCTTCACGGCTTCAATTTTAGTAGGATCAACGTGAATTCCTTGGCTATTCACCACATGCCCTAAGAATTGAACCTCTTCTAACCAGAATTCACACTTGGAAAACTTGGCGTATAATTGCTCCTTCTTCAAAAGTCCAAGAACTTGTCGTAAGTGCGTCTCGTGATCGATTTTCATCTTGGAATAAATAAGAATGTCATCAATGAACATGATCACAAACTTATCCAAATACAATTTACATACTCGATTCATAAGATCCATGAACACGGCAGGTGCATTGGTCAAGCCAAAAGGCATAACCATGAACTCGTAGTGTCCATATCGAGTATGAAAAGTGGTCTCTGGAATGTCATCATCGTGAACACGTAGTTGATGATACCCAGAACGTAGATCGATCTTTGAGAATTGAGTTGCTCCTTGTAGTTGATCGAAGAGATCATCGATTCGAGGGAGAGGGTATCGGTTTTTGGTAGTAAGCTTGTTGAGTTCCCGGTAGTTGATGCACATACGGAATGAGCCATTTTTCTTCTTCACAAACAGCACAGGTGCACCCCATGGTGAAGAGCTAGGACGAATGAAACCCGTATTGGTCAACTCTTGCAGTTGACTAGCTAGTTCTTGCATTTCAGATGGTGAAAGATGATAAGGTGATTTAGCCATAGGGTTTGCACCAGGGATTAAGTCAATCTTGAACTCAACTTCTCGCACGAGAGGTAGTCCCTTAAGATCCTCGGGAAAAACCTCGGGAAAGTATCGCACGACAGGAATGTCTTTCAGTTCCTTACCCTTGGCTTTCGTATTAACTACATATGCCATGAAAGCCATGTAGTTTTTACTTAAACACTTGCGAGCCTTGATGCAAGACGTAAGTTTGAGTCCTTGGGATGATTTCTCCCCAAAGACCTACAAAGTATCACCAGTCGGTAAAGGAATTCGGATGCACTTCTCGAAGCATAGAATTTCCACACGATGTTTGGCTAACCAATCCATGCCGGTGATAACATCAAGCTTCCTAATTGCATAGGAATAAGGTCAACGAGGAACTCGTTTTCATTAAGGCTTAAGGTGCAATCACGTATTATAACGTCAACGACGATAGATTTTCCATCGGCGACTTCAACCGTGAAGGATCTTTCCAGATTAACACGTGGTTTAGAAAGTATAGGCTCGAATTCCAAGGACACGAAACTCCTATCCACACCTGAATTAAACAATACAGATGCATAATGACTATTTACAAGATACATACATGTTTGGTAATAACCCATTATTGGTATGATAACGACGTACCATTCACCACGTCGTTGTTAGCTTAGGCTTGATTGGCATTGATGTTGAAAGCCCTTCCACGAGTCGGTGGCACGGTTCCCATATTACGAGGACATTGCGGACGAATATGACGAGGCTCGTCACAGTTATAGCAGGTTCGGTTGGTAAGCATTGTAGTGTTGTTTGGCGTACGTAGACAAGTAGCCACCAAATGACCATACTTCCCACACAACAAGCAGACTCGGCATGGAATGTTGCTTGCATGATGTTACTTGCACATGTTACACATAGGACATGGACCAGCATAAGCTTTAGCCATGGAGCTTGATTTGCAACCACCATTTGTTTTGGGGGAGCATTTGGAGCGGTCACAGCGTAGTTGCGTGTTAGGGTGAACTTAGGCTTCTTGTTTTAGGAAGATGACTCGGCCTTTACCTCCTTTGTTGCCTCGGGTGTCACCTTCGCAGTAGACTTGGAACCCTTTGCCGACATAGTGCCAACTCTTATATGATTCTCGGTGAGCTGCGCGGTGATAGTAATTGCCTCCTCCAAAGTTGTGGGCCTACTACCCACCATGGCATCTTGAATTTGAGGTGGCACTCCCTTGATAATTTTCTCAATGTTACGGGGCACGGTGTCCACCATGTGTGGTAGGAGCATACTCAACTCATGATGCCGGGTGGAATTATAATTTTGGGTTAATTTAAAGTTAGCTTTGTTAAATTCTTGTATGGACTACTTGTGTCATTCATGAAACTTATGGGTTGCTTATGCATATTACTTTAATTGGTCTTTTAATCCTTTAATTTGTAAGGTTTTATGATAATTATTATTATTATATAATAATAATAATAATATCATTAATAATAATGATAACTAATAATAATAACAATAATAATAATATTGTAATTAATAATTTGTAAGAATTATTAAAAATTAAACATGTATAAAACTTTGATTTAAAATTATTGGGGGTAAAATGTTAATTTTGAAACTTCAAAAGAAATCTTTTAACATGAAATAACAAAATGAAAACCACAGGGGCTAATTGTGTAAATGTAAAAACCCAAACCTTTCCCTCCCTTTAAACCCGATTTTCCGGCGGAGCTCCGGCCGAGCTCTGGCCAACCCCAAAACGCATTAAAAACCTTCATTTTTCGAACCGAATCGCTCCTTAACGCCTCGTGAACCTGCAACGAACTTGAATGAGTTTAATAATTATGGTTAAACACCGGTTACCACTTAAACAATCACATAACCGAAACCCCTTGAAGTTCATAGCCGTTTGAGCATTAAACTACAATAATAATTCAATTAATCACACATAAACAATAGATTAACTATCTGTAAACGATTACCGGTTTCAATTTCACCTAAAACAAATACTAACATCGATTTCGACTACCCCTTTATCCGCGACCTGCAACCTTGTCGAAACTAATCTTCTGAGCTCTCTTAGTTCGAATTGATTGAGGAGAAATCATCATTTACCATCGAAGAAGCTCCCCACAAAGTTAATTTTAATTTTTGTCTTCATTTGATCATCCATTGAACCCCACGTTGGTCGCGGCTAACCTTCGAGTCGTGGTATCAACAATCAAACAAATTAACAGGTAATTTATACATCTACACATTCGTTTAAACATGGGGAACAAAAGCCCCATGGTTAACTCGATTAACAACATCGTTTTATGGCTTAATTTGGGATAAATTGAAATCTAGGATTCTTGATTTGGGAGAAATGCATGGGGATTGTGTTTATAAGTTTTTAAAATCGTTTCTTAACACGGCTGAGGCCTTAGAGTAACTGGTAAGATGCCCCCCGTAAACCTGAGGTCCCCGGTTCGAATCCGGGGGACCCCATGTTTTTTTTAAGGTTTTTTTTAGCTTTCAAACTTAATTTTATATTTCTATTAAATTATAAAAACCATTTTATTAAATCTGATAATTTTAAAAATACTTTGTTATTTTCTGTAAATTGAGTTCTTAAAAAGAAATACTTTTTATAATTTCTTTTCTTTACAAATTTTCTAAAACAAAATTATTATTATTAAATAGTTTGCTTTTATAAAACTATACTTTAACCAAAACCTTGTTACACAAATGTGATTATTTTAAACGTAAAAATTATTGTTAAGATTATATTTATTAGACTCTATTCAACCTTTAGAAAATATTTATAAGTGTTATAATTTTTACATAAAACTTTATATAAGATATAATAATGTTCTTTGATACTAGTAAATATAAACGGTTCCATTTTTTAACATAACTATTTGACAATCCCTAATACCATATTAAACCCTAGTTTTCGTTAATTCGTAAAACTTAATATCATTAAACTTAAACTTTGCGAATATATGTATACTTAGGTACCTTGTGAAGAACTACGTTGGAAAGTTGCTTATTATATTTCGTATTAATTGTCATTTTTATACATTTGATCAAGTGAGTATTTCTATATCCTTTTTTTCATATTTCACACTTTGGGGTGAAACATGTTACTATATAACCATTGTACTTGTAAAACCGTTGATTCTTGTAACTTATGGCAATTTACTTGTGTGTTGTGGTTAGTTGAACTTTATAGCTACCATGTAATGTCGAATATATGTACAATCATTAACTATTGCTAGCCTGGCAACATCATAGATCTATGGGCCTGACAAGTCTGCTTGGTTGATCCAAGTACACTTAGCTAATCGTTTATACTTGTAAACGTTTGAGACTTGTAAAATTTTGTCATGGTTTGATTGTGCATTCTGTCTTACATCCCTAGTTACTTTGTTCTCTAATTTACAACATAAAATGTCATTTTTTATATACTTATGTATTGAAAACTATGGAAATCTCACCAACATTATTGTTGACTTTTTATTTTTAACATGTTTCAGGAAATACTCAAGCTTGATCGCCATTTTTTGAAGTTGTTCACACCTAGGAATGAACCTACTTAATAAAATGAATGAGCTTGTTATATTTCGTATTATGTTTTCTTATTTGAGACTTATGCTTGTAATGTACCTTTCAAACTTATGAATAATATATTTGGATTTAATAATAGCGTTATGTGGCTGTGAACGATCTTAACTCTCACTCCTTGACGTTTCCGCCGTCAAGGTTGGGGCGTGATAAGTGATTCCCACCATCTTGTTTGAGGTTCCAGAAATCCTCCTCTAGCTTTTGCAACTTGCTCCTCGGGCAAAACTTTTGGATCATGATATCCTTAAATTCCTCCCAGGGCAACACCAATGCAACCTTAGTCCCACGGTTTCTCTTTTCACTATTCCACCATGTTAGTGCCCATTGTTGAGGACACTTGTGGCATAGCGAACCTTGAACTCGTCGGGGCACTCGCTAACGATGAACGTGTTCTCCATACTTTTAAACCACTCGAGAAGTCCATTGGCTCCTTCTTTTCCACTAAAACTAGTGGGTTGCACGAGTTGAAGTGTTTGAAAGTGTAGGTGTGAGTGTTCCCTTGTTGATTGTTGTTATTCTCTCCATGAGCACCACTATTGTTCCCATTGGTGTTGTTGTTGCTATTAGCCATAAGGGTGCTATTAAGTTCAGCAACCATGGTCGGGATGACGGCAACCATTTGCCGGGTAATCATGGCGGCTAGCTTACGGTCCGAACTTCCACGCTTTCCATGGTGACGAGACATGCTGGATATACAAAATGAGTTAGTTACGGGAACGAGGACAACAAAGGATAGTAGTTTAAACAAGGACAAGATAAGAGTTGTAAGGTACACGAAATGATTCCATTTGGTAACGCATTACCATTTGGAAACGTTGACACGTCAAGGTGACTTGTTCCATTTGCCTTAGAAACTTGTGTATATTGATCATAGTTTATCACTCATCTCAGAAATCCCCAGGTAAGCATGACTAGTCCCATAGGATTTATGCGAAATGCTTGCCTTAGCCCGAAGGTCTTTTGTCAAGAAATCCAGAATACAGGTGTCTATGTATCACATAATATTTCTTAGGTTCATGGAATCAAAACTTGATAAGATTTATATAGATTAGACATAACGTCTAAAGATCCAAGTCATAAGCATAAGCATAAGATTCCACGTGTCGTCGAGAATAAGATTAAGAGGTTTTATGTTCGGGTAGAGTCAAAGAGTCAAAGATAAGTTTAGGAAGACAAGTAACAATGTTTAGGCAATCTTATGCTAAGGCATCAAATTGCACATAGGAGGGCATAGCATTATGTAGCATGCAAACTATATAATTTACAAGATAGAAATATAATTCTATAAGGTTCATGCATACTATAATCTAGGTCACCATTTCTAATAACCTAAATCCATATAGTTATGGGCTCTGATACCAATCTGTCACACCCCAACCTTGACGGCGGAAACGTCGAGGAGTGAGAGTTAAGATCGTTCACAGCCATATAACGCTATTATTAAACTCAAATTATTATTCGTAACTTCCAAATGTAACATTACAAACATAAGTCTCAAATAAAAAAATTAACAAGCATAATAAGAAATATAACAAGCTCATTAATTTATTTAACTAGGTCCATTCCTAGGTGTGTACAAGCTTCAAAAGTGGCGATCAAACTTGAGTATTTCCTGAAACATGTTAAAAATAAAAAGGTCAACATAATGTTGGTGAGATTTTCATAGTTTTCAATACATAAGTATATAAAAGATGGCAATTCATGTTGTAAATTAGAGAACAAAGTAACTAGGGATGTAAGACAGAATACACAATCAAGCCTTGACAAAATTTTACAAGTCTCAAACGTTTACAAGTATATACGATTAGCTAAATGTACTTGGATCAACCAAGCAGGCTTGTCAGGCCCATAGATCTATGACGTCACCAGGCTAGCAATAATTAATGATTGTACATATATTCGACATTACATGGTAGCTACAAAGTTCAACTAACCACAACACACAAGTAAATTGCCATAAGTTTACAAGAATCAAAGGTTTTACAAGTACAATGGTTATATAGTAACATGTTTCACTCCAAAGTGTGAAAATATGAAAAAAAAGATATAGAAATACTCACTTGACAAATAAGTATAGAAATGATGAATAATAAGAAATATTAAATAACGCTCCAACGCAAATCTTTCACAATACACCTAATATATATATATATATATATATATTATATATATATATATATATATATATATATATATATTTACAAGGTTTAAGTTTAATAATAAAATTAACGTTTTAATGTGGACTAGGGTTCTAGAATTTGAGGATTTATAAATAAAATTAGTGAACTCTTAAATAAGTATGAAATTTTAAGAAACTAAGTCCTTTGTAATACTGTGAATTTAATGATAAAATATAGTTAAATTTTCATGATTAATTCTTAATCAAAGATAAAATAAGATCCAATAATAATTTAATAATTTAAATTATCATTTAGAATCTATTTTTATAAAAATCTTTAGTTCTAACATTTGTAAATAATTTTTATAATAAAATGTTTAAATGTTGTACAAGAAATAAATTTTCAGAAAATATTTATGATTTTAAAAATGATTAAAGTTTGTAAAAATCATTTTTATATTTTTAAATTTTTCTATAATTAAATTATGGCTGAAAAAGGCCTAAAAATTAATGGGGGTCGCCGGGTTCGAACCCGGGACCTCAAGTATGGATGTGGGTGTGGAACCGTAAACTAAGGCCTTGGCCGCAGTTAGAGATGGTTTCGAAATATCAAAACACAAGTTTCGTAAGATACCCAATATCCCCAAGAACCCTAGTTTGATATCGATTCAAATTGAAGGCTAAAATATCGATGAATACCGCAATAGACATGGGGCTTTTGTTCCCCGTGTCAATCGAGTGTGTATGAGATTAATTACCCATATGATGATGAATTTAGGTCGAACTGAATGAAGAACAGACGCAGCTTTGTCGAAGTCGGTTCAAGATGCAATATGGATAATAATCTAATTCGTTTTACATGAATCTTCTAAGGGTCATAGCGATCAAAAGCTCCTTGTTAATTTTTGTTTATTTTGCTCAAAGAATGGGTTTCGATTGGATGCAATCTGCGGCAAAGAGGAGTATTGGGGACGATGATTTTGTTTGTTTCAGGTGAAATTAGAATCAATAAACGCTTAGGAATAGTTGTATGATTGTGTAGGTTCGTTTAATTAGATTATAACTACGGTTTAATGCTTTGAACAGCTATGAATTAAATGATGATTTTGGTTATGCATCGTTGGGTTTGTAACCGGTGATTAACACCATTAATTTGGTACGTTTAGTTCAAAACAGCTCATGAGAACGATTAGAACAATTTGGGTTCCATAACCGGCCAAAATTTGGCGATCTTGGGCGTCGTCGGAGCGCGCCGAAGCCCTGCCAGGGAAGTGGCCGGAAATACGGGTTTGGGGGAGGGGTGTTTGGTTTTGTTTTAAGAATTACACAAATGGTTCCTGTAGATTTCCATCTTTATTAATTTATGCTCAAACTTGATGTTCAAAGTTTCTAAATTGACAATAAGCCCCTTGAACTTTATTAAGTTTTAACTTGCTAAATTTTATATCATATTATTATCATTATTGTTATTAATATTAGTATTATTGTTATTATTATTATTATCATGATGATTATTATTACTCATATAATGGTTATTATTATTATATTATATAATAATACTTAGTATAATCTTTAAAGGATTAAAAGACAAATTAAAGCATAATATATAAGCAAGCCATAGGTTTCATGTATAGCAATAAAGGTCATTACAAAAATTAACAAAGCTAACTTAAATTAACTCATAAATACAAGATGTTACAATGGTAAAATAGATTGATTAGATGTCCAAAACAAATATACATAGATGAATCAAAAATCCCCAAAACAAGAATCACATTGAAGCCCATAAATTTATATAATGAATTCGTTGGCCTTCACAAAGTCAAAGAATAAGAAGAAGATGACCCCTTATGAACATAGATTGCTTCCTTGTTCAAAACTATTAACCGCTTGCATGATGCATCCTTATTCCCGTTGAAGAAGACAATTCAAAACAAGTGAGGTTGTAGTGTGGAAAGGGCATTTATGTTTTGTGTACAACTTTCACCAGCATTAAAACCTTGGCACTGATTACCCATGACGCCCAGTTTCATTATTGAGTAGTGGGTTTGATGCCACAATGTTTTCCACGTAATCACTCTTGGCGCCCCATTTAGCTCCCACTACGTAGAGTCTAAGCGAGTTAATGCTCTTAGTGATTTTTTTCATTGTCACTACTTGCTGGGATCATTTATCTCAATTAATATACCTGTTAAATCGGTAATCTTAAACTTATGAGTTTTTTATGTGATTTAAATAGTCTTTCTACCATTCACTTTTATATAATAAAAAACATGTCTGGCATAGTTATTTATCACATCCGAATATTCTCATAACTTTACACTTTGTGTGTTGACTCATGAGTTGTCTTGATTTTGTTGTGATTTTTTCTTTATCATCGTGCAACATGCTATTTGCAAACCAAAATGACCTATTCTATGCCAACATGAGACTTACTTTCATGACGAAAAGCACAAACCATCTTCACGACGTTCATTCCGATCGACCCATTTTCGTATGAACATAACTATGCATATAATCAAAACTCAAAACTCATCTATCACATATACCTAAATTAAACTTTACTTTCATGTAATCTTGATCAAAACATTTTAAAACGAGCACAACATGTCACCTTCCAAACTTGTTTCTTTTAAAATTGTTTTAGATGATCTTAATTACAATCTTTCTGGACATGCTACGAAGAAAACACAACCGTGTCCTTAACCTATTGATCACAACCGTTGGTTCTCTACTCAATGGCCAGTTGTTATCATCCAAACCAAAACGTAAGTACCAATTATTATTAATCACTGCTTTGCGATTTAAATTATTAAAATTCAATAGAATAAAAAGTAAAAATAACATCAGCGTCTACTCGTCGCTATTACTCACCGATCAAAGGTCTCTTCGTCGGTCCGGTGAGCAGGTAACTTAATAAAAAATAAATAAATAATAACTCCAATTACTTGCATCAATCTGAAACGTTTTCGAACCAACCCTAGAAATCACCCCCAATTCGTCGATTAATATGTTGATTATGCACACTGAATCACTATAGATTGTGTAGGTAGTGTATCCAGGAGATATGCTTTCGTTGTGTGAGTTAAAGTTACTTGTGTAGTTACATTAATCGTTTTACCCTTTGATTTATCGAATTTTATGGTTCATGTTCGGATACGATGTTGTATGGTGTATGCTTTCTTCTAATTTCATGATTCATGTAAGAATCGGGTTTTAGGGTTTAGACGTGTTCGGTTTAGTATGTGTTTAGTGTTATTACGTGATTGGTGGATTATGAACTTAAAGAGGATACGAAAATGTCACTGTTATATGGAATTGGATGTAGAGCATTTCACTGCATGGATCCAGTGCTGGAAACCTGGTCATATAATGAATCTAAAGGCGAAATTTTGATTACATGAATTTGGGATTTTGATATGCAGAATTAATGTGGTTAACATTTGTTTACAGGCTTCGTGCAATAAGTGAGGGCTGTGGGAACCATAATCTGTTATCTGTCGATCATTTCTAAGGATCAGTGAGTTTCGAGGTGAGTTTCAATCTCTCTACTCCATCCTTGCAGGGATTGCCACTTGTGCAACTGGAAAGCCCCACAAAGGAAAAAAAATTGTGAATGTGATATCTGCAAGTTACTAACATGATGTTTGGTATAGATTATGGATTATCCAATGAGTTATAAATTTAGGAGAACATTATATTTGTGGTTTATAAAGACATGTAAGCGTATGAATGGATTGCAATGAAACACGGCTCTATTGTGAGTTATTTATTAGGGGTTAATATGAGGAGAAAGCTTGTTAAGGAACTACTTGAGTTTCTTGTCGTTTGAGGTCAGTATATCACACTCCCAATTGATAGTTATTCCACTATTCTCTCTGCCCCATCCTGCCAAAAAGTGCCACCTACTCAAGAAAGTTCATATTTTTTAGCATGAAGAATAACTAACATATATGAGATTGCCATAAATCAAAGAACTATACCTGTTTGTGAATCTAGGGTAAAAGTTATGGCAGCACTTATGTTGTAGAAATGCACATGTAAGCTATAATAAATTGAGAAGATAAATATCTCATGCAGCCACAACAAGTATTGCATTCATTTGAGCAAATTTAGAATGAGTATACCCGCAGTACTCACAAAATCACAGCCTTGTGCATCACTAAAACCATATGATGGTTGGGCTATGGCTTCATAACTTTGTGGATTAGGTATCTTCACAATAAATTTTCTTCGGTTAGGAATCAACGGTGTAAGCCTCCATTCTGATGTATATCTTATACAGATTGCTATTAAACATCCTTACATCCACATCCATTGTGCTTCATACTTCTGACAATCTTAACCTGTTTCAAAGTAAAACAGGTCAGTACCTTGATATATTTTACCCAGATGGACCTGTTTGTATGAAGCAGGTTAAGATTGACAGCAGCAATTGGCATGGATGAATGCTGAAACTGCAAAAGTTGGATTTAGCATCTGTATAAAGGTATAAAATTCAGTTATAGATAATTAGATATAGCATGTATGAAAGATAGAGAAAGGAGTTTAAATTGTCGATACAATGATGAGAAATCTACACAATAGATAGCATGTATCATATCTAGCTTGCTATACACATCTCTTGAGAACTAATATGGTTGGTATTGATACATTATCATTAAGGGTTAGGATCATTTGAGATTCATAATTATCTTAAGAACTGCGAGAACTAATTTTACACACAGTTGTGTATGTTTATATACATTAAAAACCATTAAAATAACAAAAAAAAACAATTAACCTAAAGTTTGCATATGTTATTTCGACTTGTTATTTGTTTAGCTACACATGTGTAGATAGTATAACCAACATATGATTTTTACATGTGTAGATTACAATTTGTTCTTTGTTTTCATTTTGAACTTCAAGAGGGACGATCGAACATTATATTTTAATCATGTTTTATATAAAACATAAATGAAGTTGTGCCTTGATAGAAGTTCTTGTAGTTTTGAAGATATTTGTGAGTTCTTAAATAGTTAAATGATCCTAACCCTTATCATTAATGATAATATTGATAAGGAAAGCCACAAATAAAAAAATTCAAGGTAATACTTAACCCTAAGATTTCATGGGTAGATTAAAAAGTGTTTTACAGATAGCAATAGTATGAAACATGGTTGTAAAAATCACTAAGCGCTGGTTGGGGGGTAGGGTTTTGACTAGGGATTAATCAAATTGGAGTTTTATATATTTATTTTTCATATTTAATAATATATAGACAATATTTTTCAAAATTAGATGCATAATTTTTCAGTTTTGACCAATTTTACGCAAATTTTGAATAAATTTGACCCATTTTCTTTGATTATTGGCTGATTTTGACCAAATCCGACTAAAATTTGACTAATTTTGAACAGTTTTCTCTGATTTTTGGCTGATTTTGACCAATTTTGACCCTTAACCGATTAAATGAGCGATTAGTTAAAATCGAATTGGTGGGTGACTGATTATCGATTAATTGGTATCCAGTGATTAATCTGTGCTAGGCGTCGACTTTTGCAACATTGGTATGAAATACAAAGTTTTTTGTAGCCACAACTAAGCATGTTAAATCACCGAGTTCAGCTTGATGCAAACAACAATCATGCTTGTTGTCGAGTGACTCACCCAATAAATGTTTTGAGGTTTCAAGGTCACATATATCATTCCCCAAATAAAAGTAGAGTGTCTTCCTTGTGGTAAGCAAAGAAGTTGAATGCATCGATTTTTCTACAATCTTTAAGTACTTTACTTGTGTTAAAGTTAAGGAACTAAAAAGATCCAACTTTAAAAAATAAAAAGAAAATCAATTATTATTTTGCAAGGTAAGGAACCAAGGACTATGACATTGTTGATAGTTTTGACAGAAGAGCTAGCATACAAAATGAATATGCACATGTTTAGCAGTTTGGCTTAGTGTTAAGTTTGGTTGATCTAGAACGCAAGCTAGCTACATAGTACACAAGTAACCAACCAAGAATCTTAGTTTCCATCTGGGGTGTTAGGATCAAACTGGTATGAAACACACGAATAAAGAACAATAAACAATAAATAGAGACACAAGATATTTATAGGGGTTCGGTCGCGGGGTGCAACCTGGATCCTCTTAGGGCAACTAGGGTTTTTTCTTTTATTGAGTGAAAAAGATTACAAGTACAATAAGAAGTATATATAGACTACAATTAGGGTTAATCCCTTTAGTTAATAATCTAACTAAACTGGGCCTAATTAGAACTTGGGCCGGCCGAGCCCAACTGCTCCAAATAATTCACTTGAAGCCTACACCCAACATAGGGTGCAACTTTCCATTGGACCTAGCAGCACAACACTTGTATTGCTCTCCCACAACCCTGTTTCCATGGTTCAGGTTGCTCCCATTTCATTCGCCACAACTACGGGAATCACTTTTGCTTTCTTTTCCTCTGGCTACTAAGATGTCTTAGTTCGCCAAGTTGACTCTTGCTTGCCCATGGACGCAACACCAGTTTGAAAGGTTAACCTATTCGGGAATCTCCGGATCTATGCTTATTTTTAACTCACCGAAGCATTTCGTCGCTTACTACGCCCTTTCTTGTCTTTGGGTGCCTAGGTATCCACCGTAAGCCTTACTTGTAAGAACCAAGAATTAAAAATGACAAGGTCTTTACCCCCTTAAGTTGTATCTGATAACTTACAACCTATCAAGCTTGCAATGGAAACTACATCCCTAAACTCATGAGGAACATGTTAATAAATGAACTTGACCTCAAAACGGATATTAAACTAATCAACTTAGGATATATTTGAGTTCTTAATTAATCAATAAATTTTTGTTGGAATTAAAAATGTGACATCTTTATTCAAATTTGGATAAGCATTCCTATTTGAATAATATAAATTCAATTAAGCCAAGTTAATCCAATTATTCAAATCCATAGCTAAAGCTGAACTTGAAAAGATTTAGCCCCATCACCCATGACAAACATTTGTGTTTCATAAGACCAATGACTACTTTTTAAAGTTCAATCTCCGTAGGTACAAATATCTGTGACACAAACTTTCCTGTCAGTAAAAGCTTTCCTGTCAATAAAATCTTTATCTTTTTATCTTTTTGTTTTTTGGCCGGATTTGTAGTTTGATAATACCCAAACCCAAAATAACTTTCAAAGTTAGGTAAAACTGCAAGGAAAGCTTGTTATTAAATAAATGATCTTTTTCTATATAAAATATGCTTATCTATTTGTTGCATGCATTTTGGGACTTCTTTTGTATAAACCATCTTCTTTTGTTTCTGCATCTTGGTCAACCAAGGTGAAATCATAATTTGGAATTTTTGATGCATTGCCTTTATAACAGTGATAAATTATACCAAGTTAATAAGCACCTTGACAACTCCACTTTGTAGGATATAAAGCTCTTACAGTCTTCTCATAACTTCTTTGTTCATGCAGGTACCTGCTTGATGATGGATGACTATGAAGTTATTTCAGATATTCCACAAATGCTTCCACCGCCACCTGGCAGTTTCTCTGATCGCGAAGAACTTATCCAACATGTTGGGGAGTTTGGCATCTCTCAAGGATATGTTGTAACTATTAAACAATCAAAAAGGAAAAAGTTGTAGTTCTTGGATGCCAAAGAGGAGGTGTTTATAGAGACAGGCGTAAAACAATTGATGATGGCACGAGTGAACTCGTTCGCAAAAGAAAATCTGGTTCAAGGCTTACAAATTGTCCATTTGAATTAGTGGGTAAAAAGGATGATGGAATTTGGGTACTTTCAGTTAAGAATGGGTCCCACAATCATGAACCTTTGAGTGATATCACACAACATCCATCTGCTAGACGGTTTACAGAGAATGAGGTTTTGCTTATTAAGGAGATGACAGAAGCTGGATTAAAACCACGTCAAATTCTAAAGAGACTAAGACAACACAATCCAGAGCTTTTATCAACCCCAAAGCATGTGTACAATATTAAGACCAAGCTTCGCCAAGGAAACCTTACAGGTGGGGTTCTCAATCCAAATGATTAGTGTTCATCTTGTTAAATTACTTGCATCAAAATGCCACTATTGCCACCTTTTGTCATTGTATGTAACATATTTTCATACTTTTAACTATTGTAAGGAGCCTGTTATAGCACAGGTAAAGTTGTTAAATGGCACACTGACAGGTCATTAAAAAGGATGCACATAACTGTTTTACCTACTATATAGTTATCACATGCAATGGCAAAACTGGAAAGTATGTTACATATGATCTATTATTTGAATTGATAAGTATTCCTCATGAAACACCTTATGCTGTGCCAGATGCTTACTATGTTTTCTAAGTGCTTGTACATTATGCCCATAAACCGTTATAGGAATAGTTTATGTAGAGATATTCTTAAGTATTCCCTCCTTCCCAAGTGAAAGCTACACGTGAGTATTAATGGTTCTAACAACATATCCACATCATTTGTCTTGTTTATGAAATACTATGGTAGCCTGATTTAAAAAAAATATGAACTGATAATGGCTGGGACCTAAGAAGGTGTTAGGTTAAATAAATATTATTCATTTGAGGCAGATTATAACTTATCATATGAATCATGAAGCATGATTATAAATTGACGGTGAACTTTCATTTAAGTCATATGACCATGAAGCACAATTGTAGAGACCACTTGAATCGTATGGTTTAGAAGCAGGATTGTAACTTATATCCTTTGATGCAGACCTGCAGTTAATATTATATTAGCACTTCATTTTAGCAATATTTTCCATAGCATGTACATCCGATGCTTTTAGTAGGATAGAAGCACATGTTACATAGATGAAAAGATTATAATTTGGTGGTGAACTTCCATTTGACTTCAGTCAGGCTCAAGTAATATTTATCAAATTCTGTCTTTCTTTTACTCTAGACATTTAACAAGGGTTTAGTCTTGAATATTCTTATTCCTTTCTCATGGTTATCATGTTTTCATGTTCAGTAAAGAGATATAAAACATTGAGGCCTCAGACTTCAGCTCAAGGAAACTCTAATTCATCAATAACTTCAGAGCCATCATGGAGACAGCGATATCCTCCTGTAAGAATGCATGATTCGTATGAAGTTATTCTATAAATATTTCCTGAGTACCAGTTACTGTAAACTTTCAGTTTATAGTGTGGAGATACAATTTGATGTAATTAAACATTCATAATGTTTTGTAAGTGGGTAGGACAATTGAAATATATCATGTTTTAAATGTCATTGCATTTTGTTTATTTCTCAGAGGGTACCAAATTTTATTGGGGGTATGTTTATAGACTCGCAATCAAGAACATCTATTGATGTTATAAACCCTGTAAGTTTACTAGTTAGTTTTTTTCTCTTACTTTTAATTTCCCAAGAGTTTGAGTTGCTGAATACTTTGTATTAATCAATATAGGCAACCCAACAAGTAGTATCCCAAGTTCCCTTAACCACCGGTGAAGAGTTTAGGGCAGCAGTATTTGCTGCTAAATGTTCTCTTCCGTCATGGCGAAATACACCTGTCGTGACACGTCAGCGTATCATGTTCAGGTTTCAGGAACTTATTCGTAGAGACATTGTATGTTTCCAATATCATTTACATAACTGTGTGGATTTTCTTATTAAATATTAATAGAAGTCATTCTTTTTTAGGATAAGATTGCTCAAAATATAACTTCAGAGCAGGGAAAGACGCTGAAGGATGCACGTAATGAAATGCTTCGTGGACTTGGTGTGAATCTTTTATTCCCTGATTTTAATTATGTTTATGAAGCATATTCAAAATAATACTTATGATAGCTAGTATTAACCTGTAGAGGTGGTTGAACATGCTTGTGGGATGACATCTTTCCAAATGGGGGACTTTGTTTCAAACATAAGAAGTGGAGTTGATAGCTACAGTCTGAGGGAACCACTTGGTGTTTGTGCTGGAATATGTCCTTCTAACTTTCCAGCATTGGTTCCTTTGTTGGTAAGCCTGTATGAACTTGTTTTGATATATTGGATACTCATATGGTTCCCTTCTGATCTATGATGCCTACTGAACTTTGTTGTTATTTATCTCTAATTTTGTATGATGTAATGCAGATGTTTCCCATTGCAGTGGCATGTGGTAATACATTTATTCTTAAGCCATCTGAGAAAGATCCAGGTAGTTATGTTTTCATCTTGTTGCTGTGACAAATTCCTTAAAGATCAAAATTTAAATCTCTAGTTCTTGTAGCAGCAACGTGCCAACGTTTAAAGATTAATGTAGATGTGGCTTGATGTTTCTTTGAATTGTATTTATGAACTTATTTTCTGTATTAGAAAGAAGGTTATTAACTCACCCCTGAATCATCATATAGGGCCATGCATGATGCTTGCTGAATTAGCAATGGAGGCTGGCTTGCCCAATGGTGTACTAAATATTGTTCATGGAACCAATGTAAGTATAACTTAATTGTTAGTTAATAATTCTCTGTTTGGCATGCTGAACTTGTCATTGACATTTTGCCGATTATGCTTCTAAACACACTCACATGTCTTGGGAGTCTAGTTTCCAGAGTTGATTTATTGAATTGTTTTGTGATTGATCTGTCAGGATATCGTGAATGCCATATGTGATGATGATGATATCAAAGCTATAACGTTTGTTGGTCCAGATTCTGTAAGTTCCATTTACTCTATGAAAGTCTTAATTTGTGTATGGATATAATTATCCTTATATGTACGCCTAGCATCAGTAATGTGAAGGCTTCCTAGAATAGAATTAAAACTTACACATAATCTGTTTTCAAAATCGCCAATGCATTGTCAGAAGCCTGAAAAATATTTTGTGCCTTCTGTAGGTCTGTGTGCAAGGTTGTTTGCTTTAGGTTAGTCATAAGTTTATCTACTATGTATGAAGGTGAACTTAATCTGTACATACGATGTCATGTGACTACATGATTTGACTACTTTCTAAAATATATTAGGTGTTTTGTGAAATCGATTCTAATTGATTTTAGCATACAGTGGTTGTTTGGATGGTAATTCCTTTGTTTGCTAACCTTCAGGTACAGTGGTTGAACTTTTAAACCCTTCCATCATTACAGTTTTTTTTTAATTTTCTTTCCTCTTTCTGTTTTTCATTCCTGTGTTTTTCTTTTATTCTTTTCCATTTGACCTATGTCTTCACATTTTTACCATTCGTTCTCTTTTAGCATTTTTTTTCCTATTTCAGAACAATAAACTTATTATTTTTCTTGTCCTTTCCTGAAAACTGAACTTCTAAAATAACCTATATGATCAGTTTAGCATTAGTAAAATAATTTTAATAACAAATGGTTGTTATGCACAATGATTAATAAGAGCAATTAAGTATGCTTTCAGAAGCACTCTTTGTGTTCCTAACTCTGGGTAATAAAATTGGAAGTGGGGAACAAATAATAACTCTTCTATACATGAAAATTTTATTAAATTCTTCTTTTTGAATTGCGATGTGATTAAAAGGAAAATTGACTAGCAACTGTTGATTAAATCCTGATGATCAAGAAGGATAGCCCTGTTGTTTTTTATTTGATTTAATTGTTGGCTAAGTTGGCAGTTGACATGCTTTTTTCTGAGACATTTGGTTGGCTTAGTTGATAGTTATTGAATTTTGAAATATTTTCAGCAATTTCTACTTAAAGAATTGAATGCTATTGATGATTGCCTTAAAGAATGCACTGATTAAGCTTGTCTGTAATGGAAGGATACTGGTATCCTTTAGGATTTATTCCACGTCTAATTTTTTTTATCTTTGCTACATTATGATTTCTACATTTTTCTGCAGTCTGGTTCACACATTCATGCAAGAGCCTCCTCTAATGGCAAACGTGTACAGGTATCATGCTTATTGTCCCATTTTCATAATTGCGGTTCAGTTTTTGCTTATCTACACAATGCAGTGTTTTCTTATCATGTATAATCATTTCTGTTTTTGATCATACTCTTTTATCAGTCAAATATTGGTGCAAAAAACCATGCAATTGTGATGCCTGATGCAAATATGGATGCCACAGTGGATGCTCTTGCTGCTGTTGGATTTGGTGGTGCAGGACAAAGGTGTACAACACTGAATACAGTTGTATTTGTTGGAGGTTCAAAATCATGGTATTCTTTTCTATTTAGTTATGTTCTGGTCATATTTGGAGTATTAATTCTTTATTTATTTATTTATAAAAATTACTTTTTGATCTCCTGCAGGGAAGAGAAACTAGTGGAGCGTGCCAAAACACTTAAAGTAAATGTTGGAACTGACCTTGAGACAGACATTGGCCCGGTGATCAATAAAACGGTGCATACATTAATATGTTTTGACAATAAGTTGATCTTGTAACCTTTTCTATTAGTCATTCTGCAATGTATTCTATATTGTGATGCATCAACAGGCAAAGGAAAAAGTAAATAGATTAGTCCAAGTTGGTATTGAGGCTGGTGCTAGATTAATTCTGGATGGAAGACATATTGAGGTTCATTCTTATCTTTCATTCTCTTGCATAGTCTATAACTTAAGGAATTAAAGTATTAGTTTGATATCAAGTAATGCATATATTGCGGTTTTAGTCCTTTCTTTTAGAAATTACGGATTTAAGCCCGCTTGTTTTTCAAACTGTAACACGTGTGTGTTTGGTCCTTTTCACTAAAAGACAATAAAATTCTGTTAAATACGTGTGAAATAACCATTTCATCCTCGTGCTTTAAAAAGAAAAAAAATCATAAAATGAACTTGGTTGTTTGTTACAATGATTAATCAATTGAATTTAACTAAAGCATGGAAGCTTTCATGAATATATTCCTCTTTCATGCTTTCAGAACTCCATTCTTTTATGCTAATGAAATTTTTGGGTCTGACCATAGGTTCCAAAATATGAAATGGGTAATTTTGTCGGCCCGACCATCTTAAGTGATGTTACAGATGGCATGGAATGCTACAAGGTATCTTTATCCTATTTGTCTCACTTCCTATCATAATAGGCAATAAATTAATCCTAACATCACTATCTTCATGTGCTCAGGAGGAGATTACTGGTCCAGTTCTTCTCTGTATGCAGGTTGGTTCACTATCATCATTGCTATTTATGCTAGATTGAGTTTTATATAGTTTTAGAGCTAGTTGACATTTCAACATGTTCGGTGTTTTTTCAGGCTGGAAGCTTAGAGGAAGCCATAGCTATTGTTAACAGAAATAGGTGATTTACACAAACTTCATACATTCTATCATCTAAAAATTAATGCCTTCTATCTTGTGGGCTACACTAAGGGTTGCCTCTGGTTCGTCAGGTATGGCTTCGGGGCTTCAATATTCACCAAAAATGGTGCATCAGCGAGGAAGTTCCAAACTGAGATAGAAGCTGGGCAGGTATTTTATCCTTCATTTTTTTTCCCTAAAAGTCAATAATAATGTTAGTTTGAACTTATTTTAAGTTTCCATGACACAGGTCGGAGTAAATGTCCCTGTACCGGCCCCACTACCATTCTTCGCATTTACTGGAACAGAGGCATCTTTCTCAGGAGACCTAAACTTCCATGGTGAGTTTACATGTCCTCGGTTGTTATTATTTCTTCTCGAAAGTGAATTTTCAACGTATAAAACCTCTTAAAGTATTTTATTCAAAGGAACGCATTATTATTAAAATAATGTTGTTTTTACAAACATATATGATAAAAAAATATATATTGTTTTAGAAAAACTGAATAGAAATTATATCAGTAGAACGAACACAAACCGTTCTGACCATTAACCTGCCCGGCCTGTCTATTATAAAAAAATAGTAACTTGAAACTGGAAATGGTGAATGTTTCTGTTGCAGGCAAAACAGGGGTTGACTTTTACACACAGATCAAGACGGTGAACCAACAATGGAAAGATTTCAGGATCAACGACGAAATACCACTGGAAATGCCTCCAACCAATTTCCAGAATAGCGACGGGACATCGTTATTATTACCAACTCATAATTTTCCTAACACAGACGATGACAGAGGACACCTGGCATCGCCATCCGATAACTTGAATGCGACAATGGACCATCGTTTACCATACCACATAAGGACTTCCAAACAGGTGAAGCTGTTTCTCTTGGATTGCAGCTTAGAGATTTCCAAAACAGCGATGGCGTATCTCCTGCATTGCTCATGTCTGATGGTTCACAAGACCCCAAGTTCTTGACCCATTTTCTTAACTGGTAATTCCTTTGTTTTTATTTTCAAGTAATTATAATATACAAAATAGGTGTATAAATAAATGTTTTTGGTTTCAGGAGCCGAAATGCACAATAGGTTTCTTCAGTATAGCAAAGCTTTGAGATGAGAGTGCGGGTAGTCCTGTAAAATGTGGATTATGCCTCTGAACTGTAAAATTATTCATATTTTAGTAAAGTTGTTTAGTAAGACTGCTGCTGTTACATGTGATCAATGATCTATTGCTGTTAGATGAATGAATGGATGTTGAGTTAACATGAAACAAGCTCAAGGCATTGTTAAAAAACAAGCTTACTCATACCAAACAAAATTTGATTTTAGAGCACATAATTTGTCTTAAGAAAACATTTAACAAGGTACATAATCAAAACACATTTTACTTCAAAATTAGAGCAAATTGAACTGTTTTTTGCAAAGCCTAACAAGATCAAGAAGATAAAGCTTCTTATATGCCTGTAAATGCTTTCTTCCCGCCACTTGAAGATCCAGCTGGAATCACCTTCAACACGTTGAACCTCACCGTCTTGGATAATGGTCTAAACAATAAAAACCAAATCAAAATAAATTCCAAGTACCTGCGACAAACAAAAGTTAATACTAAAAAATGAGTTTAGATGATATACCTGCACTGGCCAATGGTGACATGATCACCTTCCTTAACACGGAAACATGGTGAAATGTGTGCTGGGATGTTCGAATGGCGCTTCTCATAACTATATTAGAAACAGCAGTTATAAAATAAAAGAAATTAAAAAGCTAAACTTTAGCAGAGATAACGGAGGATATACTACAACGATGGGTACGAGTCTTACCGCTGATACTTCTTCACATAGTGAAGGTAATCCCGGCGAACAATAATGGTCCTAACCATTTTAGCACTGTGGCACGTACCAGCAAGAATACGGCCTCTAATGGAGACATCACCAGTGAAAGGGCATTTTTTGTCGATGTAAGTTCCTAAAATGATCAGGTATCAAATTAAGATCAGTAGTCACTAAAATCTATTAGCTACAATTCAAATTAAAACACAAGATTAATGAGCATGGATCAAACTAGCACATTCATAGTAAAAAGAACAAAAAAACAACCAATTAACAAATTATTACTTGATTTAAAAGAATATACTAATTCCTTACAAACCAAGAGTCCATATATCATTCTAAAAACACATGGATAGAATCAAAAGTTCCATTAACCGCTAGAAAGACCAAGCAAGTAAGTGGATTCGACCCGTTTAAAACTTATACTGTTTGATTCACGGTTCGGTTCATGCTGTCTAAACATTCAGCAGCAGTGTAAACAAAACACGACCAACAATTTCACCCTCCTGTTTTCATAACATAAAACAATCTAACATTTCTAAAAACAAAACAATCTAATCTCAAACCGACTTACTTTACTTTTTTGTTTATGAGACTGTAGCTTCTTATACAAGGGGCTAATTCACACACTTTCTAAAAATAATCCTATATCCCTCAAGCAACCCCACACCATGACACCACTAAGCCACAAGCCTTTCAGTTTCTAAAACTGTACCTAGAACCCTTAATTTTCATCAAAACCATCTGAACAAAACCATACTAGATAAACTGATGATCATACTATAAACAAACAAAATAACATTGCAATTACTATGAAGATTTTGTTTGAACATGATCATTACCTTCAATGGCTTCTCTTGGTGTCTTAAACCCAAGTCCAATACTCTTCCAGAATCTGTTTCCAGCCTTCCCAGGCCTCTTCCCCTTTCCACTTTTCTTTGAACTAACAAAATCACAACATCAACAATCTCAATCACCCTTTTATAACCAATCAATTATCATAGCAAAAAGACAACAAAAATTGAAACTTTTGAAGCATTAAGCTGATGGTTTCTCACCATAAGAACACCTTGGGTTGCTTCAAAAACGCCTTCTCAGTCTATTAATTGACAGAGGAAAACCAAAATGTCAAGGTCTGTAGGTTTGATAGATTCATAAAAAGATGATTTTGATTAAGAGATTATAAGTAACCTGTTCAGCCATTGTTGAAGAGATCCGAGCTTTTCAGTGGCGGAGGCACGAAGATTGAAGAATAATAATGGAAGTAAACCCTAACGATTACATTTGGTTTCTCAATTTCATGATGTTTGATATGGGCTTAATGGACTTTTTCTTGGGCTGGATGGTTATTATGGGCTGGATGTTGTTTAATACTTTTTAGTTTTGGGTTTCTGAGGAACGATTTGTTAGTTTGATAACTTTTATTGTTTTTTTACACGCACTCTTAGAAGAAAAAAACAGGAGGTTATTATGTGGCTCACTGGCTTGTATGTGTTTTAAAATTTACTTTTCAATATTATACCAGTTTTCTTACCCGCCATGCATTGTTGCGGCGTAGCGAGCGCCGTGATAAAGTATAAACGATAGTCGACCGATTCGTTTCCGAACTAAGTTTACATCAATAGGTAGAGTGGCTCGGATTTATGCTATTGAATAAATCGTTTAATGTGGAAACATAGATTTACAATCACTCCGACCGTTTTTGAACTAAATTTATGTTGCAACGTATAGTAAATGAAAAAGTATTATATTGACCCGATGCATTTCCAAACAAAGCCAATGTCAAAACGATGACCAACTCAAAGTGCACATAAAAATAAACACGTAAACGCTTATATTTGACCCAAGTCATTTCTGAATAAAATTTACGTCAACACGTAGACGTATGTTAAAACATAAACAGTCTTAAAATGTATAAAGTTAAGCAGAGAAATATTTTATATTTGAGTCGAGTCTTTTTTTATTACGTCTAAACATAGAAGGACCCGAGTTTATATTTTACATGAATAAACCTGAAACTTTAGAAACTTAAGAGGGTCCAAGGTAAATTTTACAAAGTTTCAAAGACTGAAAAAGTAAACAATGTAAAAATTTAAGTTTCATTATTTGATGTATCAGTGAGATAAACAAAAATAACATGTTACTTTGTTTGAATGGCAAAAATTTTATATATAAAACCCAAGTAGCAATTAATTAGTTCGAACTAAACTAAAAATACAATACCATAAGAACAAATGATCGTTTCATAACCAACACCACTAAACCTAAAAGCAACATACTAAAACGATACCAAACAATAACAACAATATGATACCTTACATGTTAATCCTCCTACCGTATACTAGATTAGTGTCCCGTATATTACACAAGTTAGATAAATAAAATATTAAATAGTTAATAATAAAATTTTATTTATTTTAAAATAATATTTTTAAATAAAATATAATTGAAATTACGTATGAATAAGTACCATACTTGATAAAACAATGCTGTAGTTTTTTAGAATTTTATTTTTTAATTAAACATTTTGTTCCAAAACAAACCATTTAACAAAAGGAATTTAAATTTCCTTATACTCTAATTTTTAATTATTTTAATTTATTAAAAATACCAATTCTATAATACTTAAATATTTTTAAAAAGTTTGATGTTTTAAAAAGAATTTATTTATAAAACTGTGTTTTTTTATAAATTACATTTATAAAATATCTATTTCTTAATTTAATAAAAAATTGTATTAATCTTAAAAAGTAATTAATTTCTTAATTAATAAAAAATTTTATTAATCTTAAAAAGTAATTAAGTAATATTATTAATAGAAGAGAAAAATAAAAATTTAAAATTAGAAACTATAGAATTGTGACAAGTATGCACGTAAAACTTTCTTTTATTATATTAGATTATAAGTGAATAATATCAAGAAGATGAACAAAAGCGATGAACAAACAATCAGAGCAATATTATTGAATATGAACTTTTGTGATAATTATGATGATTACACCATTAACGACTTATAACTACTAGTAACAAACAATTAAGAAAAGCTACAAACTAGCCCTTGATATTACACACATGTGTGACTATGACTCCAAACTATTAATAACCTTGGAATTACACTAACAATCTCCCCTTTAATTTCAGAATCACCTTGTAAATCTTTGACTCCAAGAACCAACCTCATCTTTGCAAATTTCATTCTTTGAAGAGCCTTTGTCAAGATATCAGCCTTTTGTCTACTTCCACGCACAAACTCAACTTGAATTTGATTATTTTCTATACAATCTCAAATATAATGGTACTTAACATCTATATGTTTTAAACGACCATGAAAAATAGGATTTTTCATCAATGCTATAGCAGACCGATTGTCCACATTAAGCACAACTATGCCATGTTCTTTGTTAGTACTTCTTCAGTACACCATGTAACCACAATGCTTGACAAGCAGCAGTAGTTGCTGCCATAAATTCAGCTTCACAACTTGACAATGCAATTGTAGTCTGCTTCTGAGAATTCCATGAAATTAGGCTCCCATTGTAATCAAACACATTACCTGATGTGTTCTTACCATCACCTTCTCTGGGTGAGTAATTACTATCACTATATCCAATCAACCCTTCATTACCTACACTATTATACTTGATTCCATAATGCCTTGTCCCTTTAACATACCTTATTATGTGTTTCACTGCCATTAAGTGCTCACCTTTTGGACTCTGCATAAACCGCCTCACATAAATAACTGCATACAGAATATCTAGCTTGGTCTAAGTCAAATACCTCAATGATCCAATCAACTTTCTATACTTAGTTGGTTCCACCTCAGCTCTAGCTAACTCCTTACCTAACTTTAATCCTGGTTCCATTGGGCTTTTAGTCTCATTACATTCACCCATTCCAGCCAATTGAACAAGCTTTGCAGCATACCCTACCTGTTTAATGCAGATGCCATCATCCCTTGTGACACTTCAATTCCTAAATATTAACACAATAAACCAAGGTCTGTCATTTCGAACTTCATTATCATATGGCGCTTGAACTCTTAACCTCTCTTGAATCACTTCAAGTAACTATCAAGTCATCCACATATACTCCAATTATGAGCAATGAATTCTCCTTTGATCTTACATACATTGCAGCCTCTCTTTGGCACCTTCTGAATTCTAATTCCTTTAACACTTCACCTAATTGTTTGTTCCAGGCTCTTGGGGTTTCTCTGAGAGCATAGAGTGCTTTTGTCAACTTATACACTTTATGTTCTTCCCCATTTACTTCATAACCATGTGGTCTCATAACATATACCTCCTCATTCAACCTGCCATGCAGAAAAGCTGCTTTTACATCTAGATGATACACCTTCCACTTCATCCTTGTTGCTAATGCCAATAGCTACCTAATAGTTTCAATTCGTGCAATAGGTGCAAATGCTTCTTCAAAATCCACTCCTTGTTGTTGCACATAGCCCTTTGCAACTAGTCTTGCCTTATGTTTTGTCAAATTACCACATGCATCTTTCTTCAGTTTATATACCCATTTTAACCCAATAGGTATTGCATACACTAGTTGTTCCATGATTTCCCATGTTTAATTTCTTTCTATGGCTCTAATTTCTTCATTCATGGCTTCTTTCCATCTTTTATCCTTTGATGCCTAATGGTATGTCATAAGCTCTCCTGCTTGTGCTAGTAGCAGCTCAATGCCATTCTCAATATGATCTTCTGGCTCATCTTGTACTACTGAGTTTCCAAGACCCCTTTCTTTCATTATATAATCACTGAACCGTGATGGTAAGACTAATCTCCTTTCTGACCTTCTTAGTTCAGGTTGTGGTTCAAGTGTGGACCAATCTCTTGATGGTTCACAACCTGAAATTCCTCCTATCTCCATTCCATTATATTAATTGTCTTCTTGTAAAGACTGGTTCTCTATAGTGAAGCTCACCCAGTCTGACCCACTACTGGCATGTTGTTGCAGACAAGACGACCAATTCCATGTCCTTCCTTCTTCAAATTGAACATTTTTACTCACAACTATTTTCCCAGTTACTACATCATAGAGTCTTTAAGTCTTTGAACCTGTTTCAACTCCAAGATGCACCATTGGTTGACTTCTATCTTCAAGCTTCATCAAGTGTGGTTGCACTCTTTTCACATGTGCAACACAACAAAAAACCCTAAGGTGTTAAAGGTTTGGTTTCCTCCCCTTTAATGCTTCATAGGGAGTGGTGTTGTTTAGAGCCTTTGTAGGTATTCTATTTAAGCTATACACTGAGTGTCTCACAGGCTCTGCCCATAGACTTTATGGTAGTTCCATGGCTTTCAACAAGCTTCTAGTCATATTGACGACTGACCTATTCCTTCTCTCCACCATACCATTATGTTAGGGAGTGTAAGAGTGTTAGCTACCTTAAGATACCCTCATTCACACAATAAGTTTTTTAGTGAACTGAGGTAAACTCTCCCCCCTATTGGACCTTAATGTTTTAACTTTGTGTTTGTAAGGTCCCGTTCCCGGAGACCTCACAGTTGGTCGACCACAGCAGCTAAAACATTAAGCCTTATAATTATACAAACTTAAGCAGCAAAAATGCTTTATCAAAAACCATTCATTTCATTTAAATCACTGTTGTTAAGCAATACATCATCATAAACTGTTTACAAAAGAATTGTTTTACTGCATTACAAAACAACAGCAACATAGAATACGAATGGATGTCAGTCTTTCCCTGCCGAGTAGCTTCACCCTCGTGCCATCCTCAGCAATAATTACCTGCCAACTGAAAATGTATAAAAGTCAGTGTTGCTGAGTGAGTTCTAGTTTTAAAAGTAATAAAATACCTTCTATATGTTGTATATGAAAATACTCTTTTCTGTAAAATACAACTTTGTACTGTATATGCGAGCACGCATTAACTATATGAACAGATATTGTTCGTTCTCTTTACTGTATGCCTTGTCTGTTCTGTAAACTTTTATCTTTATCTTTCCCTTTCTGTATGGACCAATGAGCAGTACCCCAACTATATGCGCGATGGAAAACGGGTGAGGGGCCATCTATATCCCTCGAAAGGGTCAACTATATCCCTCGAAAGGGTCAACTATATCCCTCGAAATGGTCAACTGTATCCCTCGAAATGGTCAACTGTATCCCTCGAAAGGGTCACTGTACTGTATACAAGGCCAACCCAATCACCCAGGACACGCTGCAAAGGTCCTGCCAATCTCAATTGATTGGCCTTGTGTGCATAATAGGGTAGCTAACCCGTAGCACAGTTGAGCTAACGACAACATAGTCGTGTACCTCCTGTAAGCTTGCAAGACTTGTTAACATTTTATTAATGTTTCTCTTCTTTTCTTTATTGTTCTTTCCCTTTATTATTACGGTATACTTTACGTTACGATAATAAACATACCACGTAAAGTCACATACTATAAGTAATAATAATAATAGCAATAATAATAATAAGGAACAATGCATGAAACATCATCATAAATAAGCCCCAGTCAACCCTTGGTCAAAACCCTAAAAGCACAGACTCCCAGAAAATTCGGTAAAAAATTTCTAAGTGCTTAGGCGCTTTGGCACTATTTGGGAGCATGAGCCCTGTTTGGGCGTTTCATCACTATATAGGTGCATCAGCCAACACTTAATCATTTATCACTTAGGCACATGAACTATTCAGGCGCATGGGCACTATTCATGCGTATGAACACTTAGGCGCATGGGTTATTCGGACGCATGGACACTTAGGCGCATGAGCCACTTGGGCGCATGGGCACTATTAGGGCGCATGGTCTACACTTAGTCGTCCGACTAATATTTCTAGGCGCATGGACCACTGTTCAGGCGCATGGGCTATACTTAAAACATTTCTAAGACAATCTTAGGCGCATGAGTTACTGTTCAGGCGCATGGATTACACTTAAATCCTTCTAAGGCATTTTTAGGCGCATGGACCCTCTGTGTAACATTCTTCTAATATGTTTTCAAACCCAATCCTCGAACCCACCTGTTCTAAGCTTAACATGGCTATTCTACACATGAATAACCTATAAGCATTCAAGAATTAACATCCAACATGCACAATACATACAAAACATACATAAGCTTTGAAAATCGTTTTAATACATTTTCAACCCCAAAGATAGTTTAAAACAAGTAAAAACCGGGGTCTAGAACTCACCTGATGCAACTTGGGTGTTTCTTCCTTTCTAACCCGCTTGCAATGAGTTCAAACACCTAAATACAACACCAAACACAAACAACTGAGCGCATACATAAACACATAAGCACATAAACATATAACGGGGATAAAATCCGTCATAAACACTTAAAAACCACGAATTATTACCTTGATTCGACTTCTCTTCTTCTTTTTTTTCTTCAGCCGAGAGTTCCTCTGCTCTCTATCTCTCTAAAACCGAAGAAAATGGTGATGTGAAGTGAGGGTGGGCGGCCATGCCCACCTTTACACCAACTTTTCAAAGATTTGTCCTTTTGGACACTTTTAGTCCTTCCACTTGGACTTTATTGCTTTTCTTTCATTTATTCTTCATGTCTTGTCTTTTTAAAATAACCGGGTGTTACAGTGTTATACTCATTTTCTACTTGTTTCTTAAACATCTTGAAGTAGTCAAGTGCTTGATCCTTGGACTTTAACATGTACACCCACATGAACCTGGTATTATCATATACAAATTACATAAAGTACTTATTCCCGACAGCAGTTGTGGGTGATATAAGGCCATAAAGGTCAATACACAGGAGTTCGAAAGGCTTAGATAATCTGTACTCAGATTTTGGTGGGAGGGGTTGTCTAGTGTGCTTGCCTGCTAGACATGTTGCACACACTTGTTCTGGTCTGTTTGTCACTGGTACCCTTGTAACCAGATTCATTGCGGCCATCTCCTTTAGTGCCTCAAAGTTGACATGACCTAGCCTTCTGTGCCATTTCCATGCAAGGTCATCCATGTTGTGGAGCAAACAGCTCGATTGTCCCACCTTTAGTTGTACCTTGTAAAGTCTATTTTGGGATCTTTTTACTTTCAACAACAGCTTCCCACTTTTCTCAAAAATCCATAGATACTCCTTTTTATCTTTACTCTTGACCCAGTTTGGGTTGCTTGACCTAGACTTAGGATGTTACTCTTAACATGGAGATATAGTACACATCATTGAGCATCCTTTGCTCACTATTCTTGCATTCTAACACTACTGACCCCGTTCCTTGTATCACTACAATTGATCCATCTCCAAATCTTATTCTTCCACCAATGTTCTTGTCTAATTCAAAGATATTGTCTGATTCCCAGTCATGTGGTTTGAGGCTCCATTATCAACATACCACACATTATCACTAGTATCCTCATTTGAATACTTCAATGGAATCACATTCGACTCATTCAAGAACACAAGCTCCTTTTGTGCTTGGTGAGATATGACCATTAGGAGAGTTGGTTCATCATCAACGTTTGGGGTCAAGTTTGCCTTTGGTTCTTTGTTTTTCTTTGGACATTCTGAGGCATAGTGACCATATTCTTCACACTCGAAACACTTTATGCGAGACTTGTCCTTGACAGCCTTTGTCTCTATCTTCGCTTGATCATGATCAGTAATCTTCTCTTTATGTGATGACCATCCCTTGGTCTTGCTTGGTTTCCCACTTTTATCAGAATTCTTCCTTAATCTTGTCTCATAATTCTTTTGCCTTGCTTGCCATTCGGAATACACGAGTAGTAGTTGTTCTTCTTTTGAATCCTTGCTAATAGTCTTGTTTTGCATACCGATTCTTTCCTCGAACGGCTTTAGTCTACCAATTGCTTCTTGGAGATGTAGTGTTTCAAGGTCTACGAATTGTTCAATCGAAGCTACTATTTGGATAAACCGATCGGGTACTGCTTCAAGTAGTTTCCTGACAAGTATGGACTCCTTTATCGGTTCCCCTAGTTGAGTTGCTTTTGTGGAAATTGCACTCAATTTTCAGGTGAACTCATCTATACTTTCCCCTTCCTTCATCTTAAGGGCCTCAAATTCATTTCTCAGAGTTTGGAGTCTCGCTTTCTTGACTATATCAACTCCAACGAATCTGGTCTTGAGGGAGTCCCAAATTTCTTTCGTCGTTGCTCAGTCAACTATTTGTAGTAATAACTCCTTCGGAATTGCTTGATACAAATACACAATTGCAATGTTATTCTTCTTTGCATCAAGAACTGCACCTTCAAGTGGCTTAATCAATTCCTACTACCCGTGAACATTGAAGATCGCCTTCAATTTCACTGCCCAATTTGGGTAATTTGTTGCCGAGAGCATCAGACATTGAAGTGGGATGATTGTGTTATCGCTAATTGTTACCAGCTGATTGTGCGGTGCTGGTGCCGGTGGTGGTGTTGGTACTGGAGTCGGTGCCGCCATCTTCGTTCTTTTCCAGTGATACTTCTTCCCAATCCTTGGATCAAGATCCAGTCCTTCGGATCTCCTCTTGTGAGAATTGTAGCTAATGATTCAACTCACTCCTTCGAATCGAACGAGTTCTGCTTGTATTCTCACTAAAGCTCTAATACCACATATAAGTGAATATCAAGAAGATGAATGAAAACGATGAACAAACAATCAGAGCAATATTATTGAATACAAACTTTTGTGATAATTATAATGATTACACCATTAACGACTTAAAACTACTAGTAACAAACAATTAAGAAAAGTTACAAACTAGCCCTTGAGATTACACACATCTGTCACTGTGACACCAAACTTTTAATAACCTTGGAATTACACTAGGTAACCTGTTACTACTTCTGATATCTTAGTAATTATTACTAGTATTCATGATCTGATTATAAATTAAAGAAACACTCCAAACAATTAAAAGACATGTGTTGTACCTTTGGATGTTAATTCAACTTGTTGGTAGTGGTGGCTGAAAATGGTGACAATGAATGACGATTAAGAGGTTCACGATCTTGGTGGCGGGGTGTCTCTAACGCTAACGACAAATACATATATCATAACAATGAGTAAGTTCGATATGTATCATAGGGTTTTCAACCTAATTGTATCAAGATGTTTAGTAAGATGTTTTTTTTCACAAGATTAAGAGTTTAAATCTAATTGTGGATAAGTAATGTAAAATAAATAGTTAAAAAATTATGTTTGACGTATTAGCTATGAAGGTTTTACACACAATAAATGGATAATACAATAATAAGTGTAAAATTAGATGGAGTAAGCTACACTTTTGTTCTTTATGTTTTGGTCTGACGGTTTATTAAAATATTTTTAAAATCTTGATTATTCTTTCTGTTGTTTCTAATATGTCCCAATAAACTTCAACCTATCTACACGGTTAATTTTTTTTAAGTCAAAGGTAAGGTTTTAGACTTCATACGTATAAAGATTATTGTGTGATTTGTTAAATATTTTATCATCAAATTCAAATGCACCATTATCATTATACACTAGCATCATACACCATCATAACGTAACTCAAATCACTACCATCGCAAGTCTCATCGTTGTTTCACCACCGGCTACTGCTACCACAGGCTATCACCGTTGCCCTTCCTCTACTATCTTTCTCCCTCTCAACACCATTCAATCCCTTATGCAACCGAAAGATAAGGAAGTAAGAACATGATGTGCTTGAAAATAGCAAGTATTGCGACCGAATGGTGTAGGTTAGAGGTTGTTTGATTGGTAAAGGGTGTTTTGGGTATATTTTTGTTACGAGTTTGATAAAACACAAATTAAAATACGGCTCATATGCACCAATTATGGCTATGAAATCGATGAAGTTCTCTGTTTCGTCTATGATTTGAATGGGGAGAGAGAGAGATTGAGATTTTGAATAATACATGTGGGTGTCGATATGTGATCAGATGTTTTTGGAAGAATTTATCAATGGAGAAAACAATCGGATGGTTTTCTTTTTTTGATTTAAAAAAATTTAACCATGCCATACTAGTAAGATAGGTTATTTTAAAAGTTCAGTTTCTAGGAAATGAAAAGAAAACAATTGAATTTGTTAGTCTGAAATAGAAATAAAGAAAAAAAGATGTAAAAAGAACACGTGGTAAAATATAAAGATAAAGAGTGAAATGGAAAAGAATAAAAGAAATGAATTGTAAGGTTATACTTGAAAGACAGATTCAACCAAAGTAATCAAAAAGCTTCAAAAATGCAAGCATGATATACATAATAAAAGTTACTTCAAAAATTTTACATACTTCAAAGAAAATATTTTTAGTGTAAAATCTTTCGAAGACAAAGTCCAAATCTTCCGAAGACAAAGTCCAAATCTTCCGAAACCAATTATGAAGCCTTCCAAATCTTTAAGGACAAAGTCATCCGAAGCTAAATCTTGAAGATTGATTTCTTTCAAAGATAAAGAAGACATGATTTATCTGATCAATTTTTGCATAAAGTTGACTAACTTTCCGCTACCACTCTGAAGACTTACCAACTTATACAAGTTGGTAAAAAGGCCCATGATTTTACAAACGGTAGATTATGGTTTAGAGTCTGTAACTTTCTACTTTGTACATTTTATATTTTTTGTAATATATTAGGATGTGAATTATGACATGTCATAATCACAAGTTAAAAGACAATCTGCATTTCCATCGTACATTGATCTTGTAGTCTGGATTAATGTTTCCAGCTGCCTTTCAATGTATAGACGTCTATAGAATGTAGTATAAAATATCTCAAATTCTTGTATTTATTTTATGTTTTTTAACACTTGTAATAGAACTTAAGAGTAATATACAACATTCTTGAAAACCATATTTATCTTGTTATTTTGTACTGTCTCATTACTTGTGTTCTTAGTATAAACTTGATTTTCTATTTGATTTGTTAAGTGTTCTAACACTCTGCTTATTGTGAGGCTAATTGTATTAATCATCTCTTTACCGGTCCTGCAAGAGTAACTTACGCTTTTCGTCCAATAGGTTTATAACAAATTTTAGCTTTCGTCTTTAAACTAAGAAAATTATAGTTAACGTCCTTTATGTTTAAAAAAAGTTTGCACGTTTTGTTCTTTCCTCTAAAAGACGTCTATTATTTATATTAAATAAGTCATGTGCTTGTCATGTGAGTGTAAAATGATCATTTCATACCTATTAACTTAAAACTTAAAAATTAAATTAAAATTAAGAAAAAGAAACAAAAAAGTATATAAAGTCCACAACCCAGTACTCATTCTCACCACTCTATCTCTCAACCGATCTGAAAGTCATGTCTCCGACGACCACCAATGATAATATCTCAAGCACCATTATTACTACTCACCACTGTGATGTTACTCTCACTCATCTCTCTCTCTCTCTCTCTCTCTCTCTCTCTCTCTCTTTCTCTATCTCATGGCTGAAGAACCTTAGATCTAATAAATATCTTTGATTTAACAAACCCAAATCAAACCTAGATCTCATAAGAGAGAGAATGGTTTATGATGATGGAGGTGACGATGATGGTGGTCAATTAATTGCAGGTTGGGGTTGATGGTTGTACGATGGTAATGATCAAGTGGTCACGGTTTGGGGTTTGATGAAGGTGACAATGGTAGTGTTGGAGTTTGATTGAGGTGACAATGGTGGTGGTCGTGAGTTGGGGTTTGATGGGGTTGACGATGGTGGTGGTCAGGTTTTAACAGGTTTACTGTAAGTGTGAAAAAAAATAAAAGCTTGTTTAGTTAATAAAAACTTGATTGACGTGATTGATCCAAAAAATGCAAAAAGTATTATATTATAATTATTATGTTTGTTTATTTATTATCTTTAAATTTATCTAATGTGTTTAGATAAGTTTGGTTTATGATTAATTTCTTATTAAAGTCATATTAGATCAAGGATTTGTCTAGTATATAGAGCATAATGTTGGATATTTTAGTGTAATTGGGATTAACTTGTGTTGACCAATTCGATCATAATAGACTTCAAACAAGTTAGGAGGTGCGGAGTGCACGCTTGTTTGAATCTATTACGATCCTAGGCGCGTAATCCGTATTTGACGGGGGTTCCAAGGGGGCAGCGCCCCCTTGGCGGGGGTCCGGGGGCAGCGCCCCTGGAAGCGGGGTCCAAGGGGCAGAGCCCCTGGCTGGGGTCGAGCTTATTAATTTTTTATTCCCGTCATTATTACTTCAATAAAAATTCATTTTCGAAGTCTCTCTAGAATTAACCTTATTAATTCTTGAAGGGCCAAAAGTGTCAATTTGAGGACCCAAAAACTGCCCTAGGCAGTTTTCTAATGGAAAAAACTGCAAATACGCTCTAAGAAATTTTGGTCAAAAATTCTGTTTTTTTTTGGTTCGTTCTTCATCACAAAATTGAACATATTTTCGTTTCTAAATCACTAGATTGTATCCGATTGAACAATTTTGGGTGAACCACCAAATTAGTTTGATCTGAAAGTTTTCAGACGCCTTCTAGTGAATCCGATTTCGTTTGTATTACCAAATTTCCTCAACAAAGATCAAACTAATTTTGTAATCATGACGAACAGAGAGTCGGTGAAAGAGATGACGAACAAATTTGCGAAGTTGGACAAGTTTGCAGGCCAGGATTTCAGACGCTGGCAAAAGAAGATGCACTTCATGTTGACAACACTCAAAGTTGTATACATTCTGAGTACCCCCATGCCCGAAGTTGTTGAAAATGAGACGTTGGAACAGACCCGAAAACGCTGCAAATGGGAGAACGATGACTACATCTGCCGTGGCCACATCCTTAATGGTATGTCTGATTCTCTATTTGATATATATCAAAATGTCGAATCTGCGAAAGAGTTGTGGGATACCCTTGAATCCAAATACATGGTAGAAGATGCCTCAAGCAAGAAGTTTCTTTCTTGTTGGTAATTTTATAAATTATAAAATGGTGGATTCAAGGCCAATCATGGAACAGTACAATGAACTGTTAAGAATATTGGGACAATTTGCCCAATATGATATGAAAATGGATGAGTCCATTTCTGTTTCAAGCATCATTGATAAACTTCCTCCTTGGAAAAATTTTAAACACGATTTGAAACATAAGAAGGAGGAATTAACCCTGGTGAACTTGGAAGTACTTTTCAAATTGAACAATCCATAAGAGATATGGAAAAGGTTTGGGTTAAGGATGATAAAACCATGGCTGGACCATCTTCTGTTAACATGGTGGAAGAGGTGAATCCTCTAAGGCTACTAAAAATGCGAAGGGAAAACGTAAGTTTCAAGGGAACAACAAAAAAGGAGGTTTTAAGAAACCTAAGGTGACTTGCTGGAAGTGTGGTAAAGTTGGGCACTTCAAGAAGGATTGTAGGTCTGGTAAAGGTGAAGGTAAAGGAAAACCGGGACTGGTTCAAGCGGATCTAAGGATCCCGCTAAGCAACAAGGTCAGAATTTAGTTCAGTTTAATGATTCGGTAGAGAATTATTATGTGTCACTAATTTCTGAAATATTCTATGTACAGGATGATGATGTTGCGTGGTGGGTAGATTCGGGAGCGACATGCCATGTTTGCAAGAATCTTCAATGGTTTAAAGAGTTGAAGCAAATTGAAGATGGATCTACTTTAAGAATGGGCAACGTTGCAACCGAACCTATCAAAGGAGTCGGAACTGTCAATTTAATATTTACTTCTGGAAACTCTTTACTTTTGAAAAATGTGTTGTTTGTTCCTGGTATTCGTAAAAACTTAGTGTCTGGTGTGGTCTTAAACAATTGTGGTTTCAAGCAGGTCATAGAGTCTGATAAGTATATCTTATCAAGACATGGTACTTTCGTAGGTTTTGGATATTTGTGTGGAATGTTTAAGTTAAATTTGGATGTTTCTTTTCGTGATAATTCTGCTTGTATGGTTTCTTCTAGTTCTAGCAATAGTTTAAATAAATCCGATTTATGGCATGCTAGACTAGGACATGTACATTATAAGAGGTTAAAAGAGATGTCAAAAATGAGCTTGATTCCTGCTTTTGAAATGTTTAATGAAAAATGCAACACATGTGCCTTGACAAAAATAGCTAGACAACCTTTTAGTGAAGTTAATCGGGAATCTAAATCATTAGAATTAATTCATAGTGATTTATGTGATTTGCATGCTACTCCTTCCCTAGGAAACAAAAAATATTTTCACTTTTATTGATGATGCCTCTAGTTTTGTTATGTCTATTTATTGCATGCTAAAGATGAAGTTCTAGATAAATTTAAAATATATAAACAAGAAGTAGAGCTACAACAAAATGGGTTAATCAAAACTCTTCGTACTGATAGGGGAGGTGAGTATTATGATCCAACTTATTTTCAATCTACTGGTATAATACATCAAACCACGGCTCCTTATACACCTCAACAGAATGGTGTAGCTGAAAGGAAGAATAGAACTTTAAAATAAATGGTCAATTCCATGTTATCCTATTCGGGTTTGAGTGATGGGTTTTGGGGTGAGGCTATGTTAACAGCCTGTTATTTATTGAATAGAGTTCCTAGTAAAAGGAACAAGACAACCCCTTATGAGCTTTGGTTCAAAAAGCCACCAAACTTGAGTTATCTTAAAGTTTAGGGGTGTAGAGCTATAGTTAGACTCACTGAACCAAAAATAAAAACTTTGGGAGAAAGAGGTATAGATTGTATCTTCATTGGATATGCAGAGCATTCTAAAGCATATAGATTCTATGTTTTAGAATCTAATGACTCTGTATCTGTAAACACAGTTATAGAGTCAAGAGATGCAATCTTTGATGAACAAAGATTCACTTCTATACCTAGACCAAAGGACATGATAGGGAGTTCAAGTAACTCTCAAGCAGTTGGTCGTGATATTCCATCTACTTCAACTGAACCCAGGAAAAGTGCAAGAGGTAGAAAACCCAAGAATTTTGGTGATGACTTTCAACTTTATTTAGTTGAAGGGTCAAGGGATGAGATTGAATCTCAATATCAGTATTGCTTTAATATTGAGAAGGACCCAAAGACATATAGTGAAGCAATGGCTTCAAGGGATGTTGCATTCTGGAAAGAAGCTATTCAAGATGAAATTGATTCTATAATGCAGAATAACACTTGGAAGTTGACTGATTTACCTCCTGGATGTAAGCCATTGGGGAGTAAATGGATCTTCAAAAGGAAAATGAAGGTGGATGGTAGCATATACAAGTTTAAAGCTAGATTGGTAATTCAAGGCTTTAGACAAAAAGAAGGCATTGACTTCTTTGATACTTATGCACCTGTTGCTAGAATATCCACCATTAGGTTGTTGCTAGCACTTGCAACTATACACAACCTTGTGATTCATCAAATGGATGTGAAAACTGCATTCTTAAATGGTGAATTGAATGAGGAGATATATATGAAACAACCAGAGGGCTTTGTCATGCCTGGTCAAGAAAACAAAGTGTGCAAGTTGATAAAATCACTATATGGTCTTAAACAAGCACCAAAACAATGGCATCAAAAATTTGATGATGTGTTTTGTCTAATGGTTTTATATTAAACCAAGCAGACAAATGTGTTTATAGCAAATTTGATGCTTCTGCTAAAGGAGTGATTATTTGTTTATATGTGGATGACATGTTGATTTTTGGTACTGACCAAGATCAGGTTGATAAAATAAAGAAATATTGTCATCGAAGTTTGCCATGAAAGACATGGGGGAGGCTGAGGTGATTCTTGGTATAAAGATCACTCGTAGAGATAGTGACATCTCAATATCTCAAGCTCACTATATTGAGAAAATTTTGAAGAAATTTAACTTTAGTGATGCTTTTGCTGTAAGCACTCCTATGAATCCTACTGTGAAGCTCACACCTAATAAAGGTGTTGCAGTTTGTCAACTTGAATACTCAAGAGCTATAGGATCTCTAATGTATGCCATGATATGTACTAGGCCTGATATAGCATTTGTTGTGGGAAAGCTTAGTAGATATACACACAATCCAAGTTCCTATCATTGGCAGGCAATTAATCGAGTATTTAAGTACTTGAAAGGAACTATAGATTATGGTTTGACTTATTCTGGATTTCCTTCTGCTCTTGAAGGTTATTCAGATGCAAGTTGGATTACAAACATGGAAGATTATTCTTCCACAAGCGGATGGGTATTTCTGCTTGGAGGAGGTGCCATATCTTGGGCATCAAAGAAACAAACGTGCATCACGAGTTCGACAATGGAATCTGAGTTTGTAGCATTAGCAGCAGCTGCTAAGGAAGCTGAATGGCTAAGAAATCTAATTTATGAAATTCCATTGTGGCCTAAACCGATATCACCTATTTCTATCAGATGTGATAGTCAAGCTACATTGGCTAAGGCTTATAGTCAAGTATATAATGGAAAGTCTAGACATTTAGGTGTTAGACATAATACAGTACGTGAGATGATCACGAATGATGTGATATCAATGCAGTTTGTGAAAACTCAGCATAACTTAGCCGATCATTTAACCAAAGGGTTAAATAAAGATCTTGTGCACAAGTCGGCTAAAGGGATGGGATTAAAGTCCACATAAAATCTCTCATGTAAGATACCCAATTCCCACCTAGTATAACATTAGGTGCTAAATTCAATGTGGAAAGCTTAACATCTAGAGATTGGAACACACTAGAGCTTCATCCCAAGGTATGTGTTCAGACCTGTAAGATAGAGAGGCTGAATTTATAATTCTTAATAGTTCTTTTGAAAAATTACATGTGCAAGTGCAAGAATAAAAGAGCTACCTATATGAGCATAAAGTATAGCCGCTTCAAGAAGCTGGGACTTGGCTTTGATATGCTTATGAAGGATAAGGATATAGGCTAATAAAAGATAGTGTCATGTTGAAACATGTAATATGTAAATTGTTGTGTATATTATCTTCGTGTATTCAATATGAATAGCAAGAGTTCAATCCATAAAGACACCCCGATATTCGAATATATGGAATGTGTAATATACTAAGATGAAATTCAATCGTCATGACATTTCATTTATGCAATAATTTGTAATTTTGTGGTGTACAAGTTTTAGTTAATCAAGGATTGCACTAAAATAGGGGAGGATTGTTGGATATTTTAGTGTAATTGGGATTAACTTGTGTTGACCAATTCGATCACAATAGACTTCAAACAAGTTAGGAGGTGCGGAGTGCACGCTTGTTTGAATCTATTACGATCCTAGGCGCGCAATCCGTATTGACGGGGGTTCCAAGGGGGCAGCGCCCCCTTGGCGGGGGTCCGGGGGCAGCGCCCCTGGAAGCGGGGTCCAAGGGGCAGAGCCCCTGGCTGGGGTCGAGCTTATTAATTTTTTATTCCCGTCATTATTACTTCAATAAAAATTCATTTTCGAAGTCTCTCTAGAATTAACCTTATTAATTCTTGAAGGGCCAAAAGTGTCAATTTGAGGACCCAAAAACTGCCCTAGGCAGTTTTCTAATGGAAAAAACTGCAAATACGCTCTAAGAAATTTTGGTCAAAAATTCTGTTTTTTTTTGGTTCGTTCTTCATCACAAAATTGAACATATTTTCGTTTCTAAATCACTAGATTGTATCCGATTGAACAATTTTGGGTGAACCACCAAATTAGTTTGATCTGAAAGTTTTCAGACGCCTTCTAGTGAATCCGATTTCGTTTGTATTACCAAATTTCCTCAACAAAGATCAAACTAATTTTGTAATCATGACGAACAGAGAGTCGGTGAAAGAGATGACGAACAAATTTGCGAAGTTGGACAAGTTTGCAGGCCAGGATTTCAGACGCTGGCAAAAGAAGATGCACTTCATGTTGACAACACTCAAAGTTGTATACATTCTGAGTACCCCCATGCCCGAAGTTGTTGAAAATGAGACGTTGGAACAGACCCGAAAACGCTGCAAATGGGAGAACGATGACTACATCTGCCGTGGCCACATCCTTAATGGTATGTCTGATTCTCTATTTGATATATATCAAAATGTCGAATCTGCGAAAGAGTTGTGGGATACCCTTGAATCCAAATACATGGTAGAAGATGCCTCAAGCAAGAAGTTTCTTTCTTGTTGGTAATTTTATAAATTATAAAATGGTGGATTCAAGGCCATCATGGAACAGTACAATGAACTGTTAAGAATATTGGGACAATTTGCCCAATATGATATGAAAATGGATGAGTCCATTTCTGTTTCAAGCATCATTGATAAACTTCCTCCTTGGAAAAATTTTAAACACGATTTGAAACATAAGAAGGAGGAATTAACCCTGGTTGAACTTGGAAGTACTTTTCAAATTGAACAATCCATAAGAGATATGGAAAAGGTTTGGGTTAAGGATGATAAAACCATGGCTGGACCATCTTCTGTTAACATGGTGGAAGAGGGTGAATCCTCTAAGGCTACTAAAAATGCGAAGGGAAAACGTAAGTTTCAAGGGAACAACAAAAAAGGAGGTTTTAAGAAACCTAAGGTGACTTGCTGGAAGTGTGGTAAAGTTGGGCACTTCAAGAAGGATTGTAGGTCTGGTAAAGGTGAAGGTAAAGGAAAACCCGGGACTGGTTCAAGCGGATCTAAGGATCCCGCTAAGCAACAAGGTCAGAATTTAGTTCAGTTTAATGATTCGGTAGAGAATTATTATGTGTCACTAATTTCTGAAATATTCTATGTACAGGATGATGATGTTGCGTGGTGGGTAGATTCGGGAGCGACATGCCATGTTTGCAAGAATCTTCAATGGTTTAAAGAGTTGAAGCAAATTGAAGATGGATCTACTTTAAGAATGGGCAACGTTGCAACCGAACCTATCAAAGGAGTCGGAACTGTCAATTTAATATTTACTTCTGGAAACTCTTTACTTTTGAAAAATGTGTTGTTTGTTCCTGGTATTCGTAAAAACTTAGTGTCTGGTGTGGTCTTAAACAATTGTGGTTTCAAGCAGGTCATAGAGTCTGATAAGTATATCTTATCAAGACATGGTACTTTCGTAGGTTTTGGATATTTGTGTGGAATGTTTAAGTTAAATTTGGATGTTTCTTTTCGTGATAATTCTGCTTGTATGGTTTCTTCTAGTTCTAGCAATAGTTTAAATAAATCCGATTTATGGCATGCTAGACTAGGACATGTACATTATAAGAGGTTAAAAGAGATGTCAAAAATGAGCTTGATTCCTGCTTTTGAAATGTTTAATGAAAAATGCAACACATGTGCCTTGACAAAAATAGCTAGACAACCTTTTAGTGAAGTTAATCGGGAATCTAAATCATTAGAATTAATTCATAGTGATTTATGTGATTTGCATGCTACTCCTTCCCTAGGAAACAAAAAATATTTTCACTTTTATTGATGATGCCTCTAGGTTTTGTTATGTCTATTTATTGCATGCTAAAGATGAAGTTCTAGATAAATTTAAAATATATAAACAAGAAGTAGAGCTACAACAAAATGGGTTAATCAAAACTCTTCGTACTGATAGGGGAGGTGAGTATTATGATCCAACTTATTTTCAATCTACTGGTATAATACATCAAACCACGGCTCCTTATACACCTCAACAGAATGGTGTAGCTGAAAGGAAGAATAGAACTTTAAAATAAATGGTCAATTCCATGTTATCCTATTCGGGTTTGAGTGATGGGTTTTGGGGTGAGGCTATGTTAACAGCCTGTTATTTATTGAATAGAGTTCCTAGTAAAAGGAACAAGACAACCCCTTATGAGCTTTGGTTCAAAAAGCCACCAAACTTGAGTTATCTTAAAGTTTAGGGGTGTAGAGCTATAGTTAGACTCACTGAACCAAAAATAAAAACTTTGGGAGAAAGAGGTATAGATTGTATCTTCATTGGATATGCAGAGCATTCTAAAGCATATAGATTCTATGTTTTAGAATCTAATGACTCTGTATCTGTAAACACAGTTATAGAGTCAAGAGATGCAATCTTTGATGAACAAAGATTCACTTCTATACCTAGACCAAAGGACATGATAGGGAGTTCAAGTAACTCTCAAGCAGTTGGTCGTGATATTCCATCTACTTCAACTGAACCCAGGAAAAGTGCAAGAGGTAGAAAACCCAAGAATTTTGGTGATGACTTTCAACTTTATTTAGTTGAAGGGTCAAGGGATGAGATTGAATCTCAATATCAGTATTGCTTTAATATTGAGAAGGACCCAAAGACATATAGTGAAGCAATGGCTTCAAGGGATGTTGCATTCTGGAAAGAAGCTATTCAAGATGAAATTGATTCTATAATGCAGAATAACACTTGGAAGTTGACTGATTTACCTCCTGGATGTAAGCCATTGGGGAGTAAATGGATCTTCAAAAGGAAAATGAAGGTGGATGGTAGCATATACAAGTTTAAAGCTAGATTGGTAATTCAAGGCTTTAGACAAAAAGAAGGCATTGACTTCTTTGATACTTATGCACCTGTTGCTAGAATATCCACCATTAGGTTGTTGCTAGCACTTGCAACTATACACAACCTTGTGATTCATCAAATGGATGTGAAAACTGCATTCTTAAATGGTGAATTGAATGAGGAGATATATATGAAACAACCAGAGGGCTTTGTCATGCCTGGTCAAGAAAACAAAGTGTGCAAGTTGATAAAATCACTATATGGTCTTAAACAAGCACCAAAACAATGGCATCAAAAATTTGATGATGTGATTTTGTCTAATGGTTTTATATTAAACCAAGCAGACAAATGTGTTTATAGCAAATTTGATGCTTCTGCTAAAGGAGTGATTATTTGTTTATATGTGGATGACATGTTGATTTTTGGTACTGACCAAGATCAGGTTGATAAAATAAAGAAATATTTGTCATCGAAGTTTGCCATGAAAGACATGGGGGAGGCTGAGGTGATTCTTGGTATAAAGATCACTCGTAGAGATAGTGACATCTCAATATCTCAAGCTCACTATATTGAGAAAATTTTGAAGAAATTTAACTTTAGTGATGCTTTTGCTGTAAGCACTCCTATGAATCCTACTGTGAAGCTCACACCTAATAAAGGTGTTGCAGTTTGTCAACTTGAATACTCAAGAGCTATAGGATCTCTAATGTATGCCATGATATGTACTAGGCCTGATATAGCATTTGTTGTGGGAAAGCTTAGTAGATATACACACAATCCAAGTTCCTATCATTGGCAGGCAATTAATCGAGTATTTAAGTACTTGAAAGGAACTATAGATTATGGTTTGACTTATTCTGGATTTCCTTCTGCTCTTGAAGGTTATTCAGATGCAAGTTGGATTACAAACATGGAAGATTATTCTTCCACAAGCGGATGGGTATTTCTGCTTGGAGGAGGTGCCATATCTTGGGCATCAAAGAAACAAACGTGCATCACGAGTTCGACAATGGAATCTGAGTTTGTAGCATTAGCAGCAGCTGCTAAGGAAGCTGAATGGCTAAGAAATCTAATTTATGAAATTCCATTGTGGCCTAAACCGATATCACCTATTTCTATCAGATGTGATAGTCAAGCTACATTGGCTAAGGCTTATAGTCAAGTATATAATGGAAAGTCTAGACATTTAGGTGTTAGACATAATACAGTACGTGAGATGATCACGAATGATGTGATATCAATGCAGTTTGTGAAAACTCAGCATAACTTAGCCGATCATTTAACCAAAGGGTTAATAAAGATCTTGTGCACAAGTCGGCTAAAGGGATGGGATTAAAGTCCACATAAAATCTCTCATGTTAAGATACCCAATTCCCACCTAGTATAACATTAGGTGCTAAATTCAATGTGGAAAGCTTAACATCTAGAGATTGGAACACACTAGAGCTTCATCCCAAGGTATGTGTTCAGACCTGTAAGATAGAGAGGCTGAATTTATAATTCTTAATAGTTCTTTTGAAAAATTACATGTGCAAGTGCAAGAATAAAAGAGCTACCTATATGAGCATAAAGTATAGCCGCTTCAAGAAGCTGGGACTTGGCTTTGATATGCTTATGAAGGATAAGGATATAGGCTAATAAAAGATAGTGTCATGTTGAAACATGTAATATGTAAATTGTTGTGTATATATCTTCGTGTATTCAATATGAATAGCAAGAGTTCAATCCATAAAGACACCCCGATATTCGAATATATGGAATGTGTAATATACTAAGATGAAATTCAATCGTCATGACATTTCATTTATGCAATAATTTGTAATTTTGTGGTGTACAAGTTTTAGTTAATCAAGGATTGCACTAAAATAGGGGAGGATTGTTGGATATTTTAGTGTAATGGGATTAACTTGTGTTGACCAATTCGATCACAATAGACTTCAACAAGTTAGGAGGTGCGGAGTGCACGCTTGTTTGAATCTATTACGATCCTAGGCGCGCAATCCGTATTTGACGGGGGTTCCAAGGGGGCAGCGCCCCCTTGGCGGGGGTCCGGGGGCAGCGCCCCTAGAAGCGGGGTCCAAGGGACGGCAGCCCCTGGCGAGGTCCAAGAGGCAGAGCCCCTGGCTGGGGTTGAGCTGCCAGGTCAGCTTGGAAATTTTTTATTTCCGTCATAGAATCCGATTTCGTTTGTATTACCAAATTTCCTCAACACATAATAGGGCTGTTAGTTATTCTAGTTTCTGATTAATAAGAAGTCGATTTGAGTTTGTGCTCTTTTGATATTCCAGTTTAACACAAGCATTACGAGCACCAGTAACACTGTAATGATCAAGTTATTAGAAATCCAACTACACATGATTAATGGAACTTGATATAATATTTACACAAAGCAAAAGACAAAAGTCGATGACATAATATTATTTTGCTTGCAGGTATACTGATCAAGTTCATGGTTTAAAACAACCCAAAAACAAACATGATCAAATATCCATGTTTTTATTAGCTACCAAAGTAATTTTACTTCATATCTCCAACTAGCAAAAAGAATATCATCAATAAATAATAGTTTCGGCAACAGCACCTCACTCAAACCGCAAGACCTGAGCTCTTCCTGCACTCCGACAGCATATCCATGTAAAACTGGCACTTGCCGATGTCACTTCCTGAGCTGTTAATGCACTGCATTGACAACAAACATCAAACAAATGTTTAATATCACCATAACCTTAAGGGGAGTAACAATAAACTTCGATGTTTTGTGATGTTGCGTGTGACATAAAGACGATAGCAAAGAGATAAGAGACATACGTCTTGAAATGCCTTAAAGTGCATGCCACAAGCATCGGAATAAGAGTTGTTAGTGGCACCAGATTCTGGGACAGCAGCAGCAGGGACAGTTTCATGCCGAAGGGTACGAGGACCCATTACAGCATCCACAGCCCTGTGGGCAACAGCATTACCAGTACCAAACGCCAAGCCTACCAAGAACAAAAGTATAACAACATAAGACGAAAAGCACATGCGCATGTAGAACGATACAGTTACAACAAGCGTATATGTTTGCAGATATGTAGTAGATGTACCTTCAGCTATGGTTGAACCAACAGCACCAAGCAATGATCCACCCTGAACAGGGGCAGGAGGGGGTGCTTGCTTGACTGCAGAAGCAAAATTCAAACATGTTAGATGAGTGAAAGATAGTGTCCTCAAGAAGGGATCATATGCAGTAAAACTCAAACTTTTACAGTGATTATCGTATAACAAGCAGTAAAAACGCATTACCTGGTGCTGGGGCACTGCGTGCTGGAGCACGAGCAGGTGCACGAGCTGACCTTCCTGCAATTTAGGGTGTTAGCACAGAACAACGACACAAAACATGTATAATTACCACATTATACAAAGAACATCCATAGCGAAGCTACTGATGGGGTCCGAATGCAGAATCAAAGCATTTAAACATAGAATCAAAACTCAAGAACATAACAAAACTCATGGAGTCATGAACAAAGCAACACAATAAAACAATCTACAGCACTAATGAAATTACTCACTCAAACGTTAACCAGCATGCAATTGGTTTTGAAACTTAAAACGCTCTGCTCTGTTGAACAATTTAACTAACAAACAAGATGATAACAATATGCGAGTCACAAATTGAAACAATACTGCTATGTGTGTTCTTAATCAAGAACCAAAACCAGAGGATATATCATATACGGTTCCAAACATGAAGTTAGTATCATATGACAACAAATAGAAAATATACACCTTAATTGCTGAAATGCATCCTGTAAAATATCCGGAAAAAAAAATTCAAGCTATTTCCACGGCGTTCAGACAACAACGATTCCGAAAGACATCACACGTCGCAAAGTCACGATCAAACACTAAGAAATCGTTCATTTACAACCACCTAATGGAAAAACAAACAAACAGTCGATGAAAACCCTAGAAATGGAAACGATAACGTGATGTAGATCAATATGTTTCCCAAACAGATCGAAAACAATGAGACACATGCATAATTGAAACATAAAACGAAAGAAGAACTAGTAATCGTTGAGAAAACTTACCACCGGAGCTTTTGCGAGGCATGATAATGATTTCAACAGATTAGAGATTTGATATGAATGAAGAGGTTATTAACGATCAAAACACGGTTTTATAGGCCTAGAGAGTTCCTGCTGACGTGGACAAATGGGCCGTTTTGTTCTTCTGGAAGTTTCTAAATTGCTTTTGTGTTGGAAATAGATCGTCAAATACGTGGTATTAAATTATTAATTCTTCCCCAAGATTCTCATTCTTAGTTATTTTTAGATAGGTAAATGAGAAAAAGATAAAGATAATAAGATGTCTTCATAATATAAATAGAGTATTTGTATAACTTAAACATATTTTTATTAATTTTATATAATTTATTTTTATTAGTTACTAACTTTTATGTACATAGCATGTAGAACAACTTTTAAATTTTTTTAATTTTTATTTTAAACTTAATATTTTTATATCTTTTATAATTTAAGCGTTATAAATTTTCACTTTTTACTTTTGTCACGTATACTTTTCCTATTTTACAATTTTTTCGTTTTACATTTCAGTCTAAATTTTGAGAGGCAACACCTCAAATGTGTGTGGTTCAAACTTGTTACGTTTTTTTTTGTATGTTTAACGGCCCCATCACGACATGCGAGTCCTAGATTGAATTAGTTATTATTTTTAATGTTTTACGTCTTATGCGTGCGGTTTAACGTTTTTACATCTAATTACCATTTGGTTTTTTTTGTTGTGTATATATATTTTCTAGGGGCATTTACATATTTCCCCTTATTAAAATCTTTAATTACATATTTACCCAAATCAAAATTCTAATTACATATTTTCCTTTTCTAAAACATATATATATTATATATTTATCCATTTTGGTGAAATAATGTATTGAATGATTATTTTGCTTATGTTTCACCAAAGTACTTTTACACATTTTAATTTCTAATACTATCAATTACGTAGTTTCTCAAGTTTGAGTTTTCTATATAAATAGAAATAAAAAAAATCATATCTCGTTTAAAACTTTATTTTAAAACTACAAGAACTGATAACCAAAGTTATATCTCCAAATACAAAACATAGTTGTTAAAAATTTTAAACAATTTTAATAATAAAACATCCATATGTAAAAATCTCATACTAAAAACAAAGTAAAATAGTTATTTAATAGTTTAAGTTGAATGAAATGAATATATGTATGATATATAAGTTTTAGAAAGGGGAAATATGTAATTGATTTTTTTGGTTGGGGAATATGTAATTGATTTTTTTGGTTGGGAAAATATGTAATTTATGTTCTTAGGAAGGGGATATATGTAAAATTCCCTATTTTCTAATACGATATTTTTCGTTGTTGATGGTTGATGGCAGCAGTGTGAAATTGGTACTATTTGACACGATTATACGTCTCTGGCCACAACACGAGGGGCTTAATACTAGTTGTCTCATATTGTATACCTATAATATACAGAGAAACTATAAAACTGTGAAATGTGATTATAAGTCACAAATTGTAATGAAGCATATAGCTTTGAATTTATACCAAGTAGGAGATGTTGTTAGGCATACTTGGCAAAATGAACGGGTTGGGTTGGACATGATTCTAGGTCAGGATGGGTTCAGATCAAGATAGGTTCAGGTTGGACATATATAGAAAATGGGTCAGGATGATTCGGGTTACGATGGGTTCAAGCCCATATGGATACGGATCAGAATTGGTTGAATCATTAGCTACTTATATATTGATCTATTGTTTCTTATACTTGGCAAAACAAATAGGTACGATCGGGCATAACATTGGATCAGAATGAGTTCGAATGAGGACGAGTTGGGGTTAGAACGAACCGAGTTGATAAAATGAACATTATTGTTTGGGTCATAATGGGTTGGCTTAAAATGGATTGATTTAAAAAATATTTAAGTTGTAATATCATATCATTAGCATGAGACAATATATATACGTGAACATGCAAATGATTTAAAAGACAACAAATTTGATAACTCATAAAAATAATAATTAATGATATACTAATAATAATAATAAACTAAGTTTAGAATATATGAAGACGCTTGCTCAAAAATGACATGGGTTTCTTTTAAAAATAAAAGAAGAAACATCCTCGTGGGTTGATCTCCCGATGACAAATTTTCATCTTCCTTTTCTTCAAGTGTACGATAAATAAAAGGAAATCGTAACAAAAAACCGTTACTAAATTTAGTTTGTTGCCCAAAATGACCCACAAGATTATTTTAAATACGCATAAGGACCCAAAACTAAATGGGTGGGTTGGTTTTGCCGGGCATACTGTATCAGGCAAGGAAGATATGGCGCTACCAAAACCTTAAATTTCTCGCTAATGCGATTGAAGAAGATGGTGACATCAAAGAAGCTCGTAGTCTCTTGAACCAGAGTAAGATGATGATGAAGAACACGAAGTTGAAGAAGATGATGATAATGGAACTCGTTTCGTCAACCAAAATAATTTCTTCCATATAACCACACATATTGGTGGTCTAGGATAATAACCCAATTATCGCCACACTTTGAGATTTCAAAATCTTGGAATTCTCATAAGAAAATGATAATTGGTAACCGTAAGTTCATACCATTGAGAATGGCTTGTAGGTCCAGAAGATACTATTTGTACAGTGGGTTGAAACAGATTGTACCATGCTATATAGTTCAGCATGTTACAACTAAGCAATCTATTGCTTTTAATGAACCATACAGAAAAGAGTTGCACAATGTCTTCATCAAGAGGTGAACATTGCTTTCATGAAGATTAACCACCACCCATGTGCCCAACTCGCTAATAACTAGTTCGCAAGTAACTCGGTAGAAGCTCAAATGTAACTTATCTATCAAGTTACTTGGCCTGTATATAACTTCATCTCTAGCCGATAGTCGATTGATAAATCATCCATAAAAAAACAAGTGAAATACATGATTCATTTTGCTATGCAATCTTGGTACTACCTGGAATTACAGCAGTATTTTGGGAAAGGTGTATGAATTTCATAAATGCATCCAATCTGTTTCTGCTGCGAATAGGTTGCATTTTGAGAGGGATTGTTCCGTAAAACAGAAATGACGAAATCCAAAAATTTCAAAGGAAATTCTAATCGTCTGATTTGGCGTGGTAACAGTCATAATAACAATGAGGTCTCAAGACATGAAACAATATATCTACAATCTTTGTAACAACTACTATGAGTTTATGAATGCAACATCTTCTCTTATTTTCACACCTTTATCTTCAATAACTTAAATGGCGGCAACAAAAATTACAAGCTCCACCTCACCAACCTACCTTTCAGGTGGCACACCTGAACTGTTAACTCCATTAGAGACCAGTATTATGGTATTTGCATTTACAGCATCTGCGTCGTTTGCTTCTGCATCACTCTGAAAACAAACCCGTTCGGCATCAATATTATTCTCATTTTTAATATTAAGACATGAGTGTGTGTACCTGTTCTATTGTCTTTGTAGTAGGGTCTGGAACTCCTGATGCTGAAACCTTGTTAAGGTCTCGTAAAACTCCCTGCAAAAGTCGATCACCATTCATGAAGATGACATTTAACACACATCCAAACAACCCTTAAAAATAAATGCTAAAACTAGTTTCAAGATGTTGGATCCCCATTCCCCAACGCGAACTAGGAGAATAAAGGTTAAAATGCGACAATGCAGCACAAGGTCGAGAGTAAACATAATATCAGTCCATAAGCTTTAACTCTTCCAAATTTGATAGAAAGTTTGCAAAGCAATACATATCCATATTAACTTCATGCATGAATTTACAGAAAACCAAAACATAACGAGTGATCTGGAGACAATCTGGATACAAACCTTGTTGGCCCATTTGAGTCCGCATGCATTGCACAATGTTCTTGGGCCAGAAGGCCCACGGCGCATCATTGGAGTAGACTTTGAGCTGATTCCACAATGTCTACATCTGCAAGTAAGAGAAACAAGCATCGAACCAAACACAAGCAATTTGAGTAGAAGATTGGCTAAAAGTGGTGGCAAGTTGACAATAATATGACTCAAAAGATAATAACCAAACAAATAATAAGGACACGGAAAATCCAAAAAAGAATAATGGAAACTAGGCTACTGACATTGTTTCTTCATCTTGGCTAGAACCACCATTCCATTCTGAACTTGCGGTACCTGCTTCATCTGAGACTGCCTTGGATGATGTAAACTGACCTTTCTTCCGCTGCATTCTGGTAGCATAAATACCAATCAGATATTCAAGTCAAAAAAGTCAAACAAGGTCAGCAGTGCAATATTTATTCTTTTTTAATTTTTAGAATTTGGCACATTCATAAAGATTAACATGATAATATTTCAATAAAGAAAAAGCTTAGGCACTAATTTTTCAATATAACAACTGTTTACGAATTTCAATCTTCATCCCTGAGACTTTGCATCGTTAAGCATGAAAACCATGCTTCAAACATAACAACCATGTGTGACTGATGCCGTTACAGACTGAATAGAAGTATATAACGAAAATTAATACCAAATAAACTGATGCATGCAAGTTATATACAGAAAAGTCCACATGCTTATAGCATGAGTCCATATAGAACATATTGACATGATACGTAGTAATCTAGCAATTCAAATAACAGGAGGCTTTACAAGTGAAATAAGAGTCCATATATGATGTCTGCAAATGAACCTTTGTGGACAAATTAATGGTTTCAAATTACAGCATCATAGATTGGCCCAATACCAGTTTTAAGTACAATTTATGAACAACTATATCAGGTAAGATTTGGAAGAACCTGTCGGTTTAGAACTTTTAGGTTACCAATCAAATGGGCAACAGAAAACTCAAATAGGAGTTTTGGCACTATGTCCAATTTTCTATCTATAATAAAAACTAACTTTTGATAAACGTGTCACATTTATATGCATTCTCAATATAGTTTTCCTGCCTCTCTCTTCTATTAATATTTATACTTAATAAAAATAATCTTTTCCTTATTTTAGTCTGAAATTAAATCATAGTTTTCTTGTTTCCCTTCTGCAATCAAATCATCGTTTTCTTATTCCAAGTGAGTTCTTTTGTTCAAATATCAATTCTTTGGTTTGTAATAGTGTATGATTGTTTATATGCAAAGTTCTATTGTTTTTTATTTTTATAAAACATCTTTGAGAATATGTGATGACTTATTTAACATAAATGTTTTCAGAAAAACATTTATTCAGCCCATATAATATACATTAACCTAGAATTTGATCGATCATGTGCTAAATTCAAAAACTTCTATTGAATACCTTACAAGAGTGAAAGAGTGAATCAACTATCAAGCCTTTTGTAACTAACTAAAACTCTAGGCAGTAGCATATAGACAAGTTTACTTAGGGAACATTTAAACAAATTCTAAGAATTATTAGAAGGGAAAAAATCACATTGACATTGAGAAAAATAATTCCCATCCTCCATGGATTGATAATCACTATTCACTACGACCAAAAAGGCAGTGAAATTCAAGACAGAAATACCAAGAAAGATGCAAAACGCAAAAACCAAGTAAACAATCTCACAATTTCTAGTAACTTAAATACCTAAGAGCAACTTCCTTCCGTACAGTATAACGAATTTTCTTATCAAAGCATCTTTCTTTTCTCTTCTCCCTGAACCGACTCAACGAGGCAGCCCTTTGCGGTTGACTTGATCTTGCAGGAAATTCAGTCAAACTCTAAACACTCACATAAAACACACAATCAAACCAAAACAAACAACAATATCAAAATCAAAACTTGCACCAACAATTTGCAGTACTCATACCCTTTGGCTTTGAGGAGGCATCCCCATAGTAGGAGCACCAGTTGGCACTTCATACCCACCCAACAGCAACAACACAGCTTGCACCTACAGAATCCCCATAAATACAAATTCTCCATAAGATCAAGAATTAGATCAATCATAAACATATGCAAATGATTATATCATTAAAAGTTGGAAACTTTGTCCAATTAGCTCAATCATCAATGCATAATGAACACAAACTTATCAATTAAAACAAACAAAACCCTAATTTCACAAAATCAAACTGCAAAACACCTTTTCAGGCGAAACAGCATCAAAGACATAAACTTCCCCCTGAAACGATAACGTAAGCTGATCAGCACCTCCACCTGCACCTCCACCACTAACAGGGTGAATATCAGCCTCGGGTACATACAACGGATGCTGCGGAACACTCATATCTTCCATAGCACCTTCAAGACCACCACTGGTCTGCAAATTATGATGTTGATGTTGATGTTGATGATGGTGCTGATGATGAGGGTTATGGTGGTCGTAACGGATCTGACTCGGGTTATCTATAGACTCCTCTTCACCCCCTGCAACATCATCGTCTTCCTGCACAACCACATCTTCCACCATGTGGTGTTGATTATCGTTGTTATTGATGCCATTTCCTCGTTGTTGTTGATGATGATGCAAATTAGCTGGCTGTAGATTAACGGCCTCGTAAATCGATGAATGATGGTGGTGTTGATTGTTGGTATTAGCTTCCGACATTTTTTAACGCATCAAGCAAAATCCAGAAAGATTGTGGGAAAATTGAGCAGAGTTTTAAGGTGGATGCATGTGCGATTCGATGAATTGAAAAGAAAGATTAAGGGAATTGGGTTTTTTGCACCCTAAGATGAACGTGTGAAAGGGGGAAAGAGGGAAATTAGGTTTTTTGGAGCCCTAATTTTGCAGAAAAGGGGGTTACGATAATAAGGATGAGGGTGTTGCGAAGTTCATGATTTGGTTTATTCATAGAAAGAAAGGAGGATTGATAATGTGATGCAAGATGAAAATATGCTTCTGTGACTTGTACCTTGTGCATTACTTCTTGTAACTATATTTATTCATGTTTTAAGGGCCTTTCGAAGTAGAATTATGTTTGGGAATAGTTTTGAAAAATAACTTATGATTTTTTTAAATGGGTAAAAAGATAAAAATATTTCTTCGAAAATCATCATAAGTTATCAATTTTATTAATTTGTAATTTATCGTAACTGCCGGATACAAACTTGTAACTTATGGTAAATTTTTAAAATGGTATTTTTGTTTTTTTACTCCTCTAAAAAATCATAAGTTGTTTTCAAAAGCAATTAAAAACATAAACTTAGAATGATATTATTAAACTTGCAACAATGCATCTCCATCAAGAGAATTAAACAATACATTTATCATACAATCTCCATCAGCGAATTAAACAATACATTTATTATACAATTGATCTTATTTTTATATTTATATACGATGTAAATAATAGATCATATTGTTGTTAAATTTTTTCTTTAAAACCTTAATTAGTTGTTATTATTGTTTATTTCTTTCGTCATTCGATTAATTTGTTGTTACACAATCACAAGTTGTTTCACTTCTTTCTAAAAAACTACAAACCATCACTATTTGACTTTGCTTTATTTCTCAACGTAGCAGCGTTAATTTTTCCAGATCAATCTCCCCCATCCCTCATCCTTTGTGCATAGCGAAATTTCATTGACGCCGTCACTTTCAACTTCTTTCTGTTTAGTGACGGAAGTTTATTTCGAGCTTGTTACTTAATCGCTAAAGTCAAGATGTATAATATCACTCTTTTCATCGTTTATCCTTAAGCTCCGTATAGCTTCCTCTAGACGTCGTTAAACAACCATTAACCACCACAAAAAGAATCTGTTTGTTGCATCTACCATTGACTTGGTTTAGCATAATGTTTTGTTAGCTGGTCTTGAAAGGTGAAAACCTAAAATAACTCACATTTAATCAAATAGTTGACAACCCAAGTTTTGTGTTTCCACGTTATGGTTAAAGACATTATTTCATAAGTTCTCAAGTCGGTGTTCCAATTCTCACTTTATCATTACTTTCATTGTTGGGAGTCTTGGAATACCATTGATACCACCATCCGAGGATGTTAGAGTCTTAGAGAAAGCATTGTGATCACAATGGTGGGTGCCATACCATGGGATTCATCAATTCATGTAGCATTAAGAGTGCAATCTATATACATCTTTAGGTGTTTTTTTTGCTGATAAAATTTCATATTAAAAATTTAACCTGTGAGACTTTCTGTTATTATTTTTGTCACCTAAAACAGTCAAACTCAGGTAATCATTGTAAATTTCACTCAGTTATCACTCGACTTTTGTTCACAACAATGATTACAAATGAAATGGAGGTCATCTATATTTTCTTGTATGGAGAAATCATATTTAAACAAAATTTAAATTAAGTGTAAATCTACGATGATTATACGAGTGAGACTGTCATTAACAAACCAAGTAAAAGTTAGTACGAAGGGTATCTATATTTTCCATCTCTATATCACTACGCACTTTCCGAATAAAAAAAACACTAATCTTTTTCATGTCGTTCAAAAACTAAAAATATTTTTTTATTCCTTCCATCACATTATTCACATCCCTAAACTCTTGGTATACATCCTTTTTCATCTCTAAACCATTTTTAAATTAACTATTGTGAACAATAAATACACTATAAAATTTATAAAATTAATTTAGAAATAAGAAAATTCTAAATAAACAAAACATTTCAATAATTATACAAATACAACTACTTCCTTAGATTGGATATGTCGGTGTTTACAATATGTTTCACGAGACTCGATCGAATAATAATAATAATAATAATAATAATAATAATAATAATAATAATAATAATAATAATAATAATAATAATAATAATAATAATAATAATAATAATAATATAATAATAATAATAATAATAATACTAATAATAATAATAAAATAGTAGTACTAGTAATAATAATAATATAATAGACATTATTACTAATAAGATAATAATAATAAATATAAACATAACCGAACCGAAAATCCTCCTTGCGCTCTCGTGATTTCGTGAATCACTCAACCACCAGGATTGAAAACTTGCAATACCTGTGGGAGCGAACCGTTTTCCTACCGGTCCCACATACCACCACCAGTAGTGTTTTCACGACCGGATCGGACCGGCCGGTCTAATCGGTTCGACTGGGAATCGGTCCGGTGGCCGGTCCGGTTCGCTACAAATCGTTTTTAAGGGGTCGACCCGGCCGATTCTTCCCGAACCGGTGGTCGGACCGGTTCAGACCGGTTTTTGAATTTTTATTTATTTATTTATTTTTATTTTAATGGGTAAAAACGGGGTGTTAAACCATAAATTAGTGTGTTGATATATAAATATAGTTAAGTTTTATATGTAACTATAATATATATATATATATCATATATAAATTACTTATATTTAACTACATATATAAATATAATTAAAATATAGTTAAATCCGGTCCAAACGGTCCGACCACCAAACCAGTAAAGCGTCCGGTTCGATGTCCGATCCGGTTCTGAAAACATTGACCACCAGCTTTCAGAACACATTCCGTGTGACTTTTGAAATATTATTTGTCAAGTTGTCGGTATAAATTATTACCCATCCATAATTAAATTTATTAAAATCAAGTTTTTTGATGAGTTTATTTGTATTTTACGTAAAAAAAACAGGAGCATATAAATCGGGCGTATGCGCATATGAGACAACATAAGATCCTCAGGAACCCAACAAAATTTGAAGAACACCATGAACGTCGACGAAGAAATCGAGCAACTTAGAAACGAAATCAAACGACTTGGTCACAAGCAAAACGATGGATCTTACAAGGTAATGTTTCACACACACATGCATGCATTCACGTTGTTTGTTAATATGTTATTGAGCGCTGTTAAAATTTACCTAATTGAAGGGTAATTGGATCTAAGCTAATGACGGATCTGTTGATTACTCTTGTTGATGTGATTAGAATGTAATTAACAATTTGATCGATTTAGGGCAATGATGATATATTGACGCTCATGGTTCATATGATTGAAATTATTCAGAAGCATTTTATGTTTCGTTCTTGTTTATTGTGGTAATAAAATGCAGGTCTTATCAGTTTTTTATTAAGTTTGATAGATTTCAAGCTTCGGATTGACCATATTAAAGATTTTGATGAATAATTTTGATAAAGATAGCTTAGATCTATGTTTGAAAGTTCATTTTAGTTGTTTTATGTGTTTAAATTATTATTATTCTGAAGCCTATTGTTCAATTTTGAGAAAGGAAGAAAAGCTCATGTGATAAAAGTGTTATATTTATTATTAGAACTAGCTTTAGTAAACCCGTATATTACACGAGTTGAATATATAGAATAATAATATAATAAATTTATTAATTATAAAATAATATTTTAAAATATGATATGACTGAAATTACGTATCAGAAATAACTATAAATAATAAAACAATGATATCAACTTTTTAAATTTTTAAAAAAATAAGCATCTTAAATTTAAAACAAACCGTATAAAAATATTATTTTTAAAAAAATTTCTTATTACAACTCCCAAATTTGATTATTTTTTGTTTTAAAAAAATTGACTTATTAAAAATATCATTTATTTAGAAATAACCTTAATAAATAAATTTCTTTCTTAATTTATTATATATTAAAATGTATTAAAATAATTTTATTAGTAATTAACGTAATTATTTAATAAGAGAGAGATGCGAGAAAAAATAGTAAGAATGATTGTGGTGCTGACACGTGACACCCCCATTTATCATTTTATTAGAATAGTAAGATAAGATGTAAAAATAACGATATTATCACATTAGTAATGTAGTTTATTGCGTAAAACGTTTGAAATACTCTTAATAACCCATCCCCTTTGACAGTACCATTTATATGGTTCGGTTTAGGTATGGCTCAAAAGAAAACCTACAAGCGACGGCTAAATCAGTTACCTGTCTTGTACATAAACAAACTCTCGATCGAACACACTGATTATATGGACATAAGTAGAGAATTCAACATACGAAACACATATATTCATACATTCTAATACGGCGGGATACAGATACCAGTTATAGCCATTGTTTTGGCGGTTATATAACTGTTATTTCCCGTTACAATAGGCGTGTAAAGTAACTACCTTAGTGACCTGCTTATTGACCCATATGCCCCATATTCTATACTTGAAACTGTGAATTCTGGTTCCAAACTAACACTTTACCTCCAAAGTATATCATATTTCTCATTGATTAGTGATCATATTTATTTCTTGACATCAGGATCAAATCTTTCTTTTTGACTGCTAATTTAAATTTGAAAACTGGATGATGAAGGTGACATTCGGCGTGCTATTCAACGATGACAGGTGTGCGAACATCTTTGAGGCACTAGTCGGAACACTAAGAGCAGCCAAGAAACGCAAAGTCTTGACATATGATGGCGAGTTACTGCTACAAGGTGTGCATGATAATGTTGAAATTGTACTCAAATAACCGCGTGACTAATCATAACTTGCTTCACAATTCATCATGAAAATTCGTTCATATTAACTGTTACTTGTATAGTTTGAAGCCTGACCTATAAGTTTTAATATCGATCATCGACACACTTATGATACAATATGTTCTAAATTCTCGGTCGTTTGTACATTGCTCATTTTCCAAAAAAGGGTATTGAACAAATGCCCAAACAAAAGCAACTGCTTTGACTATGTTAATCTTAATACATGAGAAAAAAGAACCTTGTTGACTTTGACTATTGGTCAAGATTGGTCAGCAATTATGAATACTTAAAGGAGGCTTTGGGTTTACTGAGGAGCAAAGCTAGAAATAAATTGTGCGTAAAATTGTAAAAAATAAGTTTTTCATCAGCCTGCTAATAACACTGTACAACACACCTAATACATTTACAAATTCTTATGTAATCTTTTAATAAAGCTGGTTCATTTGATTTACAGTTCAGAAAGGAAACGTATACACGGGGAATGAGATGGATAGAAATAAATTGTGCGTAAAATTGTAAAAAAGTAAATTTCATCTGATAAAATCACGAAAACATCTATTTTCTTGAGTTTGTTATACCTTTATGATTATGTTAGAACAATTTTACGCATATAGCCATGAGATGTGTGACTATCTGGTTACGTATATATTTTTATTTGTCTAAACCTTAAATTTGTAGTTTGTACGCATATAATAATCTATACATGAACTAATATGTGATATGGCGTCGTGTGTCGCATTTAGTCATGTAACTACAAATAGATACACAATGAAATCTCGTGGCTAACTATGTGATTCATTCTTGACATGACTATACAGGTACGACACACCACAAAAATAATTATATATTAAGATATTCTTTTTATCTATCGTCCACAAAATTATTTACTTTTGCCAACCATTGTATCCTATAAGGATTTGTAGATTACTCTCTTTCTTATCAAACAGATGTTTACATTTAAAGAACTGCATATTGCTAGCAACAAACCAATATTCTTAGCGGAAATATTACAAAATAAGCATGTTTAGCAAGAATAAACAAATTTTGGATAAAATTTGCAAAGCTAGAGGTTTCCATTTTCCTCTGAATGTCCCCCAATATGCCCAATGTTAACCTCCACTATGTCATCAGTACGTAGTATACTTTCTTTCCTAATCTTGTCGATCACTTTCCCCCGTTTTCTGATGAAAGACCCGACAACACTCTAATCTACTATTAATCGACGTGAAGCCAAAGCTCGAGGTGTAACATACCCTCCATCGGCTTCTGCAACAAGAAGCAAAACTCACTCTAAAACCATAGTTAAAGCCTCTTGTGCAGCTGGAACTTCACAACATACATCACAATTATTGTCTTCTTTAGGCAGTTGTTTGTTCGCTTTGTTCTTGAGGCATTTATGTTGATGGCCGAGGTAGCAACTGCGGTGGAAGATTGCTGATGGGTTCAAGCATTTTGGTGCAATGATTGGAAGATAGATGAATTTTGTTCATTAGAGTGCTAAATGAACATTAGCTGAAGATTGTTTAAAAATCTTTTAACTAATCAGATATCAATTTTAATCAGATCTTTAATTGATTCAGTTTTAAAGGCTTAAAATAACTTGGGTATTTGGAAATTAGTACATAGATTTCTTCAGTCGACACCCCTTTCGAAGTAGAAACCATGATATTTTGAGAAATTGAACCATTTTAGCATATTTGTACTCTCCGGTAACAAGTTAAACTTTATAAATATTATAGCTGATTTGAAGTTTACCCAATAACAATACATTGCTTAGAATTATACAAGTTGATGAAAGTGCGTGTTATAGTGGGTGTGGTAAATTTTGTAAGACTTCATTTCAACGGCGTGCATTATTTCATCTTGCGAAAAAAATTACATCGGAATGTTGATAGAAATAAGCAAGGCGCAAAGGTATATCCACATCATATTTTAAAAGTCGTGAGAAAAACACATTGAAGCAACTTTAACGATTTGTACATTTGTATTTTGATTACTCGTGCCCTATGATAAAAATATTAAAAGTATTATTTAATTGAAAAAGATAATAAAAAAATAGTGCTTTTAATGAGAATGAGGTTAAAGAACCCACTATGAATGCTTTAAATGGTTGAGATAAGATATCCCAATACTTTTATGTTCAAGTCCTACATGTGACAAAAAAGAGATTGTAGGTTAGGCTAGTGAGTTTTACTATCACCTATGGCGAGTTTTATTTTAAAGGTGGTCTCGGGTTACATACTCGATAAATAGAGATGATCGGATATGTCAGTAACCCGCCAGTGATCCTATTAACCGTTAAAAAAAGATGATATCTGATATGTGACGTATTCATGGTGCCACAATCATCCTTTCAAACCCAAAACACCACTCTCATGAGCATGACCGGGGCATTAGGCTTGGCCGTGGTGGCTTCAACGAGCGTTGGGCAAACTTCGCCACCCCCAAACTAGCCGTTGCACATTAGTTATAAGAAAATTTATTCCATTAAACACCTATAGATAGCAACCATCTTTCTTTTTAAATTTTTTACCACAAAATAATCCTCTACAAAAATTCTACTATTGAGATACAAAATTCAACCATAAATTCTTTCAACAACCTCTTTAACTGTAGATTCAACCATAAAAAAACACAAAAAGAAAGTACCACAAATGAAAAGCACACCAAAATCAACAGTGAAGTGGTATTTGGAGGAAGAAGTTGCACTTGCTCGACTTAAATTATCTCGAAAGACTTTTTGTTTCAAATGACCAATTTATTTTGCTAAATATATAGTATGTTAATATGTTCGTCAAAACCAAGTCAGGTAGAAATCTAAAATATAATATATTTTTACTTGTTTTATTTTAGCTCCCTTTTGTGATCCTTAAACATTAATTTTCACAATTTTATTATTTTAAATATACCGTTGTAACGTAACTTATTTGTATCCAAACGTCGATATAAATTTTATTTAAAACCTGGCCGCCAGAACATGTGGTCATAACACACTAGTTATTACATCAACACCAAACTAAATTTTATTTTTTCACATAGCAATGTAGCATCCACAATACATCAATATTTTTTACATAACCCCAAAAACTAAAGCTTTTTTTTTTAAATCCCAAAAACTAAAGCTTTTTTTTTTTAAATCTGAATTCAGGATTGCCAAGTCTTTCATTTCAACTTTAAACCACTTGAGTTAGAATAAATCAACACAGAGCATGGGTAAAAGTATTTCCAAACTTTTACAAATGATTTTTATGCAACAAGGGATCAGAAATCACCTGGGGCTCGAAATCAGGCTTCACATATCGGGAAAGCATGTCAGCATATAACTCGTATCTGGCCGTCATACGGAATCCCCATTTGTCCTTTAGCTGTCTGCAGAGTTAAGATCCATGTCTGATATCAACAACCCGTCTCTGTTCCTCGAAAGTGATGGCGTGCATGAAGCATCTGGTGCTGAAACATGGCTTGAGCCGTAGAAATGACCAAAGTCCGCATGTTGCGGCTTTCCATCGCCTGATGTGAACGGGTTAGGAAACACCTCGGTCCCGACCCGATTGATGGACCCCACAAAGTAACTATTTGCTATTGCTGCATTTCGTGCCTGAAAAGAAACAGGTGCAAGAGTAATTCAGATTAGAGAAAGGGTTAGCAGACTTCTGAACCATCGCACTTCACATTCCTTTGGCAAAAATCTTAACGGCTCAAACCAAACCATTTTCTAAGTACTAATCCAGAGTTGATGGGTCGGGAAAACCCACAACATTTTGTTATTCTATTTGGCAAATTCGTGAAATAATTAATGTGTTAAATATGATTACAAACCTGTCTTATTACAAATAATGTTTACTCGGTTTTCTTTTATATCTAAGCGCTTTTAAAGGTTAATACATTTCACATGACTTTCAACCTATTTAACCTGTCTACTTTTTAGTTAAATCCTTTTTTGGCTTAACTGTTAGGAACAAATATAGCCCAAACGACCCATTTGAAGAAATGAGTAATAGTTGCAACAGCTAGAGAAAAGGGCAAAAGGAACAGCATAATTTCAAAAATTAAACATTTTGGACAAGTAGTCAGATAAACATAGAAAAGATTGCCATTTTTGCCCAAAATCACTTGTTTCTGTATGCAAAATGTGTGTTATTATTTCAAGCACAAGGAAAAAGCAATTGATCCTAAAGAAAAGAGATTAAAGAGAAGAATGCGTTGATACCTCGATGGGCCACATTGGCTCACTGAGTTCACCAACAGTGGCTGATGGATTGAACACAATTTCTGCACCATTTAACCCAAAGGCTAACCAGTTTAAAGGATGGTGCCTTCCATAGCATATGTTGACACCAATCTTTCCATAGGCAGTCTCAAATACAGGGTGCCCCGTATTGCCCTCCATGTAATATGTACTCTCATTAAAATCCCCAACTCGGGGTATATGATTCTGCCATATAATTTGCAACAACATTTCAGAAGAGAAGCAAATACTATTTTATTTTTCAACAATCAGACTTGCCTTTTATAATTTTATTGCAAACACAAGTAAATTTGGACATGATAACATGGTGTTCTCTATTTCCAATTTCATGTTGCATTATGGTTAATTTATAACATGAAACAAAATAAAATGATTGAGAAAGTTAATTACTAGATAAGAGACTGAAATAAATTAAGAACTTACCTTCCTGTGCTTGCCAATTATGTTACCGTTATTCCCAATAATAACTGCAGTATTCCAAATAGTTTCCCCATGTTTCAAATCTCTCTCGAGTATTGGGTTTACTATGACCATATTATATTTCCTTGCAAAGCCTTGAAGAAACTGTGTTGATTCTCCATCTGCAGGCTCAGCAAATTCACACCACCTTTTCTCACGGGTGCAAAAGGCAAAAGGCATCATCCATGCCTCCTGCATTTCAGTTATATATTGTTTATTTAATCCAAAGATTATTGGAAATCGAGTTAGTAACAAGAGTTGGTTATTTTTGGGCTTACTTGTAAACATAATATATTGACCCCTGAAGCACCTGCTGCATCGATTATGGGCTTTAGTTTCTGAAAGATGGCTTTCTTCTGGTCAAGAAAGGGTGCAGTTGTTGGTAGAGCAATGGAGTTTTGAATTAGTCCAACTCGCACTATACAGGGTTCTCTCAGTAATTCCTTGTCAGCATTAAATCTGAATGCCTGCAAAATTAAACAAAGACCATGTGTAAAATATATCTTGCTTATTTTAAGAGTATATCCATAGGTCACAAGTACACACTGCTTCTTTTAGCAGTGTTTCTAATTAGTTTTTGACTTCTTTCAATCACATTAAGAATTTCATTGTGGATATAATAGCTAACAAAAAGTATTTGATGCAAGTGACTTTGTGCAAGGGGGAATAAAAAATCTTATGCACACAGCAAAAGCTGGTTCTGCCACGAGTTACAATATCAATTAATAATTTAAACGTCAGGATGGAAAATTGGCATTGGAAACAACAGTCTACCACTCTACCTGGATATCAAAATCATGTTGTGAGGACAACCCTTTGGCGGTTTCTACTATTGTCAAGGGCTCAAGTGCTTTTCCACAATTCAGTCCAGTAAGCAAGCGGCTGACTTCCTGCAAAAAGAGTTGCAATTCACAACATTAATAAAGCAACACCACAATCCTAAACACAACTATGCAAGATTGCACCAAAATATGTTCATCGTCCTTATCTTAAGGTTATTGGTTACAAAAATGGCTGCTTATAAGTTAATGATCACAAGTTGAAAAATATACAGAAATAGACTGTTGGCTATTAATCAAACACCCAGCATAAACGAATACGAATCTTCTGGAGTACAACCATGTTATTCATAATTAGCAACGGTTGTTGATCATCCTTCTCACAAATTAAAAAAAAATACTAATTCCACAATTGACTTCTCAAGATTTAGAACTTTAACTTTAAGTTTTAAAAATGAACCTACAAAGTTTCTAAATAGCAATAAACTGACACCCATGTAAATATACATAATCCCCCTTTTTCAGATAACAGTATTATATCAGAAATGAATCAACACTTTGATTTTCATGTCACATCTAATATTCAAATTAATAAACTTTTGTCAAATTTGATGATAACTTGGCACCAATATCACTTCATTTTCAGTACTAGTGATGAAATTTAGTTAGCTAACCACATCAACACTGGTGGTGAAAAGCAACTCAATTTGACAAAATTATTCGACATGCAGCATCTTCTAAAGGGGACGCAGATAGAAGATTACATCAACCAGAGCTAATTAGCTTTTAACAAATTATTATAAGATCTGCATCAAACTTAAATCCAACAGATAAAAGTTCAAAATTCATAAACAAACATAGTTCTAAGCATTAACGACCAATCTGAGCAATCGATCGCAATCAAATCTAACGTAATCCATTCGACCTATCACTATAAACAATCACCATCAAACTAAATCCGCTGAAAAGAGGGAAAACATTCATACACCAAAATTAGATCAAACAAGCAACAATCCGTTCAATCGAACGTCTGATAGACAACATGGAATTCAAATGAAACCAAAATTTGCATACTTTTGCAGTAGTAAACATACTTACACACACACACAGTCGATAGTTACCTTGAAAGCTTGGGGAGAAAGAGACGATTCAAGGAGGCGATGAAGAGATTCAAACCCACAAATTGATCCATCTTTTAGGGTCTTGATGATTCTTCTAAATTTCCATTTTCATTAACAGCTTCTTCTTTCGTCTCCATTTTTCTCTGCAGAAGTGCCGATTGCGTCTTGCACTAATGCACTTTAGGAGGAATATTTTATACAGATTACAATGATGGTCCCTATATAGTGATTCAATAATTTTTAATAAGAAAATTACATAAATGATACTTATGATTTATTCTATATTTAATGTATAAATTTTAAAATTATAAAGTTAATTTAAGATTTTACATACACATTAAATATTTGAATCCTGACATTAAGTTCATTTAGTTTTATGCATTATATAAAGTTTGAATTAACATTTAAATTAACTTTGTAATTTTTAAAACTTAGTGACTAAAATTTGACTTAGTTACACGGATGATCCATTGGTATTCCTTAAATTCATTTTTAGTCCTTAGCTTTCAAAAATACAAATTTAATCCAATATTTTGCTCATATGTAATATAGTTGGTCCTTAAAATAAATGAACATTAACTTTAAAATGAGTGAAAAATGATGAAATACCTTTGGTAGTATAAAGTAATAATAAATACACATGTATTTAATAATACATTATCTATTATACAACAAATAAAAATTAGTGTTCATAAATCAACCCCAATCCCACCTTCACCGTCACCACCACTTGTAAGAATCGATGTCGATCGTATTCTCCAGTGAATCATTTTTCACCACCAACTGATATTCAAAAAGATCTTTGTTGCTTATCGCTTTTCATCTTCTTCTTATGCGTATATAGTGCACAACCACTTGATCCGCCACCATCACTCCCCCAAACCTTCCACGCGAGCTTCGATGGGTAATGGAAACTTTGGTTGCTTAGATCCGTGCATACGAGAACACCGATTAGGGGTAGAGGGCATGTTACTTCTCTCGTTGCTTAGATTGTTTGATTTTTGACCGGAGTGGTTGTGGTTGCTGGTTGGGGTTATTGTCGTCGGAGATAGGTGCGATGGTGTGGTGAAAGGATGGCTGAAGAACTGATTTGGTGAAGGGGCAATAATTTTGTCTCTTAATTACTTTTGTTTTTTTTATTATATGGGTAGTATGGTTGTTATAAAAAGTTTTAATAGAAAACTTAGCGTCCATTCATCTTAGGGACTAATGATGTTACGTTTGAGCAAAATATTAAACCAAACTTGTAATTTCTAAAAACTAAGGACCAAAAGTAAAATTAGAGCATATCACAGGGACCATTCGATAATTAAGTCTAAAAATTAAATTAACTTTGTAATTTTAAAGTTTAAAGAACAAACATGCAATCTAGTTAAAACACATGTACTATTTATGTAATTTTATCTTATTTTAATTACAAACAATAGAATTCCCTTATAAGGTACGGTGGGAGTCATGTATATGTGAAAATGGTATCGGTATATGTATGCACGGAACAACGTATATCAGTGATAATTTGTTACGTTAATGGTATAAAGTGTTTTTAGGCAGGTGTGTAATATGCATCTAGTGAACATGGTGAGCGTTAATATAGGCCTGTTTTGAATCAAATTCATATCATATTCAACCCGACTTGGTTTTGAATAAAATTTATATGGAAACATAATAAAAATAATTACGTTACAACGATATATTTAGAATTTTATAAAACATTATATTATAAAAGTTATGATCAATGATCTTTTGTCTAACTAGTTAAGATGATGTACCCATGATATGTAAATAAAATAGAGTTTATGGATTCAAGTCTCACTTTGAGCAAAATGCTCAAAGTTGAGCCAGTTGGTTTTCTAAACAATGAGTTTCGTCCGAGGGGTTGGGGGTGCGGTCCCGGCTGGGAAACGAATAGGTGGGCCCGATTAAAATAACACTTATCCTCCGAAACAGGATCTTACATTTTCAAAAAAAATATTATAAATTAGGGTACAAACCCGTTATTACACGGGTTTAATTAAAAATATTAAATAGTTATTAATGAATAATAACGAACTGTAAAACATTATTTAGATATAAGATATAACTGAAATTATGTATAAGTAGTTACTTTGATTAATTGATAAAATATTTATATTATTTCTAAAACTTTCGTTATAAAATATTATTGTTTTGATAAATATTTCATTTTATCTATATTTTGTTGTTTAAAGACTTCGGGTTTGTTTTGTAAAATTATTTTTATATTTTATATATAAAAGAATGATTTTAAAATAATTTCATTATTATAAAAGTCTTGTTATTTTATAAAAAAACTCATAGTTTTAGAAAATTTTGATTTTGAAAGCGTGTAATTTTTAATCAATTATTTAATTTTTATTTAATGAAAAATATCTTTTAATATTGTTGATTTAATAAAAACTTAGATTTATAATATAAAGAGAAAAAATTAGAAATTAGTTATTAGATTTTTAAAATGAAATATTTAGTTTAGGCGGAAAAAAAAAATAAAAGAATAAATGTAGTAATGACATGTGTTAAAAAATGTAAAGGTTTATTAGTATAGAAGTTATAAAACAAAAACATAACAGACTAAAAACTACATATAAACTTAATAATATCATATAACTATTGTTTAATATATTAATATAAAATATTAATAAAATAACTCTTCATCAAGTTATTCTTTTTAATATTCTTATAATAATTTAATCAGAAATATAATATGTAATCACCAAATATTCCATCTATTTATCATCATTCACCAAAATGTTCTCTTGGGTACTTAGTGTTAAAAAACCTATATTTCAAATGGATTAGTTTATTATGATGGTGTAACAATCACAAATTCGAATCTTTAATTTCTTTTTAAAATAATTGAAAGCCTCAACTTTTATTCCTAACCACTTGATTGCTTTCATTAGAAATAATTCTCAAATCCTTTATAACACAAAAAAAAAAACCACAAGAGCTAACGCATTTTTTGGAACAGAAAGTTACAACATCATTGCAACAAACATGGTTAGCTAAACTGATAGGCTATGGTTACGAAATAGTGTATACAAAGGGGTGGATAATATCATTGCTGCATTGCGGTTGTTTAAATTACGTGTGCATGGTATGACCTTTTAAATCTTGCTTTATCATCATTACACTATTTGTTATGAAACAACTTAAAGGCTAGTTGGAATCAAGATGTTCAAGATGAATGCAGTTAAGTTATTCAAAAACGTTCTTAAGGCAACTACTTTATACATAACCTCGGATGACTCGGTACTACAAAGAAAGAACAAGATTTGGATTGAGCATGATCAAGAACTCAGAAAATACATTATTCAGTTTTGTCAATCTTCAGGTTTCGAGAGGTTATTCAGGAATCTATCTCCCCTTTTTAACGATTAAAAGGGTCAATTTATTGGAAACGATCTATTTATGATGGAAAATGGTGACTAATTATATATATATAATAACCAACCTTATCTAAGTTGTTATATAGATGATTTGTTGTATTGACTCTCTAGTTCCATGACTTGTTTGTATATTATTTAACTAGTGAGGCGTATATGCTAGATATTTCATTGCGTTTATCGTGTGATGTACCAATATTTGCTTATTAATTTTTTTATGTCGGTTCTTTTGTTTCATGTTAGCTTATGTGTAAAAGTATACATTTGATTGTTTACCTTCTACCAAAATCAATGTTATCTGTGTGTTTGTAATTATCGTTGCTTATGTGTGTTGAAGTTTATGTTAGTTTATTTGGTGCTAGAATTTGCGTATTCCTTTAGAATTACATAATGAATATGGTTTCCTTCAAAAGCCATTTTTTCATGGTTTGATCGTCGCAACATCATTAAGGAGTTAAGAGATTGCGATGTGAATTTAGGTTAGGTTTGGGATCCATAAAATGGAATACAGAATGATCATAATAATTACAATACATATTAAATCAAGATGTCGATGGCTCCGATGAGCTTTTCCTACTTTTCATTTCTGCCATAAAAGTTTATGGGTGTTTGTTTAAGATCATCACTTTTTACCTTTTTAAGGGAGGATATCGTTCATTTGGTTCATACTAGAGATAGAGGTTAGTGAGAGAAACCCTGGAGAAAGGGGCGACCACAGGTTGTGGTGCCGTTTCTGATGAATGCGAGTTGGGGTCTCGCTTATGCTTGGCTTTCCGTTTCCAGCGGTGGCAACTTGGAGAGAGGGAAACCTGGAGAAAGCGGCGACGACTGGTTGCGGTCCCGTTTTGGGGTCTCACTTACGCATTTGTTCGTGAAAGATGACAACAATTGTCGCTTGGCTTGTTGTTTCCGGTAATGTCGGCCTGGTCTATCGTTGTTGGACATCGTTGTTGCTCTGTTTCTCATAGATCGTCGTTGCTTGCAAGTTCTTCTATTTCTCTTAGATAACCTCGATCTCTATTTATACATAGTGAAACTTAGAAAGAACAACATGAAAGGCAGAGAGGGGTTAGAGAGAGAGGATCCTGACCGGTGGTCGTTTCGACCGTCAGCGGCGTCCATGGTGTCTCTCTCTTGCTCTCCAATGCCTTTTTTACTGTTGTTCCTTTTCTAAGTTTGTTATGTGTTTGTTATAAACCCTAAATCTCTATTTCATATTTTAGAGCTTTCATATTTAGGGTTTTATATAAGGAGAAAAAGCTTTTGTTTTTGGGTTGTAGGTTAGCTCAATGATGATGAAGCCTGGCTCATCTGAGAGAAATAGACCTTTTGATGTTGATGATGATGAGATAATCTAATTTGAGAGATCTTATTGGATGTTCTTGATGATCATAAGGTTTACCTCATATGAGAAGTCTTTGGGTATATCACTTAGAGAGAATTGAAATGCAGTTTTGATTGACATGTTGGTGGTCATATTGTACTTTTTGTTTGGATTATATTCTTTTATTGAGAAGGTTAGAGGCTATGATGATGCAAAAAATATTGCATGTTCGTTGTTTTGGCGTGGCAATCGTTATTTGCAGCCACAACGACAACGCATTTCTTAGCCTAAACTAACATATTAGTGCATACTATTTGAAGTTATGGTCATGTTTGTATTTCTTTGTGTATGCTGTGTGAATACTTTTATTATAATAAGTTACTAAGCAAACAAAAGAGCAAAAACATGGTTTCTTTGATGTTTTCCATTTATCATATGAAGAGAATTTTGACAAATAACACAACAATCACGGATAGAAGATTGGCTGCTGCAACGCGTGACGTGAATCTCTAGTAGAGCTTATTCACTAAATGTAACAAATTTAACTACTTCAAAGTCAATTGGTGCACTAAATCAGGTCATACTTGGCGTATGTATAAGTCTTGGGTTCATCAAATTGGGACTACGTTTATTCTGTTACATAGATGTTTTAAATAAGGGAAATTTAATATATTTAATGCTTGGATTTAGTTTGATATGAGTATCTGTTTATGGGTCACAAACGTAAACTTCAAATCCTACTTAGGTTTTTTTTTCTTAACTTAAAATATTGTTATTTAAGTTCGTTAGTTTTACTCGTTTGTGTTATTGGGGGCTGCTGATTTTATCATGGTCACACTTCTATAGTGACAATTGATGAAATTTATGCTATTTAAGTTTTTGATTCTTAAAACTTAGAGAAAAAAAGCCATGATAAAGTTTAACCTATTTCTATTTTGTTATAAACTAAACAGAAGAACTCAACCCAAAAGACTAGTTTGATGGGTGAGGAAAACCCTTTGGCTTATATCTCCATCAATTGCTCATACACCGATGAGAGACAGACCCATACCTTAAATGGTTTCGTTCCATAACATTCGCCTCCTTAGGACCAACGTTCTCGTTGGTCACGGCCCATTGGTCACATGCTGGCTCCCTCCTTCCTGCCACCACTCCGTAGGCTACCACTCCGAGGTTGGCTTGATATGTGACATCGGTTATGTAAGTGTAAATTTCCGTTATCAAACCCAGTTCCGTTAGTTAGTTAAGCCTTGTATACACGTGTCGTGAGCACACACTAGTTGTCGTTAACGGGGTGACCTAATAATAATGATAAGGTAAATGATTGATGTGAATCTAAGTGATTATGTGAGTATTGGGTTATGTTTATGTGTTTAACATTTATAAACCAATTAATTAAAGAATTTATCGCGTAACGCGTAAGGAGGAAACGTGTCTGTTTATTCGTATAGTCTTGTGTTTTTATAAAGATAAGATATATATGAATTTTATAAGTTTATATCTATATATGAACTTAAGAACACTTTACAAAGAGTTTAAAGCTTAGTTTTTATAAAATACAAATTACAAGGGTTTAAAAGGGTAAATATGTAAATTAATATTAATAAAACAAAAAACACACAAACCCTAACCCAATCGGCCGCGATCAACCTCCAAACACCCTCCCCATTCGAAATCAGCCTCAAAATTTAGCAAAACATCATTTAGTTAATCGATTTCAAGTGCTTAAAACACAATTGGATCTCCATCACAAGTATACACGCGAATAAAGAAATTAAAGTTAGTTTGGGTTGGTTCGTGGGATTGTCTTGGCGAGACGAGACTGTAGTTCGATTTTGATGAATGGGTGCTGAATTTTGATCAATTGACTGATGTTTTATGTTAGTTAGGTTTGAAATACATGTTAGTTAACGTCGATCATGGATGAATACATGTTTTTAGTGGATTGATCATGAAATGGTTTTGAAAAAACCCCTAATTCGTAAATTGCATAATTAGGATGAATGTGGTTGTTTGATGAATGTGTGATGATTAATAAGTTGTATGAATGTTAGGAATCATGAATCTTGCAAGAAATCAATGATTTAGGGTTGATGTTCATAGGTTACTAATAATAGTAACTTTATTTGCATGAAATGTTGAATTATGGATGTTATGATGTTATGGGTGTGTTCATGGTGATAATTAGATGTTAGATTGTTGTTATGAATGCTAGAAATCTTTAATTGATGATGTTGATCATAGCTTGCAAAAGTAGAAACTTTTGTTATGAGATTGTGAGGATTAGGTGTTAAGTGTTGTTGATCATGTTTAGATATTAGTATAAGCTTGAATTGGTATATATTGATGAATTCATGCATACCTTGGATTTTGATAGGTTTTGGATATTCTTTCCAAAAGGGAAACTTTATTTGTGTAAACATGAAGTATGATGTTATGACCATGTTTGGGATGATAGGAAATTGCTATTATGTTCAAGGATGGATTCTAGTGTGATAGAATGTGTTAAATTAGTTGTATGGCATGTTTGAATAATCATGGGTGATATTTGGAATTGGTAATCATGTATGGATTGTATGTTGTGTAGTAGTAGGACATCATGCTTGGGTCTGATAATTGATTGTTGTGATGTTGTGAATGCATGCATATGCTTAAAGATTTGGTTGTGATCATTATACACGCGTGCGGATCTGAGGCCCCTACTTAGTAGGATTGGCAGGGTTTAGGATGTGAAGTCGTGAGGTGGCTTCACATGGCATGTGATGAATGGTTGAACCTTGTGTCACATGTTAGTTGTATTATAGTTAGTGGATAAGTTAATGTTCTAGATTCGCATGACTTGTGTAGTACTTGATTGTATGATGATCTAAGTGTACACCTGGTTGATATATAACATATGTATGATACTATTTGAATGTTAATCATGTGTGTTGTATGTGCTCATTGGCTTTAATTGGGTTTAACTCATAATGTCACCAACGGGTCAAACGGGTCAACTAGGTCAAATGTATCTTTGTCTGGAAGCTTGAGTCTTTGGTTTTGGTATGATTAGGGTTTCACATATCTTTTATTTACACGTACTTATGTACTCACATGATCTAGGTAACCTGTGAAGGTTGGCTATCCTCTCGTTTCTCAAAATAAACCCTAAGTACCTTTGCATACATCAGGTGAGTTCATGCCCCACTCTTACTTAATCCTTTTGGGGGAGATAGCATAATGGTATTTATACGAACGCTTTCATTATTTAAGGTTGTGAATAAAATATTAATATAGTGCTGTTTACCATGAGAAAAGTCCTCACACTTTTGAATTGTAATATAATAGCGGGGAAACTTGGGTAGTACTACTGGGTCTGACGAGCCCCACCTGTGTGACTCGAGGTCAACCGGGTGCAATTGTCCTATTGATCATTGTCACGACATGGTAAGTCGTGACAGGAGGCAACAACTATCACAGTCAGCTTCAATTGCAAAATCACTATGTATTAATATTTACTGATAATAGACTAGCTATCTATTACCATACACTGCTTATATTTATCGACTGTTATATATTTATTGAACTCAAACTCTTGAACTCACCAACCTATGTGTTGACATTTTAGTATGCTTTTCTCAGGTCCTTAACTGCTTGCCATAGGAGCACTGCACGGTTCACTTCATCTAAGACATTATGCTTCAAGACAATGTGTCATTTTAACAATTATGGTTTACTTTTGGTTTGGCACTTGTTTTGCCATAAGTTATACTTTATAGACTTGGGTTGTTTTCAAAAACGCTTCCGCATTAATTAACGTTGGTATTTTGGTTGAATTTGTTATGTTATGGCATATAGAGTCGTTCTGAGTAACTATTGACTGTGATCCTGGTTTTTCACACGCCTCGCGGTTTAAAACTCCGCAAGGGATTTTGAGGGTTGTGACAGATTGGTATCAGAGCAATGGTTATAGGGAACTAGGTTGCATACACACTAGACTATAAACGCACACAGTTAATTAGTTACCTGTGCCTTACTTCATCTACTGTATACTCATGGCATACACGTCACACTCTCAGCAGCATGGCATCATCTTCAAGAGCTCCGGGTAAACGACCCGAATCACCTACACGATCTGAATCCCCACCTCCGCACCTGTACCTGATGATGGATTCGATTGGCCTAGACTGGCTTATCCCCGAGAGGAGATTGACTGGGATCAACCATTCGCGTGATGAAGCGTGATCCTCCGCGTGACTGGCGTTCTTATCCTAGGTTTGTTGACCACATCATGTTTAGGGAACGCGTACCTGTCCAAAGCCAAGGATAGGAACAATGCCAATCAACCATGTTTTCACTTCCACGAACGGCGCAGTCTAACGAACAACTGATTGCTGCACTAATGGCTGCATTGGATACTGAACAGCATCGCGTGTAAGACGACTCACGGGTGATGTCTGTACACTACAGCAAGAGGTGTACAACCTGAGACATCAATTGGACGAACTAAAGGAAGAACACGGGAAGACGCTGAACGGTTGTCACCATATGCAAGATGGTGTATGGCACTCCAAGGACGCGTGATGCTCTGCTGTGAACAGCGGGACGCCATAGCCGATAATAGGATTGCCATTAGAAGCTCAACTAGCAGCACTCCAGATTGCTATAGCTCCTGCTCCTGCCGCAGACTCTGAGGATGAGGAGGATCCGAGGAGGGACCGAGGAAGAGGAACGAGGAACCGGAGGATGGAGAGGATGATAGTGATGGGTCAGACATTGTCGATTGACTTCTTTATATGACTTAGATACGTAGTAGTGTTTTCTTTTTGAAACCTATGTGGGAAGGGTTGTTTCCCCACACGAACGACAAAACTTCAATTTTGACATTGCTAAATACATTGTGACTTATTGCAATTTATTTACTTTGGTTATTATTTTTGTTATGAATGTTGTGGTTGTGATGATACGTTATTCTTTCATTTACTGTTTACTACGCTTCAATGAGTTAAATGTGTATGATGTTACTCATTATTGTATTGTGAATTAAAGTGAAAAGAATGGACGCTCGTGGACGTGGACGTGGACGTGGACGTGGTCGTGGACGCGGACGAGGACGTGGCACCGGGGAGAACAGGGTGGTGGTGCTATTAACATGACTCCTGCGGAATTGGCTGCTCTAATTATGAGCATGTCAGGCGGCAGTGGCTGCTGCCCACGTGGGTCAGCGGCAGGTAAACAATGAAAAAAAAAAAAAAAAAAAACAAATTGATATCCTTTATAAATGTAGGGGATGTTTGCTTAATGTGTGTTGTGTTAAAACAGGACCACCAGTGTGTACATACAAGTCCTTCATGGACTGCAAACCACACACCTACAGCGGTACAGAGGGAGCTGTAGGGCTTGTACGCTGGTTTGAGAAGACTGAGTCGTTTTCTCCAAATGTAACTGTCCACCGGCGGATCAAGTAAAGTATGCCACCGGGACTCTGGAGGGTGCTGCCTGTCTTGTGGAACGCGCAAGTCCAGATGCTGGACAAGCGATGGCAAATGGACTCCCCTGGAATGAGTTCAAGGATATGATGATCGAGGAGTACTGTCCTCGAAATGAGGTGCAAAAGTTGGAGATGGAATTCTGGCAGCTCAAGATGAAGGGTTCAGAAATTGAGGCTTACACGACCGTACTCATGAGCTGGCTACATTGTGTCCAGGAATGGTTAATGAGACACATAAGAGAATCGAGCACTACATACGAGGATTGGTGCCTGAAATCCAAAGTATGGTAACGGCTTCTAACCCGACTACAATCCAGCAGGCCATCCAGATTGCCCATAAATTACTGACAGGCGGTAGAGCAAGGGCGGTCTACCCAAACGGGGCGCTGTGGTGAGCGTACCCGACAACAAAAGGAAGTGGGATGTTCAGCAACAGCAACAACAAATCAATCATCATCGTCTGGCGGTCAACAGCAATCCCAACAAAGCACAGCCAGTTCCAGCAGCAGCAGCAGCAGCGGCGGTTCGACAATAACCGCAATTTCAACCAAACTGCCCCAAATAACCAAGGACCCAGCGGTTACGGCGGCAGACATCCCAAATGCCCACGGTGTAACTACCACCATGTGGGACGGTGTGATAACTTCAAGTGTCAACGTTGTGGAAAGATTGGACACGCTGCGAAGGATTGCCGTGGTGAACTAATGAGGAGGCCACAACAACTCAAGAAACTCCCAAGGGTTGTTTTGAGTGTGGGAAAGAAGGGCATTACAAACGAAACTGCCCACAACTAAGAAGGAACGGAAATGGCAACAACAACAACAACAACACACCAACAATCATGGGAACAACAACAATGGTAATAATAATAACAATGGTGGAAATGGCAATGGAAATGGCGGCAATAAAGATGGAGCCAAAGGGGGAGAGCCTTCGTCATTGGCTCAGGTGAGGCTCTAAATGATCCCACAACTGTTACTGGTAGATTCCCTGTTAATGGTTGTTTTGCTACGGTACTATTTGATACTGGAGCCGATAGGAGTTTTGTGTCCTTAAAATTCTGTAGTCTTTTAAGTGATACCTTTGCTTTAGAATCTAAGTACACTGTGGAATTGGGCACGGTAAACAAATCCATGTAACGCATATCCTTAAAGACTGTAGGATAGAACTTGCTGGTCATACTTTCGCTATAGATCTCATGCCTGTTACGCTGGGGAGTTTTGATGTTGTGATAGGCATGGATTGGCTCTCTAGCAAGCAAGCGGAAGTCATATGTCACGAGAAGATTATACGGATTCCGGTTGACGATCACATTCTTATCGTCAAAGGTGATAGGAGGAGTGGTGTGCTGTGATAGGCATCATCTCGTATATGAAAGCTCAAAAGTTGTTACGGAGGGCCGCGTGGCTATCCTAGCACTTGTAACCGATAAGCAAAAGGAAGAAAAGAGAATGGAGGATATTCCCGTAGTACGCGACTTTCGGAGGTGTTCCAGAAGATCTTCCTGGATTACCACCGCACCGTCAAGTGGAATTCCAAATTGAGTTGACTCCCGGCGCAGCCCCGATTGCTAGAGCACCTTATCGATTAGCACCAAACGAACTACAGGAGTTGTCGTCACAACTTCAGGAGCTTTTGGATAAAGGTTTTATCCGACCTAGTACATCACCTTGGGGAGCTCCTGTACTCTTTGTTAAGAAGAAGGATGGCACATTTCGGATGTGCATGATTATCGTGAGTTAAAAAAGTAACAGTCAAGAACCGATACCCTTTACCTCGTATCGACGACTTGTTCGATCAGCTTCAAGGATCAAGCTATTACTCAAAGATTGACTTGAGATCTGGTTATCATCAACTCAGAGTTCGAGAAGAAGACATTCCCAAGACTGCATTTCGTACTCGTTATGGTCATTATGAGTTCTTGGTCATGCCTTTTGGGGACTAATGCACTGCTGTGTTCATGGACCTCATGAACCGCGTGTGCAAACCTTATCTGGATCAGTTTGTCATTGTGTTCATCGATGATATACTGATATACTCTAGGACCAAGGAGGAGCATGAAGAGCACTTACGAATGATCTTGGAACTGTTGAAAAATGAGCAACTGTATGCTAAACTCTCAAGTGTGATTTTTGGATAAGAGAGGTACAATTCCTAGGTCATATTGTTAATGAGAAAGGAATACACGTTGACCTGCCAAAATTGAGGCGATAAAGAATTGGACTACACCCAAAACGCCAAGCGAGATAAGACAATTTCTTGGATTAGCGGGATATTACCGCCGATTCATAGAAGGATTTTCTAAGATCGCACAACCTCTCACAGCAGCTTTGACTCACAAAGGAACGCATACAAATGGGCTGAGAGTCAAGAATCAGCTTTCCAGTTATTAAAACAGAAACTCTGTACTGCTCCAATATTAGCATTACCCGAGGGGACAGATGACTTTGTGGTGTATTGCGATGCATCCATTCAAGGATTGGGTTGTGTCTTGATGCAACGACGAGACAAGGTGATAGCCTACGCCTCGAGACAACTGAAGGTTCATGAGAAGAACTATACTACCCATGACTTAGAATTGGGCGCAGTGGTTTTGCCTTAAAGATCTGGAGACATTATTTGTACGGTACCAAGTGCACAATCTACACCGATCACAAGAGTCTTCAACATATCTTTGAGCAAAAAGAGTTGAATATGAGGCAGCGACGTTGGGTGGAACTACTGAATGATTATGATTGCGCAATTAAGTATCATCCGGGAAAGGCGAACGTAGTTGCCGATGCTTTAAGCAGGAAGGAAACAGCTAAACCCCGACGGGTGCGAGCTTTACAGCTTACTATCAGTACCCAACTGCCCGAACAAGTTAAGGAGGCACAAATGGAAGCCTTAAAGGTGGAAAATTTTGGTTCTGAATTGTTACGGGGAATGGATAAGCCAGCTAGTGATGAAGAAGGAGGAGGTATTCGGTATTTCATGGATAGACTTTGGGTGCCTGTTCATGGAATCTGAGAGATTTAGTTATGAGCGAGGCACACAAATCTAAGTATTCTATACATCCTGGATCCGACAAGATGTACCATGACCTAAAGGCTCACTATTGGTGGCCTAACATGAAAGCGGATGTAGCTACATAGTGAGCAAGTGTTTGACCTGCTCGAAGGTGAAAGTGGAATATCAAAAACCATCCGGACTATTACAACAACCCGAGATTCCAATGTGGAGATGGGAACAAATCTCCATGGACTTTATTACTAAACTACCCGGACTAGTACTGGTTGTGACACGATATGGGTTATTGTGGATCGATTGACAAAGTCTGCTCATTTCTTGCAATAAAGGAAACCGACAAGATGGAGAAGTTAACTCGCCTGTACCTCAAGGAGATCGTTTCGAGACACGGGGGGTACGATCTCAATTTATCTGACCGTGACGCTCGTTTCACGTCACATTTCTGGCAATCATTGCAGAAATCTTGGGTACACGTTTGGATATGAGTAATGCATATCATCCACAGACGGATGGTCAGAGTGAGCGTACTATCAGACGTGGAGGATATGTTAGATATGCTACGTGCTTGTGTGATTGACTTTGGGAATAACTGGGAAATTCACCTGCCATTGGTGGAGTTTTCTTATAATAACAGTTATCACACTAGTATACAAGCAGCACCTTTCGAGGCGTTGTACGGGAGAAAATGTCGATCACCGGTTTGCTGGGCAGAAATTGTGATAGTCAGATAACAGGTCCTGAGTTAATTCATGAGACGACTGAGAAAATTGTTCAGATACGGAACCGTATGGCTGCAGCGCGAGACAGGCAAAAGAGTGCTGACAAGAGACGGAAACCTTTAGAGTTTCAGGTTGGTGACAAGGTTTTGTTGAAAGTCTCACCATGGAAAGGCGTAGTTCGGTTTGGTTAACGAGGGAAACTAAATCGAGGTACGTTGGACCATTTGAGATAGTGGAAAGGGTAGGTCCAGTAGCCTATCGATTAGCCCTACCTGATTCGCTAAGTGGAATTCATGATGTATTTCACGTGGCAAACTTGAAGAAGTGCATAACTGATGAAACGACGATCGTACCACTAGAAGAAATTCAGGTGGATGAACAATTGCGCTTTATTGAGGAACCAATTGAGGTGATGGATCGTGAGGTGAAAACACTTAAGCAGAGCAAGATACCTATTGTTAAAATCCGTTGGAATTCGCGACGTGGACCGGAATTCACATGGGAACGGGAAGATCAAATGAAGCTTAAGTACCCTCAACTATTCGAAGGAACGATGCCAGCAGACGAAGGTATTGATTTAAATTTCGGGACGAAATTTCTTTCAACATGGGGATGATGTGACAACTCATCCAAAACTCACACGATTTCGATTTCTGTGTGCCAATGCAGTAGACCAGTGATGGAAACCAGTGATGGAACACTCCACCATGTAACGCAATTTTCGGGACGAAAATTCTTTCACATGGGGATAATGTGACATCCGGTAAATTTCCGTTATCAAACCCCGTTAGTTCCGTTAAGCCTGTATACACGTGTCGTGAGCACACACTAGTTGTCGTTTAACGTTGGTGACTAATAATATATGAATAAGTTAATTTGATGTGAATCTAAGTGATTATGTGAGTATTGGGTTATGTTTATGTGTTTACACATTTATAAACAATTAATTAAAGAATTTATCGCGTAACGCGGAAACGTGTCTGTTTATTCGTATGGTCTTGTGTTTTAAAAAAGATAAGATATATAATGAATTTTATAAGTTTATATCTTTATATTATGAACTTTAGAAACACTTTACAAAGAGTTTAAAGCTTAGTTTTTATAAAATACAAAACAAGGGTTAAAAGGGGTAAAATATGTAAATTATTTAATAAAACAAAAAACACACAAAACCTAAAACCCAATCGGCCGCGATCAACCTCCAAACACCCTCCCCATTCGAATCAGCCTCAAAATTTAGCAAAACATCATTTAGTTAATCGATTTCAAGTGCTAAAACACAATTGGATCTCCATTCACAAGTATACACGCGAATTAAAGGTTAGTTTGGGTTTGGTTCGTGTGATTTGTCTTGGCCGAGACTTGTAGTTCGATTTTGATGATATGGGTGCTGAATTTTGATCAATGATGATGTTTATATGTTAGTTAGGTTGAATACATGTTAGTTAACGTCGATCATGGATGAATTACATGTTTTTAGTGGATGATCATGAAATTGGTTTTGAAACAAACCCTAATTCGTAAATTGCATAATATGGATGAATGATGGTTGTTTGATGAATGTGTGATGATTAATAAGTTGTATGAATGTTAGGAATCATGAATCTTGCAAGAAATCATGATTTAGGGTTGATGTTCATAGGTTACTAATAATAGTAACTTTATTTGCATGAAATGTTGAATTATGGATGTTATGATGTTATGGGTGTGTTCATGGTGATATTAGATGTTAGATTGTTGTTATGAATGCTAGAAATCTTTAATTTGATGATGTTGATCATAGCTTGCCAAAAGTAGAAACTTTTGTTATGAAGATTGTGAGATAAGGTGTTTAAGTGTTGTTGATCATGTTTAGATATTAGTATAAGCTTGAATTGGTATATATTGATGAATTCATGCATACCTGGATGTTTGATAGGTTTTGGATATTCTTCCCAAAAGGGAAACTTTATTGTGTAAACATTGAAGTATGATGTTATGACCATGTTTGGGATGATAGGAACTTGCTATTATGTTCAAGGATGGATTCTAGTGTGATAGAATGTGTTAAATTAGTTGTATGGCATGTTGAATAATCATGGGTGATATTTGGAATTGGTAATCATGTATGGATTGTATGTTGTGTAGTAGTAGGACATCATGCTTGGGTCTGATAATTGATTGTTGTGATGTTGTGAATGCAATGCATATGCTTAAAGATTTTGGTTGTGATCATTATACACGCGTGCGGATCTGAGGCCCCTACTTAGTAGGATTGGCAGGGTTTAGGATGTGAAGTCGTGAGTGGCTTCACATGGCATGTGATGAATGGTTGAACCTTGTATGACATGTTAGTTGTATTATAGTTGTGGATAAGCTAATGTTCTAGATTCGCATGACTTGTGTAGTACTTGATTGTATGATGATCTAAGTGATACACCTGGTTGATATAACATATGTATGATACTATTTGAATGTTAATCATGTGTGTTGTATCTCATTGGCTTTAATTTGGTTATAACTCATAATGTCACCAACGGGTCAAACGGTCAACTAGGTCAAATGTATCTTTGTCTGGAAGCTTGAGTCTTGGTTTTGGTATGATTAGGGTTTCACATGTCTTTTATTTACACGTACTTATGTACTCACATGATCTAGGTAACCTGTGAAGGTTGGCTATCCTCTCGTTTCTCAAAATAAACCCTAAGTACCTTTGCATACATCAGGTGAGTTCATGCCCCACTCTTTACTTAATCTCTTTTGGGGGAGATAGCATACTGGTATTTATACGAACGCTTTCATTATTTAAGTTGTGTAAAATATTAATATAGTGCTGTTTACCATGAGAAAAGTCCTCACACTTTTGAATTGTTAATATTTAATAGCGGGGAAACTTGGGTAGTACTACTGGGTCTGACGAGCCCCACCTGTGTGACTCGAGGTCAACCGGGTGCAATTTGTCCTATTGATCATTGTCACGACATGGTAAGTCGTGACAGGAGGCAACAACTATCACAGTCAGCTTCAATTGCAAAATCACTATGTATTAATATTTACTGATAATAGACTAGCTATCTATTACCATACACTGCTTATATTTATCGCAACTGTTTACATGTTTATTGAACTCAAACTCTTGAACTCACCAACCTATGTGTTGACATTTTAGTATGCTTTTCTCAGGTCCTTAACTTGCTTGCCATAGGAGCACTGCACGGTTCACTTCATTTAAGACATTATGCTTCAAGACAATGTGTCATTTTAACAATTATGGTTTACTTTTGGTTTGGCACTTGTTTTGCCATAAGTTATACTTTATAGACTTGGGTGTTTTTTCAAAAACGCTTCCGCATTAATTAACGTTGGTATTTTGGTTGAATTTGTTGTTATGGCATATAGAGTCGTTCTGAGTAACTATTGACTGTGATCCTGGTTTGTTCACACGCCTCGCGGTAAAACTCCGCAAGTGGATTTTGAGGGTGTGACAGATTGGTATCAGAGCCATTGTTATAGGGAACTAGGTTGCATACACACTAGACTATAACCGCACACAGTTAATTAGTTACCTGTGCCTTACTCCATCTACTGTATACTCATTGGCATACACGTCACACTCTCAGCAGCATGGCATCATCTTCAAGAGCTCCGGGTAAACGACCCGAATCACCTACACGATCTGAATCCCCACCTCCCGCACCTGTACCTGATGATGGATTCGATTGGCCTAGACTGGCTTATCCCCGAGAGGAGATTGACTGGGATCAACCATTCGCGTTGATGAAGCGTGACCCTCCGCGTGACTGGCGTTCTTATCCTAGGTTTGTTGACCACATCATGTTTAGGGAACGCGTACCTGTCCTAAAGCCAAGGACTAGGAACAATGCCAATCAACCCTGTTTTCACTCCCACGAACGGCGCAGTCTAACGAACAACTGATTGCTGCACTAATGGCTGCATTGGATACTGAACAGCATCGCGTAAGACGACTCACGGTGATGTCTGTACACTACAGCAAGAGGTGTACAACCTGAGACATCAATTGGACGAACTCAAGGAAGAACACGGGAAGACGCTGAACGGTTGTCACCATATGCAAGATGGTGTTATGGCACTCCAAGGACGCGTGACTGCTCGTGAACAGCGGGACGCCATAGCCGATAATAGGATTGCCATATTAGAAGCTCAACTAGCAGCACTCCAGATTGCTATAGCTCCTGCTCCTGCCGCAGACTCTGAGGATGAGGAGGATCCCGAGGAGGGACCCGAGGAAGAGGAACCGGAGGAGATGGAGGATGATAGTGATGGGTCAGACATTGTCGATTGACTTCTTTATATGACTTAGACTACGTAGTGTTTTCTTTTTGAAACCTATGTGGGAAGGGTTGTTTCCCCACACGAACGACAAAACTTCAATTTTGACATTGCTAAATACATTGTGACTTATTGCAATTTATTTACTTTGGTTATTATTTTTGTTATGAATGTTGTGGTTGTGATGATACGTTATTCTTTCATTTACTGTTTACTACGCTTCAATGAGTTAAATGTGTATGATGTTACTCATTATTGTATTGTGAATTAAAGTGAAAAGAATGGACGCTCGTGGACGTGGACGTGGACGTGGTCGTGGACGCGGACGTGGACGTGGCACCGGGGAACAGGGTGGTGGTGCTATTAACATGACTCCTGCGGAATTGGCTGCTCTAATTAATGAGCATGTCCAGGCGGCAGTGGCTGCTGCCCACGTGGGTCACCGCAGGTAAACAATGAAAAAAAAAAAAAAAACAAATCTGATATCCTTTATAAATGTAGGGGATGTTTGATTAATGTGTTGTGTTAAAACAGGACCACCAGTGTGTACATACAAGTCCTTCATGGACTGCAAACCACACACCTACAGCGGTACAGAGGGCTGTAGGGCTTGTACGCTGGTTTGAGAAGACTGAGTCCGTTTTCTCCAAATGTAACTGTCCACCGGCGGATCAAGTAAAGTATGCCACCGGGACTCTGGAGGGTGCTGCCCTGTCTTGGTGGAACGCGCAAGTCCAGATGCTTGGACAAGCGATGGCAAATGGACTCCCCTGGAATGAGTTCAAGGATATGATGATCGAGGAGTACTGTCCTCGAAATGAGGTGCAAAAGTTGGAGATGGAATTCTGGCAGCTCAAGATGAAGGGTTCAGAAATTGAGGCTTACACGACCCGTACTCATGAGCTGGCTACATTGTGTCCAGGAATGGTTAATGACACATAAGAGAATCGAGCACTACATACGAGGATTGGTGCCTGAAATCCAAAGTATGGTAACGGCTTCTAACCCGACTACAATCCAGCAGGCCATCCAGATTGCCCATAAACTTACTGACCAGGCGGTAGAGCAAGGCGTCTACCCAAACGGGGCGCTGTGGTGAGCGTACCCGACAACAAAAGGAAGTGGGATGTTCCCAGCAACAGCAACAACAAATCATCATCATCATCGTCTGGCGGTCAACAGCAATCCCAACAACAGCAACAGCCAGTTCAGCAGCAGCAGCGGCGGTTCGACAATAACCGCAATTTCAACCAAACTGCCCCAAATAACCAAGGACCCAGCGGTTACGGCGGCAGACATCCCAAATGCCCACGGTGTAACTACCACCATGTGGGACGGTGTGATAACTTCAAGTGTCAACGTTGTGGAAAGATTGGACACGCTGCGAAGGATTGCCGTGGTGAACTAATGAGGAGGCCACAACAACTCAAGAAACTCCCAAGGGTTGTTTTGAGTGTGGGAAAGAAGGGCATTACAAACGAAACTGCCCACAACTAAGAAGGAACGGAAATGGCAACAACACAACACACAACACCAACCATGGGAACAACAACAATGGTAATAATATAACAATGGTGGAAATGGCACTGGAAATGGCGGCAATAAAGATGGAGCCAAAGGGAGAGCCTTCGTCATTGGCTCAGGTGAGGCTCTAAATGATCCCACAACTGTTACTGGTAGATTCCCTGTTAATGGTTGTTTTGCTACGGTACTATTTGATACTGGAGCCGATAGGAGTTTTGTGTCCTTAAAATTCTGTAGTCTTTTAAGTGATATACCCTCTGCTTTAGAATCTAAGTACACTGTGGAATTAGCCGACGGTAAACAAATCCATGTAACGCATATCCTTAAAGACTGTAGGATAGAACTTGCTGGTCATACTTTCGCTATAGATCTCATGCCTGTTACGCTGGGGAGTTTTGATGTTGTGATAGGCATGGATTGGCTCTCTAGCAAGCAAGCGGAAGTCATATGTCACGAGAAGATTATACGGATTCCGGTTGACGATCACATTCTTATCGTCAAAGGTGATAGGAGTGGTGCTGTGATAGGCATCATCTCGTATATGAAAGCTCAAAAGTTGTTACGAAGGGCCGCGTGGCTATCCTAGCACTTGTAACCGATAAGCAAAAGGAAGAAAAGAGAATGGAGGATATTCCCGTAGTACGCGACTTTCCGGAGGTGTTCCCAGAAGATCTTCCTGGATTACCACCGCACCGTCAAGTGGAATTCCAGATTGAGTTGACTCCCGCGCAGCTCCGATTGCTAGAGCACCTTATCGATTAGCACCAAACGAACTACAGGAGTTGTCGTCACAACTTCAGGAGCTTTTGGATAAGGTTTTATTCGACCTAGTACATCACCTTGGGGAGCTCCTGTACTCTTTGTTAAGAAGAAGGATGGCACATTCCGGATGTGCATCGATTATCGAGAGTTAAACAAAGTAACAGTCAAGAACCGATACCCTTTACCTCGTATCGACGACTTGTTCGATCAGCTTCAAGGATCAAGCTATTACTCGAAGATTGACTTGAGATCTGGTTATCATCAACTCAGAGTTCGAGAAGAAGACATTCCCAAGACTGCATTTCGTACTCGTTATGGTCATTATGAGTTCTTGGTCATGCCTTTTGGTTGACTAATGCACCTGCTGTGTTCATGGACCTCATGAACCGCGTGTGCAAACCTTATCTGGATCAGTTTGTCATTGTGTTCATCGATGATATACTGATATACTCTAGGACCAAGGAGGAGCATGAAGAGCACTTACGAATGATCTTGGAACTGTTGAAAAATGAGCAACTGTATGCTAAATTCTCAAAGTGTGATTTTTGGATAAGAGAGGTACAATTCCTAGGTCATATTGTTAATGAGAAAGGAATACACGTTGATCCTGCCAAAATTGAGGCGATAAAGAATTGGACTACACCCAAAACGCCAAGCGAGATAAGACAATTTCTTGGATTAGCAGGATATTACCGCCGATTCATAGAAGGATTTTCTAAGATCGCACAACCTCTCACAGCTTGACTCACAAAGGAACGACATACAAATGGGCTGAGAGTCAAGAATCAGCTTTCCATTATTAAAACAAAAACTCTGTACTGCCCCATATTAGCATTACCCGAGGGACAGATGACTTTGTGGTGTATTGCGATGCATCCATTCAAGGATTGGGTTGTGTCTTGATGCAACGAGACAAGGTGATAGCCTACGCCTCGAGACAACTGAAGGTTCATGAGAAGAACTATACTACCCATGACTTAGAATTGGGCGCAGTGGTTTTGCCTTAAAGATCTGGAGACATTATTTGTACGGTACCAAGTGCACAATCTACACCGATCACAAGAGTCTTCAACATATCTTTGAGCAAAAAGAGTTGAATATGAGGCAGCGACGTTGGGTGGAACTACTGAATGATTATGATTGCGCAATTAAGTATCATCCGGGAAAGGCGAACGTAGTTGCCGATGCTTTAAGCAGGAAGGAAACAGCTAAACCCCGACGGGTGCGAGCTTTACAGCTTACTATCAGTACCCAACTGCCCGAACAAGTTAAGGAGGCACAAGGAAGCTTTAAAGTGGAAATATTGGTTCTGAATTGTTAAGGGGAATGGATAAGCAGCTAGTGATGAAGAGGATGGAATTCGGTATTTCATGGATAGACTTTGGGTGCCTGTTCATGGAAATCTGAGAGATTTAGTTATGAGCGAGGCACACAAATCTAAGTATTCTATACATCCTGGATCCGACAAGATGTACCATGACCTAAAGGCTCACTATTGGTGGCCTAACATGAAAGGGATGTAGCTACGTACGTGAGCAAGTGTTTGACCTGCTCGAAGGTGAAAGTGGAATATCAAAAACCATCCGGACTATTACAACAACCCGAGATTCCAATGTGGAAATGGGAACAAATCTCCATGGACTTTATTACTAACTACCCCGGACTAGTACTGGTTGTGACACGATATGGTTATTGTGGATCGATTGACAAAGTCTGCTCATTTCCTTGCAATAAAGGAAACCGACAAGATGGAGAAGTTAACTCGCCTGTACCTCAAGGAGATCGTTTCGAGACACGGGGTACCGATCTCAATTATCTCTGACCGTGACGCTCGTTTCACGTCACATTTCTGGCAATCATTGCAGAAATCCTTGGGTACACGTTTGGATATGAGTACTGCATATCATCCACAGACGGATGGTCAGAGTGAGCGTACTATACAGACGTTGGAGGATATGCTACGTGCTTGTGTGATTGACTTCGGGAATAACTGGGAAATTCACCTGCCATTGGTGGAGTTTTCTTATATAACAGTTATCACACTAGTATACAAGCAGCACCTTTCGAGGCGTTGTACGGGAGAAAATGTCGATCACCGGTTTGCTGGGCAGAAATTGGTGATAGTCAGATAACAGGTCCCGAGTTAATTCATGAGACGACTGAGAAAATTATACAGATACGGAACCGTATGGCTGCAGCGCGAGACAGGCAAAAGAGTTATGCTGACAAGAGACGGAAACCTTTAGAGTTTCAGGTTGGTGACAAGGTTTTGTTGAAAGTCTCACCATGGAAAGGCGTAGTTCGGTTTGGTAAACGAGGGAAACTAAATCCGAGGTACGTTGGACCATTTGAGATAGTGGAAAGGTAGGTCCAGTAGCCTATCGATTAGCCCTACCTGATTCGCTAAGTGGAATTCATGATGTATTTCACGTGTCAAACTTGAAGAAGTGCATAACTGATGAAACGACGGTCGTACCACTAGAAGAAATTCAGGTGGATGAACAATTGCGTTTTATTGAGGAACCAGTTGAGGTGATGGATCGTGAGGTGAAAACACTTAAGCAGAGCAAGATACCTATTGTTAAAATCCGTTGGAATTCGCGACGTGGACCGGAATTCACATGGGAACGGGAAGATCAAATGAAGCTTAAGTACCCTCAACTATTCGAAGGAACGATGCCAGCAGACGAAGGTATTGATTTAAATTTCGGGACGAAATTTCTTTCAACATGGGGATGATGTGACAACTCATCCAAAACTCACACGATTTCGATTTCTGTGTGCCAATGCAGTAGACCAGTGATGGAAACCAGTGATGGAACACTCTCACCATGTAACGCAATTTTCGGGACGAAAATTCTTTCAACATGGGGATAATGTGACATCCGGTAAATTTCCGTTACCAAACTCCGTTAGTTCCGTTAAGTCTTGTATACACGTGTCGTGAGCACACACTAGTTGTCGTTTAACGTTGGTGACCTAATAATAATGAATAATGTTAATTTGATGTGAATCTAAGTGATTATGTGAGTATTGGGTTATGTTTATGTGTTTACACATTTATAAACAATTAATTAAAGAATTTATCGCGTAACGCGGAAACGTGTCTATTTATTCGTATGTCTTGTGTTTTTATAAAGATAAGATATATAATGAATTTTATAAGTTTATATCTTTATATTATGAAGTTAAAAACACTTTACAAAGAGTTTAAAGCTTAGTTTTTATAAAATACAATTACAAGGGTTAAAAGGGTAAATATGTAAATTAATATTAAAAAACAAAAAACACAACACAAACCCTAAACCCATCGGCCGCGATCAACCTCCAAACACCCTCCCCCTTCGAAATCAGCCTCAAAATTTAGCAAAACATCATTTAGTTAATCGATTTCAAGTGCTAAAACACAATTGGATCTCCATTCACAAGTATACACGCGAATTAAAGGTTAGTTGGGTTTGGTTCGTGTGATTTGTCTTGGCCGAACTTGTTCGAATTTGATGATATGGGTCTGATTTTGATGTTTGATGATGTTTATATGTTAGTTAGGTTGAATACATGTTAGTTAACGTCGATCATGGATGAATTACATGTTTTTAGTGGATTGATCATGAAATTGGTTTTGAAACAAACCCTAATTCGTAAATTGCATGATTATGGATGAATGATGGTTGTTTGATGAATGTGTGATGATTAATAAGTTGTATGAATGTTAGGAATCATGAATCTTGCAAGAAATAATGATTTAGGGTTGATGTTCATAGGTTACTAATAATAGTACTTTATTTGCATGAAATGTTGAATTATGGATGTTATGATGTTATGGGTGTGTTCATGGTGATAATTAGATGTTAGATTGTTGTTATGAATGCTAGAAATCTTTAATTTGATGATGTTGATCATAGCTTGCCAAAAGTAAACTTTTGTTATGAAGATTGTGAGATAAGGTGTTTAAGTGTTGTTGATCATGTTTAGATATTAGTATGAGCTTGAATTGGTATATTATTGATGAATTCATGCATACCTTGGATGTTTGATAGATTTTGGATATTCTTTCCCAAAAGGGAAACTTTATTTGTGTAAATTGAAGTATGATGTTATGACCATGTTTGGGATGATAGGAACTTGCTATTATGTTCAAGGATGGATTCTAGTGTGATAGAATGTGTTAAATTAGTTGTATGGCATGTTTGGATAATCATGGGTGATATTTGGAATTGGTAATCATGTATGGTTTATGTTGTGTAGTAGTAGGACATCATGCTTGGGTCTGATAATTGATTGTTGTGATGTTGTGAATGCAATGCATATGCTTAAAGAATTTGGTTGTGATCATTATACACGCGTGCGGATCTGAGGCCCCTACTTAGTAGGATTGGCAGGGTTTAGGATGTGAAGTCGTGAGTGGCTTCACATGGCATGTGATGAATGGTTGAACCTTGTGTGACATGTTAGTTGTATTATAGTAGTGGTTAAGTTAATGTTCTAGATTCGCATGACTTGTATAGTACTTGATTGTATGATGATCTAAGTGATACACCTGGTTGATATAGCATATGTATGATACTATTTGAATGTTAATCATGTATGTTGTATGTGCTCATTGGCTTTAATTGGGTTTAACTCATAATGTCACCAACGGGTCAAACGGGTCAACTAGGTCAAACTGTATCTGTTTGTCTGGAAGCTTGAGTCTTTGTTTTGGTATGATTAGGGTTTCACATGTCTTTTATTTACACGTACTTATGTACTCACATGATCTAGGTAACCTGTGAAGGTTGGCTATCCTCTCGTTTCTCAAAATAAACCCTAAGTACCTTTGCATACATCAGGTGAGTTCATGCCCCACTCTTACTATACTTAATCTCTTTTGGGGGAGATAGCATACTGGTATTTATACGAACGCTTTCATTATTTAAGTTGTGTAAAATATTAATATAGTGCTGTTTACCATGAGAAAAGTCCTCACACTTTTGAATTGTTAATATTTAATAGCGGGGAAACTTGGGTAGTACTACTGGGTCTGACGAGCCCCACCGTGTGACTCGAGGTCAACCGGGTGCAATTTGTCCTATTGATCATTGTCACGACATGGTAAGTCGTGACAGGAGGCAACAACTATCACAGTCAGCTTCAATTGCAAAATCACTATGTATTAATATTTACTGATAATAGACTAGCTATCTATTACCATACACTGCTATATTTATCGCAACTGTTTATATGTTTATTGAACTCAAACTCTTGAACTCACCAACCTATGTGTTGACATTTTAGTATGCTTTTCTCAGGTCCTTAACTTGCTTGCCATAGGAGCACGCACTGCATTTTCCTTCATCTAAGACATTATGCTTCAAGACACATGTGTCATTTTAACAATTATGGTTTACTTTTGGTTGGCACTTGTTTTGCCATAAGTTATACTTTATAGACTTGGTTGTTTTCAAAAACGCTTCCGCATTAATTAACGTTGGTATTTTGGTTAATTTGTTATGTTATGGCATATAGAGTCGTTCTGAGTAACTATTGACTGTGATCCTGGTTTGTTCACACGCCTCGCGGTAAAACTCCGCAAGTGGATTTTGAGGGTGTGACAGCTACCACTGTTATACACAACGGAAGAACTCACCCAAAAGACTAGTCTGAATGTGTGGCCCCGGAGTGGTGCTTGGAAGAGGCCAGCCGTGACCAACGAGGACGTTGTCCTTAAGGATGGTCAATGTTATGGACCTGAAACCATTGAAGGTATAAGACTTGTCTCACATCGTTGTATGGGCAATTGATGTGAATTTTATAAGCCCAATTGGTTCCCTCACCCATCAGACAGCTTTGAGGTAGTTCCTTCTTTTTCCGTTGGTTTATACATTGGTATCAAAGCCAAACTCGAAGTGGTGCCTGGAGGAGAGCCCGCTGGTGACCAATGTGCCGTGACCAACGGGACGTTGGTCCTTAAGGAGTGGCGGATGTTATGAACCGAGCCATTTAAGTATGATACTTGTCCCATATCGTTGTACGGACAATTGATGTGAGATTTATAAGTCAAATGGGTTCCCTCACCCATCAGACTAACTTTTGGGTTGAGTTCTTCTGTTTGATTTATAATATATTTCCCCAAATGGTAAGTAGCATCAGTTCATAAGAGTCAAATGGATTGGCTTTCAACTTCAAAATCGATAAGATTGTTATCATTACGGATTAAAAAATTAATAATCACATATCTTTTTATGTTATAGTAGCTTAAATCAAGGAGAAGAAAAGACCATAATTATGCCGAAGAGGTGTTGACTACTATTACAAATTATAATTTACTTGAGAGTCGACATGTTCATTTGTAGATGGACTTTTTTGCTATCCATCTTCCGTAACTTAGATGCTAACTGTTTGACTGTTCAAATTTGTAGGTCCTTCTAATGCTCGACTATTTGCTCATATTCTTTGTGATATCTACACAACTTATTCTGTAGAGTAATTCTAATAAGAGATTGATAATTTGAAAATTTTAAGAGTCGTAAGTTGTTTTCAGATTGAAACATTTGGGTTCATGCTAAATGTTCAATCGGATAAAACTCAAGTTTAAGAATCAAAGTATAAATTCGTGTTGTGTCAAGATCGTGAACTAGAAGAGAAGAATAAAAAAAAGTGACCTATTCTTGTACAAATTCAATTCAAAATATTACAGGGCTGGGGTAAAACTGCCTTCGGCAGTTTTTACATACAACTTTTATTGTTTTAACCCCTTTAAGTTTCACATATGAAGTTTTGAGAAATTTAAATTTTCATGCATTTTTAATAAAACAATATTTACCAAAATAATTTTTTTTCAAGCTGACCTGATAGCTTGACCACAACCAAGGTTATATCTTTTAGACCCTGTTAGGGGCTGCCGCTCCATGAACCCCTCCACTAGGGGTACTGCTCTCGAACCCTCCCAAGGGGGCTCCCTTGGAACAAGATATTCAATATTGAAAATCATAATAAACTCATACAAACATGCACTACACACCTCCTGACTTGTTTGATGAACATTATAATCATATGATTATAGTCAATCCAATTACATTAAAATATCTAACAGCTTCTCGACTCAAGTTGATTACGTATTGTTTGTTTTATTATTTAGTAGGATAGATACCCGTGTGTTATAAGAGTTGAAATAAAAAAGTATATAATAGATTAATATATGTATAATAAATATATGTTATAGATAATATATCAATGCAATATTATTACAAACATATTTAAGTTATAAACAATAGTATAAAAAAAGAATATTAATATTCATAAAAAATCATAAAACTCTTTACATACATTTTTGAAGTATTTAAGTTTTAACGATGTTTAACTACAAAAAATTAAGTATATTTTAACAATAAATTTAAGTATATTTTAACAAAATTAGGTCTCATAAAATATTCTAAAATGTTATTTATTTTAGAAAGAATTATCTTGATTACTACGATATTAAATGAGAGTTACTAAGAAAATTTTTTTGAAGTCAAATTTTTTACCAAATTTTTTTTTTATGGTGACACGTGAACAATCTTAGATAGATGATGACAGCTAAAAAAATAGCCATGCTACACATAGAGTTTGAGATAATTAGAGCCTTCAGGTGTGTTTGCTTTTATTTTGTAACTGAAAATTCGTTGTACTCGTCTGAAAAAATTCATTGTAGTTATTTTATTATCTTTTCATGTAACAACATTACCAAGAATATAATATATATATTATTAATACATATATTTTTATTTGAGTTAAAAGAAAATAGACTAAAGCTCTTAGATACTAAATTATGAACAAAATAACAAATGTAATGTATAAAGAAGTATTTACAAACTTGTGAAATATTATTGTAGTTTTGTTAAACAATATATAATTTTTATTTACGTCAATTTTGTACAACTATATTTTTCTACAATTTTGATTTTGATATTGTTAATATAAATTTATTTTTTTTTCTACCAATGTATCACACAGATGTATAACTTTGTTACGTATCAAATTTTACAGTTATTTAAAAGTCACAAGGTTAAAATTTTACAGTTATCAAATTTTACAGTTATTTTTGTAACTGACATGCATATAAAGATAATTAAATAGTTAATTCATAAAAGATAACTTTGTACCATCAAACTTAATAAATTAATGTAAAAAACAATTTGAAACTTTAAAAAAGTAATGTAAATAAATTTTCCATATTTCTCAAATATATTATAATAACTAGGTTAAAATATTGTGTGATACACTTTTTAATAATATACGAAGTTATATTTTAAACATTGTGTATTTATGTAAGGTGAGCGGTCCGATCTACCATGATTCGTTTAGTGTCGACAAAACCGGCCAGTTGGAAACGAGTCGCCGGTGGGAGCGGAAAACCGGTCTTTCGGTCGGATCGGTGTTACGGTGCTGTTTGGCTTCTATTTTTAGTCGTTCTTGTCGGATCTAGTCCCTAGCAGCTTCGATTTACCACATTAGATGGATTGACGGTACAAACAATGGCGTTGTCGTCGGTGTCGTGAAGCCGATGGTGAAATCGGAGGAGTCCACAGGAGAAGAAAGAAGATAAAAGGATGGTGAAATCGAAGGTGAATCAGATGGTGAAATCGGAAGTGAAACAGATGGGGAAGCAGATGATGACATCGGAGGTGAAAGACACCATGAGAGAAGAAAGAAGATAAAAAGTTTTTTTAGAGAGAAATGAAAAGTTGCTAAAGGAAGATGAAGAATGATTTGACTATAAAAATGATATTTTTACCGACAATATATGGATAATAGTTGTATTACTTATTAAATATGAATAAATGTTTATTTTATTAAAGGTATTAAAGTTGATGTTTAAATAATTTTTTTATTACTAATAAAATGTTTTCATTTTCTAGTAGAGTTTTATTTATAAACTTTATGTGCATTTATATATAATATTACATATATTTTTTTCCGGTTATAAATCCGGTTCGACCGGTCCGACCAGTGAACCGGTAAGAAGACCGATTCGATCTCCGATCCGGTTCTGAAAACATTGAAATAAACACATATATTACACATATTTGAAAATTTGAAGTTAACACATTTGAAAATTTAATTATGAATAGTTATTAACTAACGAATATTTATTTGACATTTGAAGTTAAAATATTTCTTTCTTACATTTATTATTATTTATAAGGGAAGAAAAAACGGGAAAATCAACTATTAAATAAACTAGAATGGTGACACTGTGTGCAACTTTATTTTTATTTATATATAAGATAAGATAAAGATGTATAGATCGGTAAATAATCATATTAATCCATAAAACTAGTCGTTAAACAATTATTAGAAACTTCTTTTTTCTTTCTAAATGGCAATTATTAGAAACTTTTCCGTGTCAGAAGATCTTGCATTTTCAAATGGTTTGTTTCAAGCTCATGATATAAGATGCATAATTTGTTTCAAGCTTCAATTTACACATGATTTGTGCTTATTGATTTGGGGCATAGTTGACAGTGGCAACCTTCCGCATATATACGTTCAAGGTGTCTTTTATCAACTTTTTGATGTTCAAGTGATCTTCATTGGATATAATTTCAACTGTCCATATGCTTAGTTCACGCAACTTAATAGATCCTTCATAAAATCTCGTTTAATCCGCACTCGGCTACAGCTTCACTCCCTGCAATGGCTTTGCTTTGCACTTTCTTCCTCGCGGCTCGTATCATTTCTGCTTCTTCTGTCTCTGCTCGTGGTTGCAGTTTTATGGGATGGACGTCTTCCGCTAGGGTGTGGTCACGCTTACTCGGCTTCTAATGTTTCTACTTATTTTGGCTGTAATTGTTTTTATAATTTGGTGTTCTAGTGATTCTCTGTATAGTGTGTCCAGCTCCCCGCTAGTTTATTTAATAAAATTTTCTGACGTTACAAAAAACAATCTAGTTTAGTTATTCATAAATGTAAATCAATATTTTATATAGTTTCCAAACTTGATGAATTTCATATATCTTAAAAGCCAAAATATTATTTAACTAATTATTTATACTACTGTATAATACTAACATTTTAAAATAATAATTTAATTTCAATCAAATTTTAAGATACTTAAAAATAACATTGTTACATTTGGTACAAAACTAATACATAAAAAATTCATCATTTACAGTTTTATCCCTATATATAGTTATATAAATATGTTTGTGTCCCATATTGACTTGAGGGGGAAAGTAGTTCATGGTCTTCATGTCCTTAGGTCATGAAAAAATTATATCTTTTCCGGTTAAACTTTTTTATTGTTCATTGTTGTGATTTTGTGGTTTATAGAATCTGGTTTGAATTTGATTCTTTTTGTTAACATGGCAAGTATGTACTGTTTAAGTTTGAAGTATTTAGTGTTTATTTTTTATCATTTCAATTTATCTTTGGTTCATATGTTTTGATTTGAATCTGGTGCTCCATATTAACATGATAGGTATGTGACATCCAAGTTTGAAGCACTATTAGAAATTTGAATTTTGATGTAGTTTGAGTTTGTAAGAGTCTATTGATATTACAAGAATAATATATTATTGTTTTATCTTGAACTTTAAATGATGAAAGATTTCATTTTCAAGTGAGGCGAAGTTTGAACGTTGATATTTGACATCTTAGAGGACGTCTACATTTCTCCCGTACCAATAATCCGTTTGTTATATAATTGTTCAAAAATAACTACATGCATTGTAACAAAAACTGTTATCTTGCTGCGTAGCGTAGAGTAACTTCTTACAGTAGTACAAATTTTTTTTGTTATCTCACATCATCCAAACAAAAAAATAAAGAAAAAGTTCATCACTTATAAAAGCGAGTTCATCTACTTAAGGGAAAAAAAACCAGTACTTTACGAATTCTTTGTCATGCAAGGTAATGAACAAGTTATAACTTTTCCAGTTAAAATTTGAAAGTGCTCATTTAATTTTGATTTTTATTTTTATTTTTGGATTATACAGTTCGATTTGAATTTGGTTCTCCCTATTAATATGGTAAGTATGCCATGTTTAGGTTTGAAGCATTTTTTTATAAAAGTTTATAAATTTATGTAGTTTGGGTTTATAAAATTAATATTATATGAAAATCATATATTAGTATTTTATCTTAAACTTCAGATCCTGAAAAATTTAGATTTACAAGAAAAATATCGTTTGGACTTTAACCTTTGTGATTTTAAAATACGTCAATAATTCTATTATACAAATCATGTGTTATTTATTTAATTGTTCAATAAAAACCAAGTGTAGAGTAACAAAAGACATTATTCCGTGGTGTAGCACGACCTACTACTATATATTAACACATTACATAAAACTTTATAAATTTATAAATAGGCAAATATATGTAATAACTATTGTAATCTTTTTAATATGGAATTTAGGGTGAATTCTTATTTTATTTCCAATGATTTCGTCACATTTGTTGTTATTATTTAAATGGATTTTTCTGGCATCTAGCTTCCTAAAGTTATAAAAAATTGTCATTTTTCATCCAAAAATGTTACCACTGATAAAAGAAGTTAAACATATAAATTGACACACATACTTTTTGAAATACAAAATAATAACCTCAGTTACATAACCCTAATCGAGTAAAATTGAATTAAAACTTCTGCTTGTGTTTCACCAGCCTCGACAATAAGAAAAGGTTGCAATCAACATTAGAGCTTAACCAACCATGGACATGCTCCTTTGCTCCTATGGTTTATCGTATCTACTCCCTTACCTCATCTCGATCAGTCACTTTGCCATAAGGGGATTGTTTGCATGGTTATGATTGTGAATCATGAATAGGAGAAAGAATGACTAGAGGGAGTAGTCTTCATTACACAACAGGTTCTAACCGCCACCTGACACTAGCTCCAACCTCTTCCTTCATTGATAAAGCTAACAATATTGTGATTCCGACCGATAATAAAAGTTTCATAGATGAAAAGTTGAAAGATCCAATGTAGTCTTGAATGGAACAATGATACATGAATGTATTTTTTACAACAATACGTAATCATAAATTAGTATTTTGTTAATATATGTAAAATTACATGACTGCACCTTTTAATGATGGGTGTTTTGCATTTTAAATTAAAGGAGTTATGCTTTTGGATGAATTGTTTTAAAATGATAACTTTTTAAACCTTGGAGAGCCAAATATAAAAAATAATCATTTTGAATGAAATGACAAATGTGATTATAGAGTAAGAAAAAAAAACAACAATTCACTCTAAAATTTAATAAAGAATTTATACTATTTATAAGCCTACCTGCTAAATTCCATAACACGTTCATATATTTTTGACTTAGTTAAAACACGATTGTATGTATAAGATAAGCATTAATGTGTTACTTAGCTCCATCAATAATCTTTTCATATACACCAATCATATCATTGATTTAGTTATAAAAATATATATCACCATCGGCTGGCTTAGTATCATTGATTTATTAAAAAATCAGATTTGCAGACCAAGAGTGGCTCACCTAATCTGTGTGAAAAGGAATACAGAAAGTGTACATAATGATATCCCTGGTTATAAGGTTAAAGGTTCAAGTTTACGCTATAAGACACTTGTTTGATTTCGATTGATGATATTAAAAGAGGTTAAAAAACATTTCTGAAACAAACACCCTCTAAGGAATGTGTTAATTCTCAAAAAGATAGATGAGTGGTGTGATTATTATGAGATTCATTAGGATTTTGTGGAGTTGAATATGATTTTGAAAATAATATTAGAGATCTTTAGGTTGCTTAGTTGTATAATGGAAAAATAAAAAAATAATCTATTATAAAGAGAGAAATGCAAAGAAAGACATAAAAAATTCATATAAAGAAGGGAGAATGTGATTTTAGTAAGTGTTTGAAAATTGTTTCAATTATAAATGGTAATGAGTCTCTATGATAGTTAAAACATGTATACATGTTTACTCGGTAAATCAAGTTGAAAATATACAAAAACACATCATGTATCCATCTAAAACCTTTATTTATTAGTAGGCTGTATCTAGTAATTAGTAATGATAATTTATAAATTATAAAAAAGGTTGAGCAATTTAGTTAATGACATTTTTTGTAAATATCTAAATTTTTTTTGTTAATATTATATATAGTAGGCAAAAAAACAAGTCTACCTTTTCCCGAGCACGCAAGGTTTCGAGCAACAAGACCCCTTGAGTTGTTACATGGTCATTTGTGTGGACCACTATCACCAAGCACTCCATCTGGAAAGAAATATATTTTCTTATTATCGATGACTACTCACAATTTATATGGGGTTTTCTACTTAAAGACAAGGATGAAGCATTTGGAATATTTAAAAGATTCAAAGCTCTCATCAAAGGTAAAAAAGGTGCAGAATTTGAACTTTTCGAATCGATCGGGGAGGATAATTTGTCTCCCATGAATTCTTGGAATTTTGTTATCAAGAAGGAATTACTAGACATTACTCCGCTCCACATACACCCCAATACGTTGTAGTAGAACGACATAATAGAACTATTGTTGGTACAATTTGAAGCATGCTACATGTCATGAAAGTTGCACAACGGTTTTGGGGAGAAGTTGTGAGACATGCGATCTATATTCTAAACCGTGTACCTACAAAGCATTACTGCAGAAGACCTCGTATGAAGCATACAAAGGTTCAAAACCAAAACTTCATCATTTACGAGTTCTTGGGTGTGTTGAATATGTAAAAACACCTTCAACGACAATGTTGAAAAAATTTGACAACCGAAGCTCTCCCATGATTTATCTCGGTTCCAAAACCAGATCCAAAGCCTACCGAATGTATGACCTGATTCGAAACAACATACATGCGAGTAAAGATGTATTTTTTTAATGAAAAACAAGGATGGAATTGGAGTAAAAAGGAAAATAATATGAGTGAAGAAAGAAAGCTTGTGATCAATTTTGAAAAAGGAGTTGAAAGTTATCAAGACTATAGCCATGAGTTACCAGCCCATTCAAATAACCAAAAAGTCTATTACGAGTATACTTGGGCAACAAAAAGTAGAACCTATGACTCCAAGAAGGCCTACTCGAACCCCTATTATTCCTAAAATAATTCAATGATTTTATTCTAGATGGAAAAGTTTGTGATGAAGACAATAGGAAAAAAGAAAGTGAAGATCATGAGCTACTCTTAACTCAAGAAGATGAATAGGTGATTTATACCGAGGCATTCAAAGTAAAAGAGTGGGAACAAGCTAGAAATTGCATCTATTGAAAAGAACAAGATATGAGAATTGGTTGATCTACCTAAGGGTCAAAAACCCATTGGTTTAAAATGGGTTTACAAAATCAAGAAGCACGCCTTGGGAATGTTCAAAAATTTAAAATTGATTTTAATGAGGTGTTTGCCCCCGTTGCACGGATTGAAACCGTAAGGTTAATTCTCCCTTAGCGCCCGAGAATGGTGGGAGTTACACCACCTAGATGTAAAATCCGTGTTCCTACACGGTGATCTAAACGAGACGGTTTTGTCTCTCAACCGAATGGTTTTACGAAGAAAAGAAAAGTCTACAAATAATAAAGGTCCTTTATGGGTTAAAACATGCACCACATGCTTGAAAATTGAAACTTGACAAAGTTCTAAAGTCACCTAAATTCCCTCGATGTCAACATGAAACGGTGGTTTATAATAAATTTATCAACAACAACATAGTAATTATTGGTGTGTATGTTGATGATTTAATAGTAACAGGTTCAAATTGTGAAGAAATTACAAAGTTCAAAATACAAATACTCTTTTTATCATGGAATTGAAGTTTCACAATCCTTGAATGAGATTGGAATTAAGCAAGAATGCTATGCTCGAAAGATCTTAAAAGACACAAAATGAAGGAATGCAATAAGTGCCCATTTGAACGAGGTACGAAACTCTCCAAAGATGATATGGGTAAATTGGTAGACACCACTACTTACTGAAACTTAATCGGGTGCTTGAGATATTCAAGACCCAATCTAAGTTACTCCATTGGAATAGCAAGTCGTTACATGCAAGAGGCAAAGGAATCTCGTATGCAAGCCATAAAACATAATTTAAGATATGTAAAAAGAACTATTTCTTATGGTTTAAAATATTCGAGTAGTGGAAGTCGCCACATTTATAGATTTTGTGATAGTAGTCATGGCGTTGACAAAGATGATGGAAAGAGTACTATTGGACATGTTTTTTTGTGATGCCCCTGTAAAGTGGTGTACACAAAAACAAGGGACCATAGCTTTTTCATCTTGTGAGGCTGAGTTTATTGCCGCCACCGCTACCTTTTGGGAAGCTTTATGGCTTAGGGGTTTACTTAGTGAAGTAATCGGGAAGCCCATTCAAAAGGTTATGATATATGTGGAAAACACTTTAGCGATTTCTCTTATAAAAAACTCGGTATTTCACGGGAGAAGCAAACATATAAACGTGTGCTACCACTTCATCCGAGAATGCATTGAGAAGGGAGTAGTGTAAACTACATTTTCGGAGAACAACGGGCCGATATATTGACAAAAGCTTTGGCCCGAGTAAAGTTTGGAGAAATGCAAAAGCTACTTGGAGTAAAAGACTTGTCCACAACCAAAACGAGATTAGAGGGGTGATTGGCAGCCCATTTAATCTCGGGTTGGGTCGTTACCTCGAGTCCATGAGGCAACCAAACCTATCGAACCTATAATGGGCGGACCTGATCGAGCAAATGGTTGGAGTCCTAATCTACTTATCTACTTGGTTTTTAAATTATTTTAAATTAGTATGGATAATTTGAAATCCTGAAATATAAGGGATATTAATTCTAATCTAAATAAAATACTTCTTTTCCAAGTTTTTAAACTCTATAAACAACAAAGCATATGGGAGAGTTAATTGTATATTTGATTTTCTTTAAGCAAAAAAAGTTTTTCAAATCGATTGAGTTGTGATTTGAATATTGTTTGAGTGTGTTTCTATACAATTTTCAGTGAGAACCCTCAAAACAAGTAACTTTGTTGACCAAAATTACAAATCACCGAACTTACATATTCCTTTCCTTTGCCTAATTAATATCATGTAATGTGCGTAAAAAATGTAAAGAAAAGACGAGCAAATCATGACATCATGACCAATGCACTTACAAAGAAATTTGTTACGGTCATCAAAGTGTCTTTTACTATAATAAATGAATAATTGTATTCATTGCTTAACGACTTTTTGTAAAATCAATTTATGTTATTCTTTTTCTTTCTCCTTTTAGATAATAAAATAATTATGTTTAAACTTAGGCAATCCTCACTTCAAGTTACTTAAGGCAATCTTCAATTTAAGTTACTTCAAACTATAAAATCAATCCATCTACTTTACAATATAAGTTTATATCCTCTTTTTGTTTTGTATTTTCGGGTGTAAACATGCTCTCTGTATTAAACTAGAAATTCAAATTTTAAATTAAAACTAGTGTTTAACAAACTCAATGAGTAACTTTCTAATACTGGTAATATAAAATGATTATACATGTTTGTATATTCTATGACACTTTTTACTATAAAGTTTCTATATTTTCTTTTTCCTAAAATCAACACAACCATTAATTTCGAGGAAGCCACCAAAGTACGTAGATAGTGTGACACCCGGTAATTCCATGTTAATGCAGTTACCTCCATTAGTAGCGCTCCATTAACCCAGTTAGTTTAGTGAAGTCTTGCATGCAAGTCACGTGTCTTGACACAAAAGTATGTTCTCAAACGTTGGTGAAAAAAATGAAATATAATATTCATGAGCAATTAAATTGTGAAATTATATGATTTGTTTGCAAACGTATATGTATCGTTATTCGATGAAATTGTGTAATACGTGATTTCGTGATACATATAAATTATACGTTGTGCCTTAAATAGATGTATTATAAGACGTCGTCTATATAATATACGAAGGCTCATTTATTAAATTCAATATGTTAGACCTCGTTAATTAGTTCGGTTCTTGTAAAATAACAAAAACCCGACTTGAAGCCAAGTGAAAGCCTACCTAAGTTCCAAACTACACTATCTAGCAAAAGAATAACCCAACCCTAACCCCCATTCACCCAAAAATTATCCCCCACAACCTTCATACCGTTTTCAAGAACAGTAGAGATTCGACAATCCGGAGATCTAACCGTTGGATCGATGCCAAATTTTACAGGAGCTTCTAGACACATAGACGAAGGTGTTCACCATTGGGATTTTGATTTTAAGGCTTGGAGGCTTGATTTTTATTTTTCCGAACAGAGCAGTGCGCCTTGAAAGTTTCCCGGTGGCAGCTGGCTGCGGCAAGTGGAGGTGATGGTAGAGCTCTGCGATACGGACGCATGGCCGCTTGAATCACTCATTTCCGAGTTCTTTTGATATGGTTTCGACCTCCATTCGTATTTTGTCCGATTCGGGTATGGTTCGTGGACGTTTCGAGCAACGAGGATTCATCCATTAACAAATACTTACGATAATTCGTAAGTTCTAGTGAGTCTTATACCTTTTCATGTGTTTTCTAATGCCCATGTGAAACCCTAGTTATCCAAACAAGTATCTAATCAAACAATATATAAAAGTGAATTGTTATTATGCTTTGCCATGATGTTTTTTAACGTTTATATGGATTCAATTGTGATTAGAAGTTTCAGGATTCATGTTAGTTCTTATGTTACTAAAGATAGTAACTTTATTATTTTTGAATGTTTTATGGTTTGAGTTCTATGCGTGATTGTTGATTATTGGTGGTAAGAACATGTTAGTTATAACATATTAACATGATGTAAAGGGTTGATGTGTTGTTCACAGCTTACTTAAAATATTAACTTTTTAGGTTTTTTTTTTTCAAAATTGATCTTGAATTCTAGACATGTTGAGTGAGATGTGAGAACATGTAAACGTGTAGTGGGTGGTTAATTAATAAGAAATAAAGCCTTGTCTTCATACATTGTCTTTATTATTATGGTTGTGTGGTTAGGTACATGCTAATTGGTTCATATAAAAGTGGATTGATGAATTAAATATGATAAACATAGTTTGATTACTTAGAGTTTTTTGGGTTTTTTAAAAAGAATAAACTTTATTGATTTTCAAATTTGTAAAGTGAAATCTATATATGTTAGATGAAAGATGATGGTTGATTATGTGTTAGTAATGAATATTCAAGCATGTTAAAATGTTAACATGTTGAAAACAGACACCTAACCTTAAATTATTAAAACTTAAAGTGTTCATAGCTTATTAAAGTTAGAAACTTTATTGGACTTGTGAATTACATATTGTGTTCTACATGTGTTACATGTGTTATGTAACACCCCAACCCGAGAAGGCTGACGTGTCACTATCACGGTAATCAAAATCCAAAACATCATTCCATTATTCATAACGATTATAAGTTAAATAGCCAAAAAGAAAACACTAGTCTAAATCCAACAGAAAAATCATTATATTAAATTAAATAAAATCTTCTTTATGCAGAATTTCACTCTTCACTCCCTTCCCGGATGACCCTGTTGACCTGACGTGCATGAAACAAAAGCACGTCTGAGCATAACGCTCAGTGAACGGAATAACAGATAACAAAAATAAATAGATATGATGATAACAACGAATAAATGATGTAATACATATATCAAACAGAACATAACCCGAGCTTATAATCATATCATATAATAACTGAACAGAGAGAACATGGGTAGCGAGCCCGTGAACCAATGTGAAAAGGAGTATGGGCAGACATACAAACCATTCACCAGAGTCCTAAATAGAGTGGTGTGCAACCATCCATCAGGAAATACAGAACTAACCTAGGATCGATCCATACGCCTCTAAGAAAATAATAAAATAACAGGATGGCCAATAAAATTCAGAGTCCTCCTTTAGGGACCCCGTGATCTCAGCTCACCGCCACGGTTGGTGCCACGTTATTGATGCCGCAATAACGCATCTTGGTCACCCCCAAGATAGGGAGAGCTCGGGTAACAAATTTCAGAAATATAAAGTAGTCTAGCTATTTATAACAAATCAACAACAAACAAGCTACGTATGACAGGAATCAAACTAGAGACGAACAAGAATCAAATATGAGACAAGAATCAGGAATCCGTACCTTAGTTACACAAAAAAAAGTAAACAAGTCGAGTCCTCTTTCAAAAACCCCGCGAACCTCGAATAGTCGACTACACCAAACCGGATCAAAGGAGACCTTGGTTAACAAGAATGGTTGTTCGCTGCCTTTGGGTCGAAAACAAAGTTGACGAGTTCAACCGGATGGACTGTTGTTAGTTTCAACAACAAATGATTCAACAAGTATGGTGAGATGCGATGATGCCTTGGTCGCTAATAAAAACAAATCGAAAGTCGGCAAGATTCGGTGCCTCACGAATGCTCTCAAGCTCCAAACGGTTTCGAATCAAAACCCAACAATAGAAGGTGGTGTTGCAGCACTCACAATTGCTCAAGCCAAGACACGAGAGATGAGAGTGAAACAGCAGGATGGAAGAGAAAAAAAAGAAAAAAAAAAGATGGGTTCGTGAGATGCGTTCGGGATCTGTTGGGTATAAATTGCCTGATTTGTGAGAGATTTACATCCCATCTATTGTGAGTTTGTTGCAGCCAAATAACCACAAATCCATGGAAACCAATTTGCCAAACAACCCGCGGTGATAGAGTCAAAATGGTAATCCAGTATCGTTGGTCAAACATTGATATCTAGATTTTGACTTTTCCTTTCAAATCCCTTTTATTTTCCTTCAAGTATTATATTATTTTTATTGTTATTATTATATTATATTATTATTATATTATTATTATTATTTCAAGTATTATATGTTACATGTGGTGTGATGTTCTATGATATGTTTGATTAGTCACCTAAACATGTTATTAAGGTTAAGTTACTAAAAGGGTGTTTGTTGATCATGACTTGCTAAAAAGGGGAACTTATCGGTAATAAAGTTTAAATATGAACCATAGGGTGCTATGTGATGGACTTACTTTCTTATCATTACAGCATGACCATAAACAAACATTATTACACTTAATGGGTCACCAACGAGTTGTCAGGTCAAGTTCAGTCAACAAAAGTCGAACTTGGTAAAAGTTGGTCAAACTTTTCATACACAAATAAGCAATGGTATTGTTTGGATGCTTAGGATTTTGATAAACCTACATGATCTTACATTCTTAGGACCTATTGTTATTATAGTTGCTGCATACTGCATTTGCTGTGCCCCCGAAGGTGAGTGTCACTAGTTTACTTACTTTTCTTACTTCGTTGAGGAGGGATAACATACGGTACCTTTACTTTGGATAGTAAAACTGTATGATCACATGCATGTCTACTATATGTACATAGCCTTACTTTTGGATCGTTAATTACATTACTTAGCGAGGAATTTTTTAGTAGTAATATTGTGTCTGACAAACATATCCGGCCTGGTCGTGCCAGCATAACTGGAGGTTAAACGGGTGTTTAAGTATCCTATCATACCGTGTCTGGGAGACATTGGCTTAAGGCTCTACTTTACTTACATCACTGTCAGCTTTGATCGCGAATAATTTGTATACTAGTGCTGTATGAACAGAATTCTAGCTAATTACTTTGATATGCCTGTTCCTAGATCTGCATTTAAACTTGATTTTTGGTTTTTACAAACTTGTGAACTCACAAACTCTATATTGACACTCTTTAGCATGTGTAAGGATTCTGAAGTCTGATGCAACCCAAAACTGCCTAAGTGTTTCAGCAACATGCACTAAGTACTGAAGTGAAGAATGCTTCGGAAGAATTACACAAAGCATTAGAAAATACTCTAAGTGTAATTTCTTCCGAAGCCAAGACCAATATCTTCCGAAGCTTAACATGAAGTCTTCCGAAGCTTGAAGAGACAAAGTCTTCCGAAGCTTCAACCTATGAAGACAGATTTCTTCCGAAGACTTTTAGTACACATGCTTTATCTGATGTACTGTTCCATAAAGCATCTTTTCCGCTGCGTCTCTGATAAGTCACCAACTTACAAGAGTTGGTGAAAAGGTCCATGCTTTTGGTAACTGTACATTGAGGTCTTGAGTCTGAAACTTTCCACTTTATGTACTTTATCCTTTTTGTAATGTATAAGGATGTGAGCTATGGCATGTCATAGTCACAAGGTCAAAAGGCAGATATGCCTTTTGATCCTACAATTGATTTTGTTAGTGTCTAGTCAATTGTATCCAGCTGGCTTTCATAGTATAGCCGGCTGTAGGTTGTAGTATAAGTATTCCAAGTTCTTGTATCTTTCTATATGCTTTGTAACACTTGTAAAAGAACTTGAGAAAGCAATATACTGCTCCCTTGAAAACTATACTTTCTTGTTCTGTCTCTTGCTTTACTTGTGTTCTCTGCATCACCTTTGGTTACCTAGTTCACTGTTTGATTAAGATTTAGTTAATCTCCTCATTGTGTTGTTGTGTTGTAATTGTGTTCAAGCCCTTGAACGATCCTGCAATTGGTATCAGAGCTTCAGGCTCGTGATATAAGATCTAACCATCTTAAGATCCCTCACACACACAAAAACTAAACTTTTTCAAATGGCTTCCATCTCAAAGACTGATATGGAGACTGGAACCATGAACAAATCCCCATTGATCACTCTTGATGACTTCGACACCTGGTGCATGAGGATGGAAGGCTTCATCAGGTCTCTTGACTCAAGAATGTGGGAATCTGTTGAATATGGACCTTTCATACCTAGCACCCCCTCTGCTACCGGTGCTGGTATGATTCCTAAAGATGTGGCCAACTACTCAGATGAAGATAGGAAAAGAGTAGAGATTGACAGGAAGGCCATGACTGCTCTTCAGACTGCTATTCCAAACTCTGTGTACAGAGGTTTTAAGAAGTGCAAAACAGCTAAACAGCTGTGGGATGCACTGAAGCTGATGTATGAAGGCTCCTCTGAAGCCAAGGAGAACAAGAAAGATCTTCTGAAGCAGCAGTTTGAAAATTTCACCTTTAAAACAGGTGAAACCATGACCCAACAATACTTCAGGTATGTTGAGATTGTGGATACCCTTGTGGATGGAGGAGTTCCTCTTGAGAACAGAGACATTGTAAGGAAGTTCATGTCCTCACTTCCTAGGCAATGGACACACTATTGTGTGGTAATCAAGAGGACTGAGAACCTTAAAACTCTTACTCTGACAGAGTTATATGGGATTCTCAGTGGATACCAGATGGAGATGAACTTACAAGGTTCATCTGGCAACTCTAACAATCAAATGGGTTCAGCCCTTCATGTGGTGAAAGGGACAGCATAGAACCCCAACATCATCTCTATGCTACCCTGACAACTCACAAAAGGGTCCTTTCATCACCTTCCCGGAGACACCAAGGGAGAACTTTACTCAAGGGAGTCCATTCCAAGAGACAAGTTCTTCTCAAGCCTTTGTGTCTGCAGATGAAAGCTGTGGAAATTATCTCTTCACTCTTGAAGATCTAGACTGTATCCATCCAGATGACCTGGAATACATGGAGATAGTTCAGCAGATGGCTCTTCTCACTCACAGAGCCAAGAAGTTCTACAAGAGGACAGGAAGAAAATTTCCAAGCAATGCTACCAGTGGAAGTTTGGCCTGGATAAAAGCAAAGTTAAGTGTTACAATTGTAACCTTATGGGTCACTTCGCCAGGGAGTGTAAGGCACCCAGAGCAAATGGGGGTCAAACACAACTCAGACCAAACTTCACCAACAATACCCCTCAGGCTGAGAAGACAAAGCAACATGCTGCGGTTGCTGTTGAAGAGGGAGGATTTGACTGGAGTTTTCAGGTGGAGGATGCTTCTCCAAACCAAGCATTGATGGCTGATCATGATGAAGCCAAGGTATTAGAACATCTTTGCTCCCCTGAATGCATTGCTAAAGTAAATAGATACAGGTCCTACAACCTAGAGATGAGATCTGATCTTGAGTCATTAAACATATTAAAATCTGACTTTAGAAAGTCTGAAAATGATTACAAGTTAAAGATAGAAGACTTGGAGAAAACTATTTCAGTACTAAAACATGAACAAACAGATTTTAGAACTCAGATCCAAGATCTCATCACTAAGTTGACTAAGTGCCAGGCTGAGCTTGTGATCAGCAAAGCCCTGGCAGAGAAAAGTGTTCTTGAAGAAGAGACCTTCAAGAACATGATATCCTCATCCCTACACAATAAGGTTTGTTATCAAAATAGACAGGGACTGGGATCAAATGAGATAGCTCCTCCACACACAATCTTGTCTGTAAGATCTCCTAGGTGTGGAACTTGTGAAGATGAGCTTCCTCTCATAGATCCAGTAAGTGAGGATGATGAAGAAGTGATAGTGAGGAATCCCTCTGAGAAGAGTGAAGAAGAGGATTCCTCCAAGGGCCACTATCCTTCTGAGGAGAAGAAATTAACTGTGATGACCAAGTCCAAGAGAAAGAACTGATCAGGAAGAGCAAAAGGAAAGCAAAGAAGGCTCAAGAAATCAAGGCTACCTTTGATGCTAAGCAGAAACAAGTGTTTATCTCTGCAGGCTTCAAAGCAATAAGGACTGAAGACATCCACCAAAGCCTCTTATCTAAGAGTTCTGGTTCATGTTCAAATCATCTCAGTACAAAGAAGAAGACTGAGCTGCTGTGTACCACTGCTGCACAGCCTGGACCATCAAATTCCAAAAACAGTTCACAGCCCAAGGAAACTGTATCTGAATCTACCAAGATGAAGGTGAAAAAGGAATGTGACCAAGGCCAGTCTTGCTCTCAAAAGGAGATTTCTTTGAAGAAGAAAATGCTGTGTGTTATGTGTGAAAGTACTTCTCATATTGCCAAGGATTGTCCATACAATCCTAAAAGTACTATCCACATGACCAATACAAAGACTTCAAAGAATCTCAAGAAGTCTCAAGCTTCGGAAGGAAAGTCTGTTTCCTTCGGAAGCTCCAAATCAAAGAAGAAGGTAAATGGAAAATTACCTTCGGAAGCAAAGTTGGTCTCGGAAGAAAGGAGTTCTTCCGAAGTACTAAAGTCTACTGCAGTGACTGTAGATTCTTCCGAAGTATCAGTCATTAAAACTTGTGAAGCTCCAAAAGCTTCTAAGGTTTTGAAGGTCAAGTCCAAGACTCCAAAGGTGGTGTGGAAGTCTAAGAAAGACCAAATGACTGAGGTTTCTCCATCAACAACAGCCGAAGATCCCCTCTGTACAACCATAGGATCTATTACTGTTGCATTACCTTCTATTACACTTACTGAACCCAAGACAAGTAAGGCTTGGGTTTCCAAATGTAACTAATCATTTTCTTTGTGCAGGAACAGCTCAAGACAAACAAGAATGTCTGGATAATTGACAGTGGCTGTTCCAGGCACATGACAGGCGATAGGTCTTTACTTCATAATTTTGAGAGAATTGATGGAGGACCAGTTGCTTTTGGAGGAAATGAAGGTGGTTACATTTATGGAAGGGGCAAGGTCACAAATGGTAAGCTCAGCATTGAGAAGGTAAATTTTGTTAAGGAGCTTGGGTACAATCTTCTGAGTGTATCTCAATTTTGTGATCAGAGTCATAACATGCTCTTCACTGAGCATGAGTGCATTGTTCTCAAACCTGGAGTGGTCATTCCTCATGAGCATATTCTGCTCAGAGCCCCCAGGAAAGGGAACATGTACAAGATGGATTTGCAAGAAACATCTCCCTCTGGAGAAGTTTCATGCTTTCTATCTAAAGCAAATAGTGATGAGTCTTTCCTATGGCATAAAAGAATGTGCCATGTAAACTTTAAGAATATGAATAAATTAATTAAACATGATCTGGTAACTGGAATGCCAAAGAAAGAGTTTACAAGTGATGATCATTGTGTTGCATGCCTGAAAGGGAAGCAACACAAGGTATCTCACAAGCCTAAGGAAAAGAACTCCATCACTACTCCCCTACACTTATTACATATGGATCTCTTTGGCCCCACCAGTGTAATGAGTTTAGGAAGGACCTTATACTGTCTAGTGATCACAGATGATTTTACAAGATTCACTTGGGTTTTCTTTCTTAGAACTAAAGATGAGACTCCTGAGATTCTAAAGAATTTCATCTTAAAGATTGAGAATCAATGTGATCACAAGGTCAAAACCATAAGATGTGATCAAGGAACTGAATTCAAGAACCAAATCCTTGATACATTTTGTGATGACAAGGGTATTACAAGACAATACAGTGCTCCCAGGACTCCTCAGCAAAACGGAGTTGCTGAGAGGAGAAACAGGACACTTATTGAAGCTGCAAGAACTATGTTGTCTGACTCTAAACTGCCTATCACCTTCTGGGCAGAGGCAGTTAATACTGCCTGCTATGTGCAAAACAGAGTCTTAGTAGTTAAGACACATGGTAAGACTCCTTATGAACTTTGGCACAAGAGGAAACCTTTCATTGGTTTTCTCAGGTCATTTGGATGTCCCTGCACCATCTTGAATACCAAAGATCAAGTTGCCAAGTTTGCTGAGAAATCAGACGATGGACACTTCATTGGATACTCTTCTCAAGCTAAAGCTTATAGAGTATACAATCTCAGAACTAGAATCATTGAGGAGTCAGCCAATGTGACTTTCAATGAGCACACTCCCAGTGTGGCTGGTTCTGGTCCGGATTGGCTATTTGATCTTGATTTAGTTACCAACTGTTTTAATAAATCTTGTGAGCATGTTTCAGGATCTGCAGAAAATTTAAATACAGGTGATCCTGATCCAAGATTTGAGCTTGGAAGACCTTCAGCTCCAGTTGGAACTACTTCGGCAAATGAGGTTTCTATCAGCACAACAATGACAAATCCAGCTGATACATCTGGCATGCCTTCAAATTCCAGTTCAGAGGCCTCTCAACCAGATAAAGACATCTCAATTGCAGAAGATAACAATGGTGATGGTGAAAGTGATCAAGAATCTCTTGATGCTAATAACTATACCATAGATGATAACATCAATGATGTCACACACTCATTGGATCAAGTTAATCTTGATAAGTGTGATAATGTGGAGGATCAATCTTCAAGACCAGATCTAAATTTCTCAAATTTGGATCTATCTCAGCAACTTGCTGTGATCCCTCAGCTAAGGATCCACAAGTCTCATCCTACTACAAACATCATTGGAGATGTTATCTCCGGGGTAAAGACAAGAGGGCAAACCCATGAAGCAAATGTTTGTCTTCACTCTTGTTTTCTATCCCAGTTAGAGCCAAAGAAAGTTGAGGAGGCTCTAAAGGATGGAAGTTGGGTTGAAGCTATGCAACAAGAGCTGCTTCAATTCAAAAGACAGAAAGTTTGGAACCTTTGTCCTCTTCCTCATGGGAAGACTACCATTGGAACCAAATGGGTTTTTAGGAATAAAAAGGATGATAGAGGAATCATCATCAAGAACAAGGCTAGACTAGTTGTTCAAGGATACACACAAGAAGAAGGGATTGACTACACTGATGTCTTTGCTCCGTAGCTAGACTAGAAGCTGTTAGGATATTCCTGGCATTTGCTGCATCCAAGAACTTCAAGGTCTACCAACTTGATGTAAAGTGTGCTTCTTATATGGAGTGATTGATGAGGAGGTTTATGTCAAACAACCACCTGGTTTTGTAGATCCTGATCATCCTGATTATGTCTGCAAGCTTGACAAAGCTCTCTATGGGCTGCATCAGGCACCCAGGAAGTGGTATGAGACACTGTCTGAGTATCTCTGTAAACATGGTTACAGGAGAGGTACTATAGATGGAACTCTCTTCATCAAAGGACAAGGAAACGACATTCTGCTAGTTCAAGTATATGTGGATGACATCATCTTTGGCTCAACCAATTCAAGGCTCTGCAAAGACTTTGAAAAGCTGATGAAAGATAGATTTGAAATGAGTTCAATGGGAGAACTTAATTTCTTTCTAGGAATTCAAGTGAAGCAGGTTGAAGATGGCATTTTCATAAGTCAGTCAAAGTATATTCAAGATATACTCAAGAGGTTCAACATGACTGATTGTAAGACTGCTAAGACACCCATAGCCAGAAACCACTCTCTTGGTCCAGATCTTGAGGGGGAGTGTGTAGATGAGCACTTATACAGGGCTATGATTGGGTCTCTTATGTATCTTACAGCTAGCAGGCCTGATATCATGTTTGCTACATGTATTTGTGCAAGATATCAAGCTAATCCTAAGATGTCTCACTTAATCACTGTGAAAAGGATTTTAAGATACCTCAAAGGTGCTTCAACACTTGGTTTATGGTATCCAAAGAATTCTAATTTCAATCTGTATGCCTATACAGACAGTGATTATGGTGGTTGCAACATGACTGCAAAGTCTACATCTGGGGGATGTCAATTTCTTGGTGGAAGGGTTGTCTCATGGCAATGCAAGAAACAAACCTGTGTGTCTGCATCAACTGCTGAGGCTGAATACATTGCTGCTGCAAGCTGCTGTGCTCAAGTGCTTTGGATTCAAAATCAGATGCTAGACTACGGATTTAACTTCAAAGAGACTCCTATCCACATAGACAACAACAGTGCTATCTCTATCACTGAGAATCCTGTGCAGCACTCAAGGACCAAACACATCAACATCAGGTATCATTTAATAAGAGATAACTATGAAAAGGGGTTAATTAAACTAGTCAAAGTTCACACAGATGAACAATATGCTGATCTGTTCACAAAAGCTTTTGATGAACAGAGATTTAAGTATCTGATATCAGCTATTGGGATGATCAACTTTGAGTAGATTTTTTCTTAAAACTAATTCTAATTATTTCTTCTTAAAAAATATGTGTGTCCTAAGTTGTCTAGTTCATCACTTTCATAAGCTCACGTTTTCTTTGAATGAAAAACTCTTTTTGAAGACTTTCCTTAGATTCTTGAAAATTTTCTGATACTTCGGAAGATAATGTTTTACCTTCGGAAGAAAAATATGTCTTCAAAATAAATGACTGTCTAAGAGATTTTACCTTCGGAAGAAGTCAAAATTATCTTCCGAAGCTTAAAATTCTCAACTTAGACACTTATTCATTTTTAAGGACTTTTTCCTTCCGAAGCAAAAATTACTTTCGGAAGCTTTGTTCATTCTTATACAAAGCTTCCAAAGTTTATTTCTCTTCCGAAGCATAAATCTTTAAGACTCTCAGGAAAATTCTTCCGAAGTCACTTTAGCTTCGGAAGCTTTTTCAATCAAACTTCCGAAGACAAATTACTTTCGGAAGCTTTTCGAACTCCAAGAAAACTACTTTTTGAGCAAAAAGGTAAACTACTTTTTCAGAGGTGGGACCGACATACGGATTTCAAAGTTTATCCTCTTTCATTAAACTTTATCTGAAATCCTTCTCTCTCATATAAACCCAACGGTTTCCCCCTCTTCTATCATCTGCTTTTCTTCCATACCTAAAACCCAAAGCTTTCTCTCTGAAATTTACTTCCCATTCTTTTCTCTTCATCTCTGAGCTACCTCACAATGGCTGACCTTCCACACAGAAATGATCCTCACTTTGCCATGCAGCTACACAGACAACACAATCAGGTTGCTCTGTTATGCTCTGACAAAGATCCTCATTTCTCAGAGGTTTGCCGTTTCTTGTCTTTGTCTCACTACTTCACCTCCCTAACCATTGATCCTCCTCTATATGAGGATCATTGCTTGAATTCTGGAAGACCTGCCAAGAGGTCATTATGGATGGGGAGAAGGCACTGTCTGCCACAGTGCAGGGGAGAACAATTTTCATCACTCCGGCCATCATCAATCGACATCTTCAGCTGGATGATGAAGCAGGTGAAGTGTTCTTTCCAAAAGAAGCGGTTAATCATTCCTTCGAGCAGATGGGCTATGAAGGAGATTTCTCTGTAAAGACCTTCAGGAAAGGGAAGGTCTCATCCCAGTGGAAATACCTGCTCCATGTGGTTATCCACAGCTTATCAAACAAGCATGGTGGATGGGACCAGATTCCTGAGGATCTCTCCTTTATAGTTCATGGAATGGTTCAGGGGGTCAAGTTCAGGTATTCACAATTTGTTTATACTAATTTACTTGCAAACTTAGACTCCTTAGAATATTACATGTTTCCTAGATATGTTCAACACATTCTTAACTGTGAACTGGGCTCACAGTTGAGGGAAACAGGCAATATTCTTAAACTGGGACAGATGAAGCCCGGCATCTTTAAAATTATGAAGAAGCCAACTGTAGGCTTCTCAGGGGTAGAAACAGCCTTAGTCCCAAAAATGTTAGAGCTCATTGCTCAAGGTGACAACATAGCAGTCCAAGCTAGTGTTGAACCCACACCTACTGCTCTCCTACCCTCTTCACAACCTCCAATATTCATCACCTACAAAAGAAAATCCCAACGAACCCCTATCAGGGCTGAGGTTCCTCAAGCTCAACTGATGAGCTCATTAGCCCAACAACTGTAAGCCTTCACTCTGAGTCTCAACACTCAAGTGAACAACCTTCAGGGGATAGCTACCATCCCCAGCCTTGGATCTAAACCAACCAATTCCCAACCTATCCTTTTACACTGATGAAGACTTAGGATTCAGTGAGTACCATGAGTCTCTCTTCTCCTCCCCTACTCAAAGAGAGATGAGTACCTCTGACTCTCCTCAGTCTATCCCTCATCAGTCACCTATTACTGAGGTGGACACATCTGAACCTGTTCAGGATGTCCATATGGAAGAGGCTCTCACTTTTGAAAGTGATTACATCATTAAGACCTCAACCATGGCAACTCAGCCCATTGGCATCTTAACTGAGGTTGCCAGTGAGCAGAGGAAAACCAGCAGCCAAGAAACTCAAGCTGGTGGTGAGAGAAGGGACTTTGGTCCAATCCTCTCATCCCCCAGTGATTCTTCTGATGAAGATGAGGGGAATTTGAGACTAAAGGTACAACAATTGTCACAAACATGCACCTATCTAGTCTCTAAGGTTAGTCACTTGGAATCTCAGGTGACTACCCTGCAAAACAGGGTCAATGATCAGCAACTCCAGATTTCATATCTGCAGGAAAAACTAGCTGAGAGACCTTTAAGGAGAGCTCAACCAGGAACACAAGAACCTGTGGAAGTGATTGATTTATCCTCCAGCTCACCTATGCAAGTGGGTGATGCTACCAAAAAGGGGGAGAATGTTATCACAACCACAGAACCTGGGAGTTCTTCAAAGAGAATGGACATAGAGGACTCACCATCCTCACTTGCTGTTGTGCATTCTCAGCAACTTCCTCAAGTTCACATTAATGTGGACTCTATAGACTCTCTCATCAGGAGTCTCTTTGAGGAAGGTATACCAAGGGCTGTCTCATCTCCACCACATGGAACTGGCAACTACATCATCAGATGGAGGTATGATGATGACAGAAGAGCCCTCATACTTCACAGAGTTCAAGGTCAACAAGAAGTCTTTCAGTTCCAAAGCCTGAGCTTCTATGAAGGACTGGATTTAGTCAACATGCCACTTGTCAATCCAAGCAAATCTAGACAAGCTGACAGGCTGGCTCAAAGAATCCAAGACAGGATCCTTGCAGAGTTCTCTCTAAGAAGGAGACTTAGGCAATCAGGCAATGTCATCGGTCAACTGGATGTTGAGGTGGACCCTAAGATTAGTTTCATAGGGGAAACCTTGGCTGAAGGCCCAGTGGCAGAACCTGAGACCCTTGTCTCACCATCAACAACTGCTGCAGAGGTCCAAACTCCATCTGAGACACCTGCTGGTGAAGGTGTTTCTCAGCCTCTCTCTGGCCAGAGCATGGAAGCTACACCAAGCAATGAAGGCCAAGCCTCAATCCACCCTGAGTCACAAAGGTCTGTTGGTGACAAAGGGAAAAGGATAATGACTCCTGAGGAAATTGAGGAGGAAGAGAGAGAGAGGAAAAGGAGGCTAAGGGGAGAAAGTTCTTCTGGGTCATCAAAATTCATGCAAGCTGCAATCAGGGCTGCCCCCAGACCAAATACTCAAAATGATGAACAAAGGGCAGTCAGGATTAATTATTTACAGACCAGGAACTATGATGTTGATGAAATCATCTCCCTCCCCTTAGAAGAGTTGAATGAACTGGCTGACATGGAAGTGTCAAGAGAGATAAAGGAGAAAGAGGATGCAAGGTTACTTCTCCAATTCAAAGAGGAGAGGAGACAGAAAAGACTTCACAAGCATACTCCCACTCTCTCTCCAGTTCAAGAAAGTCCTGCACAGGAAGATGTGGCTCCACAAGAACCTCAGGTAGATAAAGAAGAGGATAGAATCAAAATGATAAACTACCTGAGTGCCACAGGCTTCTATCAGGCAAATACACTTCTTCCCCTGTCCTATGACTTCATTGAGTTCGAGTACTTAAAGCAACTTGAGCTTGAGTTAGTCAAAGAAAGAAAAACAACCAAAAGGAAGCTAAGGGAAGAAGCTGCAAAGTCAAGAACATCATTCAAAAGAATGCAAAGAAGTCTGCTGACAGACAAAGAATGATGAGCTTCTTGAAGTCATATGGATTCTCCGGAAGGAGACTTGGTCCCATGTCTCTATCTACAATGGATGAGCATATAAGGGTAATCAAGCAGAAGATTAAAAGTGGTGAACTCATTGACTTGCACTCTCTTCCAAGTCAAGTCCCACCTGAAGTGGAGGTCAAGTTTGAACAACCAGAGACACCTGAACCAGAACCTCCAGCTGAGCCTCAGCAAACTTCATCTTCTGATCCAAGACAGGGTCAAACTCCCTCTCTTCTGAACCTGTGAGGGAGGAACACCCAACTGAGAAAGACACTGATGATCAACATGGTGCTGCAGACCAGTCTTCTCAGTTAAAGACATTAAAGAGGAAGAAGAAAATGGCCTCTAAACCAAAGACTAAAAAGAAGAAGCCAAAGTCATCTACCTCTACACCCCAGGTGAATCAGATCAACCTGAGGAAGTGCATGATGAGGCAGCCCAATCAACTCCTATGCAAGTGGCTCCTCTAGCAACGAGACACCCATCTTATCCTGGACTTACTCTACCAATCCAGAAAGATGGAATGTTATCAGAGATCAAGGTGTTGAAAATGTCTACTCATGGCAAGACATAATCAACTTACCTCTGCATGATCTCTTTGAAATGAGAAGATACTATGAGAGTCTTGATGATCCTGACCATCAAATGAAGAAAGGGATGGTATTGATTATTCTGAAGACTACAAACATTTAAAGATCTTCTAGGTGTTTTGGTAGCATCAGCCTAGGGGGAGTTTGTAAGGATTCCTGAAGTCTGATGCAACCCAAAACTGCCTAAGTGTTTCAGCAACATGCACTAAGTACTGAAGTGAAGAATGCTTCGGAAGAATTACACAAAGCATTAGAAAATACTCTAAGTGTAATTCTTCCGAAGCCAAGACCAATATCTTCCGAAGCCTAACATGAAGTCTTCCGAAGCTTGAAGAGACAAAGTCTTCCGAAGCTTCAACCTATGAAGACAGATTTCTTCCGAAGACTTTTAGTACACATGCTTTATCTGATGTACTGTTCCATAAAGCACCTTTTCCGCTGCGTCTCTGATAAGTCACCAACTTACAAGAGTTGGTGAAAAGGTCCATGCTTTTGGTAACTGTACATTGAGGTCTTGTGTCTGAAACTTTCCACTTTATGTACTTTATCCTTTTTGTAATGTATAAGGATGTGAGCTATGGCATGTCATAGTCACAAGGTCAAAAGGCAGATATGCCTTTTGATCCTACAATTGATTTTGTTAGTGTCTAGTCAATTGTATCCAGCTGGCTTTCATAGTATAGCCGGCTGTAGGTTGTAGTATAAGTATTCCAAGTTCTTGTATCTTTCTATATGCTTTGTAACACTTGTAAAAGAACTTGAGAAAGCAATATACTGCTCCTTGAAAACTATACTCTCTTGTTCTGTCTCTTGCTTTACTTGTGTTCTCTGCATCACCTTTGGTTACCTAGTTCACTGTTTGATTAAGATTTAGTTAATCTCCTCATTGTGTTGTTGTGTTGTAATTGTGTTCAAGCCCTTGAACGATCCTGCAGCATGTTTTTTCACAGGTCATCGAGGTTGGTTGACACACTAGGGCATTCAGTTCAGTATCATGCAACATTTTTGAGACACAAACTCTAATTTATGCTTCTATTTTACTTATCAGCTTTTGTGCATGTTTGCATAGATTTCATTACTTTACTTTTAAAGTTTATTTTTAAACTGTTTTACGTTTTTGCATCTTACTTTAAATTTGAATTTTGGTTTTGCTTGTATTAAATAGTCTTTTACTATGTATGGTTTTGAAAATCATATAGAGTCATTTAGTATAGCTAGTGGCTGAGATCCTAGTATGTCACGTGGCTAACGATAAAACACTGTTTGTAGAAATTGAGGGTATGCAGATAAATCTATAGCCTTACAAGCTCATTCGATACTTAGGTTGATGAATACCAATCAATACCACACGCTCTTTGAGTCAAGTATTCTTTTTGACTTGGAAGGAGCTGGATGTTTAGAACCAAAATACTAGACAAATATACTATTAGTTTGTCCTCTTGTGTTAGGGAGTTAGACTGAGGGTATTCGATCACTAGAGTTAGTAGTTTACTCATGTATAATAGTTTAATTACTTGTATTTGGAAATTTTTTGTTAGTTTGTACATGATTATCTACTATATTTATACTTCTAAACCTATGTTCTTACTAAATTTTTAGTTGGCATAGTTGAGCATGTTTTAGGTAAGGAAAATTAAATTGTTGTTTTGCTCACCCTCGTACTCAAAGACAAACTTTAGTTGCATCTAGTTAGACTTTGAATAAAATAGAGACTTATTTGTTTGTTTGATTCATTTGTTTCTAAAATGAATGTAATCAACTATTCGTTCTGTCACATCCCGACGGAAGCGTGAAATGTTTTTGGGTGTGTCTCACTTGTTCAGAACTCATTGATCAAAAGAATAAATAATTTAACATTCAAGAAATATCATAACATAATATTTACCATAAGATAATTTAAAGTTAGGATTACATCATATCATGAGTAGTCAATCCTTTACAACGTAAAGATCTAGCAGCTACATCTTTAGAGACAATGGAAATGAGCATCCACTGATACACTGAAGTCATAAAGATTAACTATCAGATTCACACACATTAATTCTCCCCAGCCATTATACAGATCAAAAGAGAACACTATGCTATTAGACATGATAATTCCTAAAAAGCATACTCAAAATGATCAACATAAAGTTGGTGAGATCATAGGTTTAATTTTAGACAAAATATTCTTGATGCATCAAATACAACCAACCTTACATAATACTAGATGGTTTATAACTTTCATAACATAATTCATAAAATCAGATAATATAGCATCATAACACTCATCTTATTGGTGCATGAAAATTTTCCTAAGTAGCGCTACCTATATTATCTAACGGTTTCATATCCGAATTAATGGTTGTAACGTAAACGACAATATATCTCAAAATCTTACATAATTGCATCAATCATAAAAACAGTATGCTTTTTCCCCTAAAAAGCTTATAAGAATAAAATGGAGCTATGAGTCTCACCTTTTACTCCAATATATAACCTATAAACAAAACATTTATAGTTTAGAACATATATTTTCTTTAAAATTTTCAGTACCCCAGATTATAAAATTTATTACAAAAATCATATTCAAACATATATCATGAGATTTTTACAGCAAGTGGGTTTTCATAAATCAGACATAACATATTAAAATTTCATATTTCAATATTACAGTTTATTTTCTATAATTTTTATATTACTTGTATAAATTAACAGAAATACCCTGGGCCTCTAAAATTCATCAACTTTTGTCAAGATATGTAGACAAAACGTGTATTACATCAGAATTTTCTTAAGTTCTCAATCATAGCAGAACTTATTTTTATGATTTTTATCCTTCCAACAATATTGGTAAAAATAACAGAATATGTCCTAAAATTCCAATTTTTATACAAACTGCTCTATCCCAATTATCATACTTTGTGTAATTTTTTCATGATTTATTTTATAGCTTAGGTATTTTTTTCCGATTTTCAAATAGTAGATACTTCTAAAATTCATAACTTATGCATAAATTCAAATTAAGTCACAAAACATTTTCTACAAGTCCTTTAATGCATCAAAATCAACATATAATTTTTTCAGCTTCTTTCCAGGTACGGTTCTTCCAGCAGAAAAATTCTTTTCCAAACACTTAAATAATTTATATAAATTATTTTATTGATTATAATTGCACCAAAATTTGCAAAACCTTGATCCTTAATATTTGTAATATATCTACTATTTTTATTCCCACAATTACAGTCATTTAAGTAGTATAACGATTTTATCAAGTTTATACATAATTTCAACCCTTATTTATAATCTTTTTGTTCAATTTCATAATTTTATCATACTTTTCAGATTTTTCAAACATTTCTTATTGATTTCTGAATATCATGAAATATTTGTTGGTTTCAGGCCCAAGATTACACACTCACAAACTATCTTACTTTCATAACTTGCAATCATACATACAAATAAACTAAAAAGCATGATGCAAACATAGGTCACTACACCTATAAAATAGATCATTAATTAACTCCACTACTCCACTACTTAAACTAATTCAAAATGAAAACTTGATGTATAATTTAAATAACACATGACTTAAATATTAGACCCGTGACCTGACCTTAACCCGATCAAGATTAATCCAATATTCACCCCCTTAATCTTGATCTCGGTTCTTACTACTTGCTCGTTGATTGAACCACATAGGTTCGATTCTTGCTACTTGCTTTAAGAACTTATAGTTCTTATCTCTTGCTCTATTCTTGCTTGCTATCTTCTTGCTTCATTGAATCAATTCATCTTGCCTTTACTACTTGCTATTTACTCTTGCTCTTGCTCTTGCTCTTCTTTCTTTTTTGCAACCTTGCTTCATTATATAGATTTGCTTCTCCCATCTCATAGCTACCAAAGAAAAACAAACACAAAAAATATAGACATTTTCTTTTCTTCGTATGATAGCAAGCCCACACTTCAATTGAATGCTATATTATTTTGTTTGACTTTTCAAATATCTAATCATCGCTTCAAGTTCCTGATCGCACTATATTATAGAATCACAAAGATTTGTCTTCAGAAATTGTTTCTTCCTTCTAACATATTTGCGTTCTTCAGTTAGTCTTTGATCACATAGATCTTCCTTGAATCTGATAAGTCGAATCACACCGATTTATTTGGCTCTTTTTCTTTCTCAAGCAAACCACCGGTCATGGTTGTATCATCCGGTCTCGGTCTTTCTCTCTTCTCTTCTCGGTCTTATTGATACGGTCTTCTTGATCTCTTCGCTTTCAAGCTGTCAGTCTTTGTGTAGCTTAACGGTCTCTTGGTCCTTCTTCGGTCTTTGCTGCTGTAGCAGCCGGTCTTCACATCTCTTCCTGTGATTCACATGGAATCACCACCCTTCTTCATCGTCTCCAACCATCGGTTGCTTCTACTGTCGTTCCGATGATCGTTGGCTTCTGATCAACCCTTAACAAAGCTGTTGTGTTTCTTTTCCCCTCGCGATATGCTTTCGAAGATAGCACCAAGGCTACTGCCCTTGATTTCTTTCTTTAGACTCTCAAACCTTCTTAACTTGCTTGTATAATCAATTATGATGGTCGATCGTTCTCTCCCCTACAACCAAAAAAGGGGCTGCTCCCCTTTCTCCAAAACGACTTTAAAATCAAAGTAGTCGCAATGTTTAGCTGTGTGCGTTGCGCCCCTGCTTCACCTACCTTCTTGTATGCTTTCTTGCTTTCTTATCAATTTTCTCTGCCATTCCAATCGAAACCTTCACGTTCTCACCGCTTCTATCGTCTTTCTTTCTGCTCACCTCTCCTTCTTCAGCCCTGCAGCCAAGGGCTGCTTCCTATTTCCGAAATCGACTCTCAAAATAGCTTTCTTTTCTAACCTTGTGCTCTGATACCAAATGTTGGTTTTAGGTCCAAGATTGACAAACTATCTTACTTTCATAACTTGCAATCATACATACAAATAAACTAAAAAGCATGATGCAAACATGGGTTACTACACCTATAAAATAGATCACTAATTAACTCCACTGCTCCACTACTTAAACTAATTCAAAATGAAAACTTTCTATATAATTTAATAACACATGACTTAAATGTTAGACCCGTGACCCGACTTTAACCCGATCAAGATTAACCCAATAATATTTGTGGTGTTTGATGAAACTTTTCATGTCTTAATCACAAAGGTTGTTTATATGTGTTGTTTTAAACACATATAACTTATGGTTTTGGTTAGTTTAAGAGTTGAAACCTTGATTTTGATAATGAGAGAGGGCAAGAATAGTTGATGGTAGCTTCTTTCTTTGATAAACCAAATTGAATGATTAGCTTGAGCTTCAAAGTCTTGATTTTCCTTCAAACCGGTGCAAGAGATGTTGAGCATTCAAATAGAGAGAACCGAAAGTGTAAAGAGTGTGGGAGATGGTGGTGATATACGGGTTGTGTGGGGTGACCGTGAGGTGAAGAGTGGCAATGGTGATGGTTGTTACAAGGTGACCGGGAGCTTAAAGAGAGAGAGAGAGAGTACTATTGTGACCGGGTTCAAGGTGGTGGAGTGGTGTGAAGGTGATGGTGGTTGAGATGGTATGTGGTTGTGTGGTTTGTGTCCATCGGCCGAGAGGTACCATATAAGTGGAGTTTGGTAATGTTAGCTCTAGACTTAGGGTAGTGATGTGGTTAGTATAGCCTTCATTAGTTGGCCTTTAGCTTGCTATGTGCATGCTTAGAAGTCTCAGTGTCAACCAAGAATAGGTGGCGGTTTGGTGCTAATGACTCACCTAGTCATTTAACCGAGGGTTGTTATGCTTAATCAGGTAGTTTAGTTGCTTTAATGAACCGAGTTTTAAAGTTTAGGTTATGCTTAGGTTGAGTTTTTGGTGTTAAAGGTTTGATTGGTTTTTGTTGATATTAAGTTTCCTTGATGATATATTTGTATTGTGGTGTTTGGTTGGGTTGTGTTTTGCTTTATTTGGTGTATGTTTTGATGTTACATAGTTGTGATACTTGATCATGTAATACTTGATATCAAGAACTTATACATATAAATACATGCACACGTAAATTTGTGCATGCATGCAACCATGCATATAACAATATATATATATATATATATATATATATATATATATATATATATATATATATATACATAAACACGTAATATTATATGGGGTTAGTCAAATAATAAGTAACATGTATGAGAAATTTATTTATATATTAATTTTGCCTAACCTTATTTTTAGGGTTGTCACATTCTCCCCCCGTAATAATAATTTCATCTTGAAATTTACTGAAACGTAATGTCTAAAGTTGAGGAGAACTTATCTGGTTATCGACTTCAACAAATGGGGATACTTTCTCATAATTACATCTTCTCTTTCCCAAGTAAATTTTGGACCTCTTTTAGCATTCCACTTAACATTTACCATAGGAATCTTATTTCTTCTTAATCTTTTTACTTCTTTATCTAATATGGCTAATGATTCTTCCATCAAATGAAGCTTCTTGTCTACCTTTATTTCCTGAACTGGAACTTTTGATGTCTCATCTGCTAGACATTTCTTTAGGTTGGACACATAAAAAATATTGTGCACTTCACTTAATTCTTAAGTTAGATCTAACTTATATCCTACCGAGCCAATTCTATCAATGATTTCAAATGGGCCAACATATCTAGGATTCAACTTATTCCTTCTTTCGAATCGAAAGATTCCCTTTGTGGGTGATATCTTTAAATAGACCTTGTCTCCAATTTGAAATTCCAATGGTTTTCTTCTTTTATCGGCATAACTTTTCTATCGATCCCTGGCGGCTTTTAGTTTATATTTAATTTCAAGGATCTTATCTGATGGTTTTTTGTATTAATTTAGGACCTATAAGTTGTCTGTCTCCTATTTTATTCAAACATAGGGGTGATCTACACCTCCTCCCATACAAGGCTTCAAATGGGGTCGTTCCAATACTTGAATGGTAACTGTTATTATAAGAAATTTCTATTAAAGGAAGGTGTGTATCCCAATTACCCCCAAAATCTAATACACAAGCTCGTAACATATCTTCCAAAGTTTGAATTATTTTTCACTTTGTCTATCCGTCTGTGGATGATATGTTGTACTCAGACTTATCTGAGTTCCTAAGTCTTTTTGTAAAGTTTGCTAGAATCTGGATGTGAATCTACTGTCTCTGTCTATTATAATTGAAATGGGTATCCCATGTCTGGATACAATTTCCTTTATGTAAATCCTTGCCAACTTTTCCATTTTATAATCTTCCCTAATTGGTAGGAAATATGCTGATTTAGTTAATCTATCTATTATAACCCATATGGTGTCATATCCATTTGAAGTTCTTGGTAGTTTGGTTACAAAATCCATGGTTATCTGGTCCCATTTCCATTCTAAAATTTCCGGTTGTTGCAAATATCCTAAGGGGTTTTGGTATTCAGCTTTTACCCTTGAACAAGTATCACACTTTCTTACAAATTCTTCAATCGATTTCTTTATACCTGGCCACTAGTATTGACTTTTCAAATCTTTGTACATCTTGTTATTTCCTGCATGTACATAATACCTTGATTTATGTGCTTCTTGTAGAATAATCTTTCTAAGTATAATATCATCTGGTATCCAGGTTCTTCCTTTGAATTTCAGAATTCCATCTGTATCTTCTTCCAAATATTTTATTTGCCCTTTTATTGTTAACTTATCTTTTTGTTGAGCTTCCGAATTTGACTTGTCAATTCGGAACGTAATTCCATTCTCATGGCGCGTACTCGTAATGGTTTTATCCTCTCTTTTCTACTTAAAGCATCAGTTACTACATTTGCTTTTCCTGGATGGTATTTGATCTCACAATCATAATCACTTAATAATTCTACCCATCTCCTTTGTCTCATATTCAGCATTTTCTGATCAAATATATGTTGTAAAATTTTATGATTTGTGTAGATTGTACACTTTGTTCCATACAGATAATGTCTCCAGATCTTAAGTGCAAATACGACTGCTGCTAATTTCAAATCATGAGTAGTATAATTCCTTTCACTTCTCTTAAGTTGTTTGGAAGCATAAGCTATTACCTTATTCCTTTGCATTAAAACACATCCATATTCCTAACATGAGGCGTCATAATATACAATAAAATCGTGAGTTCCTTTTGGTAATGCTAAGATAGGAGCACTATATAACTTACTCTTTAGTAGTTCAAATGCAGCTTTTTGCTTTTCTTCCCAAATGTAGGGTTTATCTTTTTGAGTTAATTCTGTGAGAGCCTGGGCTATTCTTGAGAAATTTTCTATGAATATTCTTTAATATCCTTCCAAACCTAAAAATTAACGCACCTCTGTTGGTGTTTTTAGATCTTCCCATTTCTTAACGGCCTCTATTTTTGCTGGATCAACCTGTATCCCATGTTGATTAACTACATGCCTTAAGAATTGCACTTCCTTTTTCCAAAATTCATATTTTGAGAATTTTGCATATAATTTTTTCTTTCGTAGCAATTCCAAAGTCAATCTTAAGTGCTTCTCATGATCTTCCTTATTTTTAGAATAGATCAAGATGTCATCTATGAAGACTATGACAAATTTATCTGAATATGGTTTGCATACCCTATTCATTAGATCCATAAATATTGCGGGAGCATTAGTTAACCCAAATGACATTACAAGGAATTCATAATGACCATATCTAGTCCTAAATGTAGTCTTTGGTATGTCCTTATCTTGAACTTTTAGTTGATGATATCCTGATATATAAATGAAGGTGTATTATATGTTATTAAATTAAAATTTGATATATGAAGTACTTTGTAAAAATCAAAAGCCATCCACTTAGGATTTATGTTGCATAAATTAATAAAATATTTAATTTAACTTTAAAACAAATAAAAGAACATAATTAAATGTTCAAGTTGTTACAAATTAAAAATATATAGTCTTAAGGTTCACGTACTTTTTGATTTTATTATAAGTGATCTTTTCTAAACATGAATAATAATTTCATAACTGATAGAGTGGGCGGATTAAGGAAAATAGAGTGTAATGCTTTTCTTTTAACATAATAATACATATAACAATTTCAAAGAGTTAAAAATAAAAATGATTTTTAATCTAAAAATATTAAAAAATCAATAATCTTTCACTACTACAGAAAAAAGTATTTGCCACGGTCAAATCCGTAGCGAATCCATAGCAAAACGAGTGTTTGCTACGAGTTTGCTACGAATTTGCTACGGATTTGGTTTGTAGATGATACTTTCGTCGCTAATTTATCTTGCTACGGAATTTTGCTACGAACTAATACTTGCTATGGGTTTAGCTACACAAATTGGCGTCGTTAATTTAGCTATGCATTTGGCTATGAATATTTACTATGGAGTTTGCTACAGAGTTTTGTTTGATTTTGGCTACAGAATTTTTGCTACGGAAAGGTTTGCTATGGTTTTGCTATGGATTTTAGCCACGGTTTTGCTATGGATTTTAGCCATGGTTTTGCTATGGATTTTAGCCACGGTTTTGCTATCGATGATTTTTTAGGAGTTTGCTACAAATATATGCTATGAAATTTAGCTATAGGTTTTCTATATTTTGGCTATGGAAATTAGCTACGAAATTTGCTGTGAGTTTTATTATGCTTTTGTTACCAATTTTGCTATGAATTTGCAATTAGTTTGTTAAGGATCTTATAAAATTATTGTTACAGATTTAGCTACGAATTTTGTCTAGATTTGTTGAAAGATTTGTTTTTCATAATGTTATTCAACATTGTAGATACATATGTACCTAGTTTATGAGCTTAATGTAAAATGTATTTCATGTCTTACATATATGTAACAAAATGGGTATGAATGAAATATAATGTGTTTTTGATGCTTATAATGTTTAATATTTCATTGATTATTGTGTGTTAATGCATATTGAACTAACTATATAAGTTTGTGGTTGTTTACAAAGTTCTTAGTCAATAAAGATTGAGAAACATGCTTAAACTTAATCGTGTGAAGTTCTCATGCGAATGGACCATGCTAATGGGCCATACGCATGAATACTTCATGCTAATGAACCAGTCGCACGACTGAACCAGAAGACTGGATCAGTCCCACAGTTGTAACATGAAATTGACTCAGTCGCACGATTGAATCTTCAATCGTGCGGATGGATCAACCACATGCTTCAATCGCGCGGATGGATCAACCACATGCTTCAATCGCGCGGATGGATCAACCACATGCTTCAATCGCACGACTGAACCATGCAAATGGTTCAGTCTCACGAATGAAAAACCCTAACCTATAAATACCACTTAATTCATAGAAAAACGTAACAATTCGAATCCCTATGCATTAAATTGTACCCTAGCCGTCCAGAGATCCTAGAACACCTGTTCCAAGTTCATAGATCGCAGTAAATCATAATACTATCGTTCTTAACGTTTAGTTTCATTCTTGGATTGATTATACTAGCGTTCTCACCGATTGGATCGCCAATCAAATAGGATTCCGCACTATTTGGTTTGGTACACATGTAAATCAGTTAGTACTCTGTACCAAAAACGGTCCTAACAAGTGGTATCAGAGCTTTGGCTCTTGATTTGCGTGTGATTCAGTCGATTTTGATATAAAAATCATGTTTTTCACTCAAAAACGTAATCTTTTGTGTCAAACAGTGTTTTCGACGTCTCCAGGTCAAAAAGTTAACCTTTTTCGGCATACGGCAATTAGGGTTAGTGAAAAATTGATGTTTTATCGTCAAAGTACCTAAAACCCTCGAATTTTCAAAAACCAGCAGCTTCAGTCGCACGATTGACTCAATCACACGACTGGACTCATACGCACATCCCATACGTACGATTACTTAGTCATTCATCCATTCGTACGACTGAACACCCTATTCGCATTGTTCATCCGTACATGTCCAATCGCACGACTGAGCCATCCGCATTTGTTCAATCGCACAATTGAGCCATTCGTATTGTTCAATCACACGAATAGCCCAATCACATTCTTTCATTTGCACAAGTACAAAAGTTTGTTTTAAAATCAAAAGTTAATAGCAATGAAAGATCAGTATTTAGCATTCACCGCAGGTAGAGATTCACGGATCTAGAATCTATTTCTTCTGGAAAATGAAGTGGGGAATCATAATAAGCCTCCTAAGTTGATAACGTTAGATGATTACCTATAATGGAAGCAAAGGTTCGAGATCTACCTAAATGGAGTAGACCCAAATATGTGGGAATCAATAGAGACAGGGTATAGCATCCCGGTCGGTGCAAATGGAGTTAAACTTACCTTAGGAGGGATGACTGATGGACAAAAGGTAAAGTACAATGCAGAGAAGAAGGTGTATGCTTTGTTAACTCAGTCCATTCCTAAGAATATATTTCATCAGTTCTCTAAGAACAAGCAAGCAAAGAAGCTATGGGATGCTCTGAAAAAACGGTATGAAGGGAATGCCTCATTAAAAGCTCTAAAGGCTAAAGCGTTGAAAAAATAGTTTGATAACTTCTTGTCGATGGGAAAGGAGAGCTTGGATGATGTTATCGACCGTTTCTACCACTTGATGAGTGAGCTGCACACTCATGGAGTTGTTACGTCCATGGAAGCCAAGGTATCGAATTTTGCAGATGGATTGCCAGAAAAGTGGGTGTCTTTTGTGTCAAACCTCAGACAGAATGATATGATGGTGAAGTTGGATATCAACAATTTCATTCTGAAGCTGAGAGAGGAAGAGTTGAGGATGAAGTACAGGTCTCAAAATTCGTCTTATGATCAGAACCAGTCACTTTACAACTCAACACCTCAAGTAAAAACATCTGGAGCACCACTCCAAACGGCGTTTGTGTCAAGTTCAGCCGCTCCATCTCAAGAAACTACTTCAGGATCTGACACGTCAGGGTCGTCTTGCACCTAATACACAACACCTGAAGCCAATGCTACAAAATTGAAGACCGAGAATCTCGGTAATGTGACTGTAGAGGTAGCAAAGGAGCATATGGATCTCCTAGCAGCTGTCGTTCACTCCTATGATGGTCTAGTCGCGGGGAAGATTGGAAACTGCCATCTGGGAGATGAAGACTACGAACAAGTAGATGAGACTGAGCTGGAAAGAATGGATATCATGTGGGCATTGGCAAGTGCTGTCCGGAGGGCTAAGAGGTTTGTTAAAAAGACCTAATAGAAGTTGATTGCCACAAAGGATACAACCTTTGGTTTTGACAAAACCAAAGTGACCTATTTTAACTGTGGAGAGAAGGGGCACTTCAAGCGTGAGTGTGTGAAGCCCAAAAAGACAGGCAATGGTAATCCGTTCTCATCCTTCAATCGTCAAGATAAACCCACAAGTAGTCCTGCATCATCAAGCAAGGATCCTAAAGCCTTGACAGCTCCGATGATGAAGGGCAAGATTGGAGCTTTCGGTTTGTTTATCCGGGAGAATCCAACATTGCATGCGTGAGGATTTGGATGACGATTCTACAAGCGAAGGTGATATAGCGGTGGAACTCGTGATGTCAAATAATGAAGAAACTACAAATGTGGTAAATCACCTGAATGATGAAGGCCAAAGTTCAACATGTTCAGAATCACCTACACCAGAAAAGTCAAACCCTGCTATGATGGTTGGATTCAACAGAACCTTCTCAGGTAAGTTCCACTAACCAACTTTTCAATAATCATGCTTGTTCTGATTGTAACAAATTTAGGGAAAGCATAGATTTGAAATTTGCTAGGTTATTAGATCACAATTGTTAGGATCGTGTACCAGACGAATACTAATAGATTTACGTGTATACCGAATTAAATAGTGCAGAATCCTATTTAATTGGCGATCCAATCAATGAGAACGCACGTAGAATCAATTAAATATTGAATCTAAACGTTAAGAACGATTAGCAATCGATCTACTGCGATTTATGAAGTTAGAACAGGTTGGTAGAGGTCTCTGGACGGCTAGGGTATGTCTAGGTATTGAATTATTCAAAGTGTCTCGTTTTTCCACGATTTAAGTGGTATTTATAGGTTAGGGTTTCTCAATCGTGCGACTGGACCATTTGCATGGTTCAGTCGTGCGATTGAGTCATGCGGTTGATCCATTCGCATGACTGAGTGTTCAGTCGTGCGACTGAGCCAATCTTATGTTACAATCATTCGACTGATCCAGTCTCCTGGTTCATTCGTACGACTGGTTCATTAGCATGAAGTTGTTCATGCGTATGGTCCATTAGCATGGGCCAATCGCTTGAGAACTTCATATGATTAAGTTTGAATATGTTTCATAATCATTAATTGACTTAGATTTGTTCAAACAACCACAACCTATATAGTTAGTTCAATAAGCGTTATTACATACCAAGCAATGAAACATTCAACATTATAAGCACAACCACACATTGTATTTCATTAAGTACCAGTACAATTACATATGTGTAAGACAATAAAGACATATTACATTAAGTTCAGAAACTAGGGACACATGTATCTACAAACTCCCCCTTGGACCTAGTTTTATCTAATGTCTTACATCCTTCATAAGTTCCTCAAACTTCTTGTACTTCTCTTCTCTAGTGACTCCTGCATGTATCTCGATGGAAAAATATAGTCATATCACGTTCTGAAATTGTAGAGCTTGTACAATATCTTGAGAGTCATAGAATAGTTGTCACTTGTATAATGTATAGACATCATCAACAGACAAGTTTGTAAGCCACATTGGGTCAAATACCCTGATGGTTTCCATTATACCATTCTTGTTCAAAACTATGACTGCCTCTCCTGTCCTCCAATCATAGTACCACCGTTTGAAGTGTGGAGTGAAGTCCTGTGGCATTATCGTAGAGGGATCTTAGACATTGTGCGCGGAGGACTCCACTTCAGCACTATTTTCGGTTTTCCAGTTATGGCATCAACCTCAGACCGTCTGATATACCTCGTTGGCTGCTGAGGTTTGAAGTTGACGCATCTGGTGTGGTACTCTCTCTTTAGAGCTGCTTCAAACCATCCTAACATTTTGTGTGGGTCAGCATATAGCAATTTCAACTTTGCTAACTGGTTAAGCTCCAACCTAGGAAGAGTCTTCAGGTCATGTGGGAACCTGACGTACTCAATCCCCTTTTCATGTTTAACTGCATAAACGTTGAGATCTTCAAAATAAGCCCATGCTATGATTTTGCCCGACACCTTTTGGTGTTTCTTCACTCTGTACAGCTTGGTGTAGACAGTTGACGTTGAAGCACTGCGTTGGGCTCTTATTTCTTCAAAGCATGCAGCCCACTCAGCCTTTTTGATATTGACTTCAGCTTTCGAGGCTTGGGCCTTATCTTTGTTCTTGTCAGACTCTTGTTCCATTTTATCCAGAGAGTCAAAAGTTTTGCTGACAAGATTGTCACCCAGATTGGGAATGACATTACCCTCAATGTCAGTGTACTCTGGATGGTGTTGGTCCGTGACATCTTCAATCTTGATCTCATCAATGTCGTTGAGCTCGTCGTCACTTTCCACATGGACTGTTGGAGCATCTTTCACGATCTCATCTGGATTGAGTCGGAACATTTCAGAAAGTTTCTCGTCTGTGAGATCATGAATTATCTCTCCTTCTTCAGGAGTGTAATTCACTGATCTCCTGACTATTCCCTGCAGATCAAGAATCATCATGAGCTGAGTCTTGATCTGTTGGAGGGGATAAACATCATATTCATCTCTTTGATAATTTGGATCTGCTTGATTTAAAACATATAACACATCAACCATTAGTCAACAATCAAAGCAATAAACATCAACAATAAATATAAACATTAATTACATTAATTTGATACAAGATTCAAATACACATGATTTAAATCCCATAAAAAAGTAATCATTACTCTTGTCTTGTATCATGTGCTCCTCTGCTGACGTGGCTGATGTGGAGGTACTTTGGTCTTGAGCCTTCTTGGTCCTCCTTTCACTTGCAGATGTGGCACCCGCAGCAGAAGTATCATCATCCCCATCATCATCATCATCAACATCACCACCAACATCAGTATCCTCCCCTTGATCATCACCATCATCATCATCATCTTCATCATCATCATCATCATCACAATTATTGTCATCATCATCATCATCACTATCATCATCATCACCATCATCTCCATCTCCTTCTCTGATCTTTAAAGGCTCATCCTTTGATCCTTTGAGCCTCAGCATGATGGTCTTGTTGGTCGCCTTCAACTCCTCTATCCGTTTTGTTGATTGGACATGTTGCTCCTGGAGTTGGGACATCTCTAAGCTCTGAGTAGCCATCTGCTGTGCCTGCTACTCTATATGTTGTGCCTGCTGAGATATCTGCAGAGATTGTGCAGCAGTAAGTTCTACTAGCTGACAAATCTGGGCAATCTTCTCGTCATCGGCTGCCAACAGCTTAAGCACCATACGGTTAAGTTCCGAGAGCTGTTCCTCTACCCCACTAGGAGGTATAGAGGATCCAGATGGAAAGAAGGGGTAAGATGACGGTCCTGCATGGTGGTGGTGGTGGCAGTGGTGAAGATTGGGGGTGGTATAGATGAAGGTGGTGGTGGATGAGCTATAGTAGAGGTGGATTGTATGCGGGTAAGTGGTGGAGTGGGTGTGGTAGTGGTGTGTGAGGTGGTAGATATGGTGGTGGATGGAATGGTGGTAGTGGTGGTAGGTGGAGTGGTGGTAGTAGGTGGAGTGGTGGAAGTGGTGGTAGTCGTGGTGGTGATGATGAAAGTCATCCTCCTCCTCTTCTTCTTCAAATCATGGGGCTGAGCCATCCTTTTTTTCCTCGAGCCCCTCCAGGTGGATGCTTCCCCTGAAACACTGCTGGGCTGATCAGGAGCATAACTGGATCAGTGTCAGTCTCCCTAGACTCATCAGGGCGTCCTACAACCTCCCGAATACCTCGGTCGGTGGCAACCACCATGCTCCCCACAGTTTGAGTCAAGGGCTCCTCGTTTGTCTCCTCCTCCTCATCAAGACGAAAGTCCTGATGGAACCCTGCAGCCTCTGTTCCACCTTGGGTGGATGCTGGAGATGCTATATCAGTGGTGGGGGCCCTTAGTTGAGTGGGCCCAGCATCTCCATCATCACCGCTGTCATCATCGTCAGAGTCATCTTCAGGGAGCTCCAGTTGCTCGACATCCGAATCACTGTCTGCGTGGCGCCATTAACGCCTCCCTGACGCCACGTAGTCCACCTTGGCCAGATGGCCAATGAGATTCTTCACCAGGGGTTTGACCTGCTTTCCTCGGTAAAATTTCATACGACCCATTGTGGTGTCTTCCATAATCTCTTATGCCACTGCATCTTGGCTCTCCTTAGGCAATGTGGGCAGCTTCTCATCAAAGATCATCTGTAGAAACCTAGGGTACATGCAGAAACCCTCTTTGCTCTTCGCCTCTAGATTCTCTATCAAGTAAGTGAATATAGTGCTTGAGAAGCTAAAAGGGTGGCTCAGTACCAGTGCCATATAGGCATTTTGGATCTGGTCTGAAAGATCATCAAACCCACCCCTTCGTAAAACCAAGCACTTGAGGATGACATGTGCCAAGTACTTGTATTGGGGATACAGTTGCTCTTGATGAGCACACCTGCATTAATATCCCCAGCGTACTTCATCCTCAAGAAGCACCCTCTCACAGTCAGTGGGTGAAGTCTGGTAGGGTGGTCTGCATCATCACCCAACCCAAGTACACGCCTGATATCCTCAGCAGTGACCTAATATCCATCCCAAAAATATAACTTCTGATGCTGTATGGCTCATGAGAGTGGTCAACCGATGCCCCCTCCCAGAAGGCCTGCTGAATAGACCTGTAGGGAGTGCGTGGTGTAGATATCACGTTGTAGATCTTGGATCGCTTGAGGAAAGCGATGATCCCCGCAAACTCGGCACCATTCCGAGTCATGGAATCCAAATGAGCATATATGTTGTGCTTGGAGTTGATGGACCATCTGTCAGCCATCAATCTGTAACACAAGACATGTAGACATTAGATAACCTCACAACACAAATCAGTTCTAATTAACTTGGTTGAATTCATTCTGGTTCATTCATGCGATTGAACCATACGACTGTATTCAGTCGGTTGATCTGGCGTGCGACTGGGTTCAGTTGGGTGACTGAGCAGGCGACTGAGTTCAATCGGTTGACTGAGCCTGTGATTGGTTCAGTCGGCCGACCGAGCTCATTCGCATTATCCATTCGGCCGATTGAGCCATTCGACCAGCTCAATCATGCGATTGGAGTTCATCATGTTGTCTAGTCGCATGACCCACTATTCGGTTGATTGAGATTCAAATTTTAACCAATTCTTGAAATTAGATGTCGCGTAATGGTTCTTTAGACTCGCATTCATTATACTAATAACCTAATAGCCTTTATTTCAATATTTTACTTGGTTTAGTTAGGTTATTAGTCCATTTAAGGTCTCGGGTCTTGTTAGGGCCAATTTCTTGATTTTGAAGTCTAATCGAAGGAGTTTTTGGCATGTTCACATCGCATTTTACCTGTATAAACACCAACAAACGTCAGAATATGAGAATATGCAAGCAATTTGGGTCAGAGGAATTTTGGTAGAGTAACGGTAGGTTGTGCGATTTTAGGGCGATTGGGGGTGATGAGTTGAATGCGATCGACTGTGGCCCTATTTATACTGAGTCTGATTTCAATCGGCCGACTGGACCCATTCGCTCGGTTCATTCAGGCGAATGGACCTCAGTTGTGCGATTGGCTCAGTCGATCACATTCAGTCGGCCGACTGGATTTCAGCTGGGCAACTGGCTCATTCGCATAATTCCATTCGGTCGACTGGCTCATTCTGATAAGCCATTCAGGTGAATGGTTCATACTCATGTGCCATTCGGCTGTTTAGTGCATGAGTATGGTCCATTCTTACGGTTGGTCCATACTCATGGTCCAGTCGTGCGATTGGATCATACTCATGATTTTGACTTTATGACCATTCCTCACTTAAACCCTTTTTAACTTTTGAATGAACATTTTGACCATTTGATCATCTCAGACATGATCATTTTAACTTGAAAAACCGTTGATCATCTCAGACGTGATCCTTTTAAGCAATTTATCACCTCAGACGTGATTGATTTTACCTTTGAAAACACGTGTGGTCACCTCAGACGTGACCCTTTTAGATGATTAAATCCCCTATTGAATTCATGGCGTAGTCCGATATCAAACAAACTGAATTTGACTAAATTTAAACAAAGTAAAAGAATTAAGTTGAAATACAAAACTAAAACTTGTTTTTGACGTTTTGTGTGAGGTGTAAATCCTAAGATAGAAATCTAATGGATTTGGTTCCGGAATAGGCAGCTTCGATTAATTTTGACCATAAATGGACCAATTCAATTTGGAATCATACAGGCAAGTTAAAACATTTGGGACATGTTATCAACATCTTTTGATGCTCAATTCTTGATTTTCATCTAGAGTCATTAGCAAGTTAGGAAATCATACTAGTACTATTAGATCCCCACATTGATTTGGACTTTCAAGAATTGTAGCCATGATGTTTGTCAGTATACGGGTCCTCTTAAATCCATACACAGACATTTGACACAGAGTGGTGATGGTTTAAGGTTTGATTATTTCAGCAAGCATTTGTGGATCCCACACTTATATGGTAATCAACATTCCTCAGGATATTTTTGAGCGGTCTCAGGGTAGTTTTCAAGAAGAAACTATTCTTATAACTTTCAGAGAGAAGCCAAGCCTCAGGTCAGTGTCACCGCACAGCAGAGAGGCGGCAAACAACAATGAATTCTAGAATATATAGGTTATGCTTATCCTCAGGTCAATGCCACCGCACAGTAGAGAGGCACATAACCTATCTTCTTGTTTGAGCAATTTTAATCTTTTTGCACAGTTCTCACCAACAACATAGGTTATTAGTTTGATTGCTTTTGCTCATATTTTGGTCTTACGCTTAGATTTGTGGCGTTTATTCTGCTCGTCACCTTTTATTGGAATTTTATTGATTGTGTTAACCAGGGATAAGATGTTAACCCACAGCTTGTTGAACAACTTAGTTTGTTCTTGAGATCACCAACAAGGTCTAATCATCTATTGTGTTGAATCTACCGACATATCATCTGTGGTCTAACAACCTCTAGGTCTACTTTCTTTGTGTTACCTTAGTGTAGCTAGTTTTACTATCATTTTTCCTTTTATATTGCTTAGACTACACAGAGTTATACTTTGAACTTCGCATCTTATTTTATTTTAACTTTTAAAGTCCCAAGTGGTTTGTTCCTGTGTACTATCATTTTCCAAAGTCATTGAATCGGTATCACAGATATGATCTAGTTTCAAGCAGCTAGCCTCTCCTCCTCCCTCGTTTTTTTAATGTTACTAACTAACCTATTCTCCCCCTAAAATTCTAAAACAGTAACCGATTTATGCTTTTTAGGATTTTAATAGGTGACCAAATAACATCAATTTAATTAAGCTACTTAAAGTTAAACAAATAAATAAAGAAAATAAAAATTAAAAGAAAATGGACTATACAGTTTGGACTACACATGGTCATCATCAGGAATTACATCACTTTTCTTTTTAACGCTGTTGACATCTAACAAATATAGAAAATGTGGTTTATCAAAAGCCTTGGTATAGAGGTCAGCGCGTTGAAAATCAGTATTTATTTTAATCACATTGATTAGATTCTTTTCAAAGCAATCACGTATAAAGTGATATTTTATGCCGATGTGTTTGGTCTTTGGATGTTGGACTAGATTTTTAGTTACTGCAATTGCAACAGAGTTATCAACAAAAATAGGAGTAGAAGAGAAATTGAAACCGTAGTCCCGCATTTGCTGTTGAATCCATATGATTTGTGAACAGCAACTTGCGGCAACAATGTATTCGGCTTCACAGATTGACAAAGCAACCAAGGTCTGCTTCTTACACTGCCATGTCACTAATCTCCTCCCAAAGAATTGACATCCCGCTGATGTAGACTTGTAGTTCATTTTGCAGCCACCATAATCCGAGTCACTATACGCAATTAGCTCGAAGTCATCATCATGAGGATACCACAACCCAAGTGTTGGAGTACCCTTCAGATAACGAAAGATCCTTTTGACCCCTATCAGATGGTAAACTTTGGGCTTTTCCTGATATCTTAAACATAAACATGTCGCGTACATGATATCAGGTCTTGAGGCAGTGAGGTAAATGAGAGATCCAATCATTCCTCGGTACATGGTGGCATCGACCAGATCACCATTCTCGTCGGGTGCTACATCATGGTTTGTAGCTAGTGGAGTCCCAGCTTCGGAAGCATTCTCCATGTCAAAATGACTGAGGATATCTCCTACATACTTGGTCTGATGTAGGAAAATCCCTTTTGGTGTCTGATCAACCTGTAACCGAGAAAGAATTTCATCTCTCCCATGGCACTCATTTCAAACTCAGCCTTCATTACTACTTCAAACTCTTTACATAGATCTCCGTTCTTTGAACCGAAGATTATGACATCTACATAAATTTGGACCAAAAGTAAATCATCATCTTTTTCTTTAATGAACAGTGTGCAGTCAATGACACCTCTACGAAAGCCGTGTTTCACAAGGTGAGTTGAGAGTTTCTCATACCAGGCTCTAGGAGCTTGATGAAGCCCATATAAAGCCTTGTCGAGTTTGTAAAATCTATCCCGATGATATGGATCCTCAAATCCCTCGGGTTGACTGACGTACACTGTCTCTCTGATTTCACCATAAAGGAATGCACTCTTCACATCAAGTTGATAAACTTTAATATTCATATACGATGCGTAGGCAAGGAAGATACGGATTTCTTCCATTCTTGCCACGGGTGCAAACACTTCATTGTAGTCAATGCCCTTGACTTGTCAAAATCCTTGAACAACAAGTCGAGCCTTGTTTCTGATGATCACGCCTTGATCATCTTTCTTGCATTTCAAGACCCATTTGGTGCCAATGACCTTAGCACCTTTAGGTCTATCCACCAGAGTCCATACACCTAACTTCTTGAACTGAAGTAGTTCTTCTTGCATGGCACTCACCCATGCCTCATCATTCAGGGCTTCACTAACATACTTTGGCTCGAACTGAGACACAAAGCAATGATATGCACCGTCATGAAGGTAGCCCTTTTCCATCACCGAGGCATAATCAACTGAATACAACTGATTTCTGGTCTGAACTCCTGATCTCACATCTCCAATGACATTATTGAAAAGATGATAGACATTTAGGCGTGATCCAGGAGTGGCTGGAACAACTACCTCAGAATCAAGATTATGAACATTCCGTTCAATATCTGAGGCAGTAGGGGTCTGAGGTTCCGAAGACGCAGAGGCATCAATGTCAGATGCTTGTGGACTATTGGTAGGGGGAACCTGTTACTCCTGGTTGTTCTGATCAGTCTCCACAGCTTCTTCATCAGAGGAAGAGTCACTATCTTTAAGTGCTCCCCTTGAGTTGTTAGAGGAATCGCCTTGTAGTCTAGATGATGTAGATTCCTGAGCTGGTGTGTTTAGAACATCATACATCATCTTTGTTGCTAACTCATCATCAGAAGTGGAGAGTGGTATGTAGAAGGACTTGAAGAATCTATCATAGTCGAAAAAGAAGGCGAGTCCTTTTCCAACAGGTGGTGTGGTGTATCTTTGAACATCAACATTACACCACACTTCTACTTGACCCGTTGAGTTGTTGTAAACCCTCTTGTTCGGTATGTTGTATCCTAGAAAGATACCTTCATCAGCCTTCTAGCTGAATTTTCCCTCCTGAGTCTTCTCTAGTAGGGTGCACGGAGCACCAAACGGCTCGAGATACTCTAGATTGGTTTATGTCATTGTAGTAACTCGTAACACGTCTTTCCATGACGTTTAACTATCAGAACCCGATTTAGAGTATAACACGCATTTGCAACTGCTTCATTCCAGAATTGGATAGGCAGTTTTGAGTCTGCTAGCATCGTCCGTGCTGTCTCTATCAAGCTGCGATTCTTCCTTTCAGCAACGCCGTTCATCTGAGGAGTGTATGCAGAGGTGAACTGATGCACAACTCCCTTTTCCTTGCAGTAAGCCTCCATCCATTGATTCTTGAACTCGGTTCCGTTGTTTGAGCGCACTTGACGTACCTTCAACTTGTATAGGGACTCTAGAGTAGTTACTAATTCCTTGAATGACTCATATGTTTCCGATTTGGATTTCGGAAACATCACCCAAGTGAATCTTGAGTAGTCATCAGTAACTACATAGCAGTACAAGTCGCCTGCGATGCTTCTCGTACTGACTGGACCAAACAGATCCATGTGAAGAAGTTCAAGAGGAAGTTCGAGAGAATGAACTTCCTTTTCCTTATGAGACTTCTTCGTCTGTTTGCCCTTCTTGCACGTAACACAGAAATCTGGAAGTTGGAAATTTTTGACATTAACTCCTCTCACTAGATCATTCTAGATCAAGGGGTTTATCTTCCATGGATTAATGTGTCCCATTCTCCTATGCCAAGAGATAGAATCCTTCTCAGTAGCTTTTGACAAGAAGAACTAAACTTCATGATCCATTGTGGAGGCCTTTGATAGATCCAAGACCTAAAGGTCCTTATATCTTGAGGCAGACATTAAGATTTGATCCTCCGGGATGACATAGTCCTTTTTCAGGACATAGCACTTCTTGTTGTCAAATACTACCTTAAAGTCTTTATCACAAATTTGAGAAACAAAAAGCAAGTTATTTTGAAGTTGTTGGACATAGTTTACCTAGTCAAACATTACTTTCTGATTACCTACTTCCCCTTGAGCTGTGATGTACCCACCTTTGTTTCTTGCAAATGAAACATGACCTCCTTTTATCTGTTTGATGTTTGATAAGAGAGCCTGTTCCCTGTCATGTGCCTGGATGCTCCGCTATCTATAATCCACGTGTTGGTTTCAACATTATAGCGAACACCCTGCACATTCAATTTGAAAACATTAGTTCAGGTTAGGGACCCAAGCCTTCACTGGCTTGGGTTTCCCAGAGGCATCACACATCATAAATGTAACCTATTGACCGTTCAAGGGTGAGGGAAGCTCAGATGTCTTCTTGTTCTCACTATCAGACAATGAGTTTGGTTTTTCCTTCCATAAGCCAACTTTGTGTAAGGCCTGTTTGTGATAAACAGACGGCTGGCTAATGTGTTGAATTTTAGGTTCACTATCTCTTTTAGGTGGTGTCACTGAGTTCCTCTTAAAAGGGCTAGGTTTTTGTTCAGGAAGTTCAACTTTCCTCCTTGGTGTCTGATAGTAAGGACAATGAGACGCAATGTGTCCATACTCTCCACAACTGTAGCATGATCTGCTTTCGACTTTACGATTTAACTGTTTTTGTGGAGATGTATGTGAAACCCGGGTGACCTTACTCTGTTTGGGGATTTGTCTGTTCTTTTTTAGATGTTTTGTCCGATTTAACAAAGTTAATTGCTTTAGCCGTTTTAACATCTTTTCCTTTTCTATTATCTGGACTTGACTTGACACACGTGGGTGGTTAACCTGTTTGGTCTTTTCGGGTTCAGAATTAGACTTGATTGACCTAGACTTTATATTAACCTTTTAAAACTCTTTGTCCAGATTAATGCAAGGCATTTTACCTTTTGCCTTTGAAGTGGCCTCCTTTTATTTAGTACCAGATTCATTTTATTTACATGTGGAATCTAGATCACTTACAAGAGGAGTAGACACCACATGATCCTTGATTGGATTTTCATTGATTGGTTTACATTTTGTGTTCATCAAGATCTCATGTGGTGGTGGAGCCACTTTATAACCCAATCCCTCCCCGTTGTTTCTCTCTCTCACTAAGTTTTGGACAATATGAGATGAATTTGTCCAACTGTGTAGTTTTTGCTTTAAGGAATTAACTTCTACTTCTAAAACTACCTTTTGTTTCTTAGTGTTCTCTAGGGAGTTAAGATAGTACCGAATGTCATTAGCTTGGTTAAAGGCTACTACTTCTGTTTCCCTAAGCTGTTTGTTCAAAAGATCTATCTTTTCCTTGTAACTGTGCTCATTTTGTTTTAGAACTATATTAGCTTCAGTGCACAGTTCCAAGTCCTTTACTAAGTTATCATTATGATCTAATAACCTAGCAAATTTTAAATCAGTGCTTTCCCTAAATTTATTACAGTCAGAACAAGCATGATTATTAAAGAGTTGATCAGTAGTACTTACCTGAGAGCGTTCTGATGAATCAGCCATCAATGCAGAGTTTGGTGTTTCTAGAGCTGGTGATTTTGACGTTGTTGTAGTTTTCCCTTCTTCAGGCAGGTAGTTGACCACTGGTGCAGTCTCTTCTGTGTTTGACATCGCGAGTTCAACTGCAAGATCTCCTTCATTAGCCGAGTCATCATCTATATCCTCCACACTAGCGATATTGTATTCTCCTGGTGAGACAAACTGAAAGCTCCAATCCTGTCCTTCATCATCATGAGCAGTCAAGGCTTTGGGATCCTTTCTTAATGAAGTAGTACTGCTAGTGGGTTTATCCTGACGATTGAAGGAGGAGAAAGGGTTCCCATTGCCAGTCTTTTTTGGCTTCACACACTCCCTTTTGAAGTGCCCTTTCTCACCGCAGTTGAAACAAGTTACCTTGGTCTTATCAAATCCAAAGGTAGTGTCCTTAGTAGCAATCAAATTCTGTCCGGTCTTTTTGACAAACTTCTTAGCTCTCCGGACAGCACTTGCTAAGGTCCACATTATGTCCATCCGCTCCAGTTCTGTCTCGTCAACATGCTCAAGTCCTCATCTGCCAGATGGCAGTTTCCAATTTTACCAGCAATGAGTCCATCATAGGACTGGACTACTGCAGCTAAAAGATCCATGTGTTCTTTAGCTACCTCAACTGTTACATTACCGAAATTCTCGGTCTTTAGTTTTGCTGCATTGGCTTCAGGTACAATGTATTGGGTACCAGACGACCCTGACGTTTCTGATCCTGAAGTAGGGGCTTGAGAAGGACCAGCCGAGCTAGATACAAAAGTTGTCTAAAGAGATGCTCCAGATGTTTTGGCTTGAGGAGTCGCATTGTACAGGGTTGGGTTCTGATCATAGGAAGACTTTTGTGCTCTATACTTCATCCTTAGTTCTTCCTCTCTCAGCTTTAGAATGAAGTCATTGATATCTAACTTTGTCAGCATACCATTCTGTCTGAGATTGGAGACAAATGAAACCCATTTCTCCGGCTATCCATCTGCAAAGTTGGATACTTTGTCCTCCATTGACGTCGATACTCCATGAGTGTGCATCTCACTCATCAAGTGGTAGAACCAATCGATAACATCATCTTGGCTTTCTTTTCCCATCAAGGAGAAGTTGTCAAACTCCTTATTTAAAGCCTTAGCCTTTATGGCCTTCAATGATGCGTTTCCGTCATACCTTTTCTCCAATGCATCCCATAGTTTCTTTGCTTGTGTATACTTCGAGAATTAATAGAAAATATCCTTCGGAATAGACTGTGTAAGCAAAGCATAAACTTTCTTTTCAGCATTGTATTTGACCTTTTGTCCATCAGTCATGACACCTAGTGTAAGTTTGACACCATCAGCCCCTACTGGCATGCTGTACCCCGTCTTTATAGATTCCCACAGATTGGGATCTACTCCATTTAAGTAGATCTTGAAACGTTGCTTCCATTTTGGGTATTCATCTAATGTGATTAGCTTTGGGGTTTTATTATGATTCCCCACTTCATTCTCCAATAGCAGTAAGTTCTGAACACGTGAGTCTCTCCCTGCTGTGAATGCTAAGTATTGGTCCTCCATTGCTATAAACTTTAACTTTAAACCAAACTATTTTATTAGTGTAAATGAAGGTGTGCGATTGGGCTATTTAGGCGATTGAACTATGTGGATGGTTCAATCGTGCGATTGAACTAATGAGGATGGCTCAGTCGGGCGAATGAACTAATGCGGTTGAACATGCGAATAGACTTCTCAGTCGTACAAATGGGAGTACGAATGAGTCCAATCGTGCGTATGGGGGATGCGTATGACCTCAGTCGTGCGATTGAGTCAATCGTGCGACTGAACCTGCTGGATTTCGAAAATTCGTAGATTTAGGTGTTTGGATGCTAAAACACGAATTTATTGTTAACCCTAATTGCCGTATGCTGGAGAAAACTAAACTTTACGATCAGGGGACGTCTAAAACCATATTTGACACAAAAGATTGCGTTTTTGAGTGTAAAAACACAATTTTTGTATCAAAACGATTGAATCACACGTAAATCTAGAGCCAAAGCTCTGATACCACTTGTTAGGATCGTGTACTGGACGAATACTAATAAATTTACACGTATACCGAATCAAATAGTGTGGAATTCTATTTGACTGGCGATCTAATAAGTGAAAACGCACGTAGAATCAATTAAAGATTGAATCTAAACGTTAAGAACGATTAGCAATCAATCTACTATGATCTATGAAGTTGGAACATGTTGCTAGAGGTCTCTGGACGGATAGGGTACGTCTAGGTATTGAATTATTCAAAGTGTCTCGTTTTTCCATGATTTAAGTGGTATTTATAGGATAGGGTTTCTCAATCGTGCGACTGGACCATTTGCATGGTTCAGTCGTGCGATTGAGTCATGCGGTTGATCCATTCGCACGATTGAGCCAATCTCATGTTACAATCATGCGATTGATCCAGTCTCCTGGTTCATTCGTACAACTGGTTCATTAGCATGAAGTTGTTCATGCGTATGGTCTATTAGCATGGGCCAATCGCATTAGAACTTCATATGATTAAGTTTTAATATGTTTCATAATCATTAATTGACTTAGATTTATTCAAACAACAACAACCTATATAGTTAGTTTAATAAGCGTTATTACATACCAAGCAATGAAATATTCAACATTATAAGCACAAACACACATTGTATTTCATTAAGTACCCGTACAATTACATATGTGTAAGACAATAAAGACATATTACATTAAGTTCAGAACTAGGGACACATGTATCTACAACAATGATAGCCTAGTAAAGGACTTGCAACTGTGCACTGAAGCAAATCATATTTTAAAATTAAATGAGCACAGTTACAAAGAGAAAATAGAACTGTTGAATAAACAACTTAGGGTAACTGAAGTTGTGGCTTTTCACCAAGCTAATAACATTAAGTTCTATCTAAACTCCCTAGAGGAAGTTAAGAAACAAGAAGCAGTTTTGAAAGTCGAAGTAAATTCATTAAAATAAAAACTGCACAGTTGGACTAGTTCTTCTCATAGATTCCAACACTTAGTGAGAGAACGAAACAACGTGGAGGGTTTGGGTTACAAAGTGGTTCCACCACCACATGAGACCTTGTTGAATGCAAAATCTAAACCAATAAATAACAACCCAATCAAGGATCATGTGGTGTCCACTCCTCTTGTAAGTGATCCAGATTCCACAAGCAAACCAATTGAATTTGTCACTAAACAAAAGGAGACCAATTTAAAGTCAAAAGGTAAAATGCCTATTGTTAATCTGGATGAACAAATTAAGAAGGTTAAGGTAAAGTCTGGTTTCAATATGTCTAATTCTGAACCTTAAAAGACCAAACAAGTTAACCAAACTCGTGCATCATGTCTAAGTCCAGATAAACAAAATGGTAAAGATGTTAAAAAGGTTCAAACAATAAATTTTGTTAAACAAGATAAAACATCTAAACAAGAAGTGTCAAAACTCAACCAAGTCAAAGTCACACGAATGTCACACACATCTCCACAGAAACATCCATACCAGCATGTCGAAAGTAGATCTTGCTACAACTGTGGAAAGTATGGACATATCGCGTCTAACTGTCCTTACTATCAGACACCTAGGAAGAAAGTTGAACTTCATGATGCTAAACCCCATTCTTTTAAAAGTAGTTCTATAACTCCACCAAGATGAGTTAGTGAACATAAAATTCAAACCATAAGCCAATCGTCTGTTTATCACAAACATGCCTTACACAAAACTGGCTTATGGAAAGAAAAGTATAGTTTAGTGTCTGGTAATGAGAACAAGAAGACGAATGATCTTCCCTCACCCTCTGATGGACAATGGGTGGAATTTATGATGTGTGATGCCTCTGGGACACCCAAGCCGGTTAAGGCTTGGGTCCCTAACCTTAACTAATGTTTTCTATTGAATGTGCAGGGTGTTCACTATAGTGTTGAAACAAACACTTGGATTGTAAATAGCGGAGCATCCAGACACATGACTGGGAACTGGACACTATTGTCAAACGTCAAACAAATTAAAGGAGGTCATGTTTCATTTGCTGGAAACAAAGGAGGTTACATCACAGCGCAAGGGGAAGTGGGGAATTAGAAAGTGAAGTTTGACAAGGTAAACTATGTTCAACAACTTCAAAATAATTGCTTTCTGTCTCCCAAATCTGTGACAAAGGATTTAAAGTAGTATTCGACAACAAGAAATGCTATGTTATGAAAAAGGACTACATGATCCCGGAGGACCAAGTCTTAATGTCAGCTTCAAGATATAACGATCTTTATGTCTTGGATCTTTCAAAGGCCTCCACAACGAATCATCAAGTTCAGTGCTTCTTGTCCAAGGATACTGAGAAGGATTCGATCTCCTGGCATAGGAGAATGGAACACATCAATCCACAGAAGATGAACCACTTGATACAGAATGATCTAGTGCGAGGAGTAAACGTCAAAAACTTCCAACTACCGGATTTTTGTGTCGCCTGCAAGAAAGACAAACAGACTAAGAAGTCTCATAAGGCAAAGAAAGTTCCTTCCATAGAACTGCCTCTTGAGCTTCTTCACATGGATCTGTTTGGTCCAGTCAGTACAAGGAGCATCGCCGGCGACTTGTACTGTTATGTAGTTACAGACGACTACTCAAGATTCTCTTGGGTAATGTTTCTGAAATCCAAATATGAAACATTTAAGTCACTCAAAGAGTTAGTAACTACTTTGGAGTCTCTTTACAAGTTGAAAGTAAGACAAGTACGCTCAGACAATGGTACTGAGTTCAAGAATCAGTGGATGGAGGCATTCTACAAAGAAAAAGGAATTATACATCAGTTCACATCTGCCTACACTCCACAGATGAATAGAGTTGCTGAACGGAAGAATAGAAGCTTGATAGAGACAGCTAGAACGATGCTAGCAAACTCAAAACTGCCTATCCAATTTTGGAATGAGGCAGTTGCCAATGCATGTTACACTTTAAATCGAGTCCTGGTGGTAAAACGTCATGGTAAAACGTGTTACGAGTTACTTCAATGATGTAAACCAAATCTAGCGTACCTCAAACCATTTGGCGCACCTTGCACCCTTTTGAAGAAAACTCAGGAAGGAAAGTTCAATGAGAAGGTTGAAGAAGGAATTTTCCTAGGATACAACATACTGAATAAGAGAGTTTACAATAACTCAACGGGTCAAGTAGAAGTGTGGTGTAACGTGGACGTTCAGAGATACACCACCCCCAGCTGGAAAAGGACCCTGATTATTTTACGATTATGATGGATTCTTTACGTTCTTTAACATCCCTATCTCCACTTCTGAAGATGTGTTAGCAACCAAGATGATGTATGATGTCTTAAACACACCACCCCTAGACTCAACAACATCTGGCTCACAAGGCCAGTCTTCTAGTAACTCAGGGGGAGCACTGGAGGTAAGTGACTCCTCTTCTGACGATGAAGAAGTGGAAAATGCTCAGGTGGATCAGGAGGAACAGGTTCCAACTACTACAAGTACACACGCATCATATGTTGATGCCTCTGATACTTCGGAACCCCATACTCCCGCTGCCTCAGATACTGAACCTGTGGTTCACAAGCTGGATAATGAGGTAGTTGTACCCACCACTCCTGGATCTCGTCTAAATGTTTATCATCCTTTAGACAATGTCATAGGGGATGTACAATCAGGAGTACATACAAGAAATCAGCTATATTCAGCTGATTATGCCTCAGTCATGGAAAAAGGCTACCTTCACGACGGTGCTTATCGATGTTTTGTGTCTCAGTTTGAGCCAAAATATGTAAGTGATTCCTTAAACGATGAGGCTTGGGTGAGTGCCATACAAGAAGAACTTCTTCAATTCAAGAAGTTAGGTGTGTGGACTCTGGTGGACAGACCTAAAGGTGCTAAGTTCATTGGCACTAAATAGGTTTTAAAATGCAAGAAGGATGACCAAGGGGTCATTATCGGAAACAAGGCTCGACTTGTAGTTCAAGGATTTCGACAAGTCGAGGGAATCGATTACAACGAAGTGTTTGCATCCGTGGCAAGAATGGAGGCCATCCGTATCTTCCTAGCCTATGCATCGTATATGAAGATTAAAGTCTATCAGCTTGATGTGAAAACTGCATGCCTTCATGGTGAAATCTGAGAAACAGTGTACGTCAGTCAACCGGAGGGATTTAAGGATCCGTATCATCAGGACAGAGTTTACAAACTGGACAATGCTCTATACAGACTTCATCAAGCCCCCAGAGCCTAGTATGAGAAACTCTCGACTCATCTTGTGAAACACGGGTTTTGAAGAGGAGTGATTGATTGTACATTGTTTATCAAAGAAAAGGATGGTGACTTAGTACTTGTACAGATCTATGTTGATGACATAATCTTCGGTTCCAAGAACGAAGACTTATGTAAAGAATTTGAAGTAGTTAATAAAGGCTGAGTTTGAGATGAGTGCCATGGGAGAGATGAAATTCTTTCTCGGGTTACAGGTGGATGAGACACCACAAGGGATATTTCTACATCAGAACAAGTATGTAGGCGATATTCTTAGTCGGTTTGATATGGAGAATGCTTCCGCAGCTGGGACTCCACTTGCTACAAACCATGATATAGCGCCCGACGACAATGGTGATCTGGTGGATGCTACCATGTACGAGGCATGATTGATCTCTCATGTATCTCACTGCCTCACGACCTGACATCATGTATCTCACTGCCTTACGACCTGACATCTTGTACGCAACGTGTCTCTGCTCAAGATATCAGGCGAAACCGAAAGTCAACCATCTAATTGGAGTCAAACGGGTATTTCGTTATCTAAAGGGTACCCCATTACTCGGGTTGTGGTATCCTCATGATGATGATTTCGAGCTTACAACGTGTAGTGACTCGGATTACGATGGCTACAAAATGAACTACAAATCAACATCAGTAGGATGTCAATTCTTTGGGAGAAGATTAGTCACGTGGCAGTGTAAGAAGCAGACATCAATTATCCTGTCAACTTGTGAAGCTGAATATGTTGTTGCGGCAAGCTGCTGTTCTCAAATCATCTGGATTCAACAGCTAATGCGGGACTACGGTTTGAAATTCTCTAACACTTCTATATTTGTTGATAATTCTGCTGCTATAGCCGTAACTAAAAATCCAGTCCAACATCCTAAGACTAAACACATGGCATTAAATATCACTTTATACGTGATTGTTTTGAAAAGAACTTAATCGATGTTGTTAAAATTAATACGGATTTTTAACGCGCTGACCTCTACACAAAAGCCTTTGATAAACCACGTTTTCTATATCTTTTAGAGGTCAATGGCGTTAAAAAGAAAAGTGATGTGATTTCCGATGATGACAGTACTTTTTCGGACAAGTAGTTTTCATTTTACTCTTATTTTTTTCCTTTTTATTTTTCTATTTTTATTTCTTCACCTATTAAAATCCTAAAACGCAAATCTTTTACGGTTTTAGAATTTTAGGGGGAGAATAGGTTAAGTTAGTATTTAATTTCAGTACATAAAAAAAACAAGGGAGGAGGACAGGCAAGCTAAAAGAAATGAGATTGTATCTATGATACTAATTCAATGACTATGGAAAATGATAGTACACATGAACAAATAGTTTGGGACTTTAAAAGAAGAGATTGTTTAAAATGCAAAATTTGAAGTATAAGTCTGAGAAGTCTAAGCAACAATAAAAGGAAAAATGATAGTAAAACTAACTACTACTAAGGTAACACAGAGAAAGTAGACCTAGAGGTTTCTAGACCATTAGATGATGTGTCGGTAGATTCAACACAATATATAAGTAGACCTTGTTGGTGACTTCAAGATCAAACTAAGTTGTTCACAAGCTGTGGGTTATCATCTTATCCCTGGTTAACATAATCAACAGAGTTCCAATAAGGGGTGACAAGCAAAATAAATGCTACAAATGTGTGCGGATGACCATAAAATGAGCAAAGCACATGATGAAAAATGAAAAAAGCAATCAAGCTAATAACCTATGTTGTTGGTGCGATCTGTGCAAAAAGAATAAAATTGCCCAATCAAGAAGATAGGTTGTGTGCCTCTCTGCTATGTGGTGGCATTGACCTGAGGATGAGCACAACCTAAATATTCTAGAATTCATTGGTGTTTGCGCCTATCTGCTGTGCGGTGGCACTGACTTGAGGCTTTGCAACTCGTTGAAAGCTCTAGAATAGATTCTTCTTGAATACTACCTGTAGACCGCTCAAAAATCTCCTGAGGAATGTTGATTACCATATAAGTGTGGGATCCACAAATGCTTGTTGAAATAATTAAACCTTAAACCATCACCAATCTATGTCAAAAGTCTGTGTATGGATTAAGAGGACAAGTATACTGACAATCATCGTGGCCGCAACTCTTAAAAGTCAATACCACTGTGTGCATCTTGTGGTACTAGTATGATTTTCTAGACTTGCTAATGACTCTCGATGCAAACAAAAATCGAGCATCAAAAGGTTTTGATAACAAGTCCCGAATGATTTGATATACCTGTATGATTCCATAATGAATCGCTCCACTTATGGTCAAAATAACTTGAAGCTGTCTGTTCAAGAAATAAGTCTGTTAGATATCTATCTTAGGATTTCCACCTCACACAAAACTTACAAAAATACGTGTTACTTCTGTTTTTCAGTTCTAGTACTTTCATTTCTTTAATTTTGTCAGTTTAGTTGTTAAAAGTCGGACTATGTATTAAAATTCTGTCTGGAACTTAATCACTAAAAAGAGTCATGTCTGAGGTGACCAAAACGGGGTTTCTAATGTTAAAAGGATCACGTCTGAGGCGATCAAAAGTTTTCGAAGTTGAAATGGTCATGTCTGTGATGATCGAATGGGCAAAATGTCGTATCAATAAGAAAAAGGAATAAATGAATGAATGGTCATAAAGTAAAAATCATAAGTATGAGCCCATTCGCACGACTAGACCGTGAGTATGGACCAGCCGTATGATTGGACCATCCGGATGAGCCCATTCGCACGACTGAACCATGAGTATGAACCAGCCGTATGATTGGACCATCCTTATTAGTCTAATTGCACGACTAAACCACACGCATGGCCCAAACGTGCGATTGGACCATCGACATGAGTAATCTCACACGATTGGTTCACAAATGAACCAATCGCATGAATGGAGGTGACCGAATGACACAGTCGCACGACTGACATCTTGTCGCACGACTGAAGGTGATCGACTGTGCCAGTCGCACGAATTAAGTATGCGACTAGGCTCAGTCGCACGACTGAAAGAAACCCTAGTATAAAAGGAGAGGGAGTCGGTCGCAGTCGCTTACCACTCCTAAATCGCCTCCAAATCGCACGACTCTACCACTACTCTGCCTGATTTTCATTTGACCATTATAGACTACAAATTGTTGTGTTCTGACGATTTCCAGTGATTATACAGGTAAAGTGCGGTGCAATCTACTCAAATGTCAATCGATTCGTGCCCTAATTGACTGAATTTAGCCCTACATAGAACCGAGATTTAGTTTGACCAATAAACTAATAAAACCAAGTATATTGTGAAATTAAAGGCTATTAGGTGTTATATCAGTCACTTACGAAACTAATGAGCCAAACCACGACGTCTAACATTAAGTTTTGCTCAAAATTTGAATTTGAATTGAACAGACAGTCTGTCATGCAAATGGACACCCGAATGAACTTCAATCGCACGACTAAGCTGGGCGAATGGCTCAATTGCACGACTGTACCATGCGTATGAGTTCAGTCGCACGACTGGTGTAAAAGCAAGAGATAGCATACGACTGATCCAAGTCGCATGCCCAGTCGTGCGTAAGAGCTCAATCGCATGACTAAATCTCAGTCGCACAGTTCATTCGCACGACATAACATAAAACTTCACGTTCAAATGAATCAAATTGTTACTCATCGACACACACTAACGTTTATTTGCATTGTGTGACAGATGACGAGTCGTTGGCCCATGAGCACTAAGCACAATATTTGTGCTCATCTAGATCTCACCTCCAAGAATGCTGCAGATTTCTCAGGCATTATCACTTTCCTACGGAGATCGAGGATCTTCGGTGCCATATCTACTCCATGCACACCATACCGATCACTTCAGCAGGCCTTTTGGAAAGGCGCGGTTGTCGATAGGACCGTAGAGCCCCACCATATTAGGAGCTCTATCTTGGGTCATGCTATAGAGATCACAAAGGAGGATCTCAGGACTGTTTTAGAGTTTGGAGACGACGCCGACTGTCCGACCCGACTGCACCCCCTGACAGGGCGCGGCTGCTTCCTACGAGCCAAGTACTCAGGGGACATCAGCGCAGGTGTGTTCAACAAAAGCAACCTGTGCCCCCAATTCAAGTACTTGGCACATGTGCTACTTAAGTGCATTGCCTCCAGGAAGGGAGGCTTCGATGAGCTATCGATTTAGATTCAGAACGCCTATATGGCGTTGGTGCTGAACCATCCGTTCAACTTCTCCAGGATGATCTTCACCTATCTAGTGGAGAACATCGAGGCCAAGGGGAAGGAGGGATTTTGTATGTACCTACGCTTCATGCAGATATCATTGATCAGAAGCTCCCTTAGCTACCTAAGGAGAAGGAGGACGCTATAGTGCTCGAGGTGATGGACGATACCACCTTGGGCAAGATGAAGGTATACAGCGGGAAGCAGGTGAAACCCCCTGTGAGGCGATTGTTTAGGCATCTGGCCCGGGAAGACTATGTGGCGCCGTCACGGAGGAAGTGGCGCTACGATGACAACGACTCCGATACTGAGCAGATTGTGCTCCCCACTGATGACTCGGGGGATGATGACAGTGGCGATGGTGGAGACACTGGCCCCACTCCATCTAGGACCACCACTATAGATGTTACACCTCCACCACTAACTCACGAAGAAGCTAATATAGCAGGTTTCCATCAGGATTTCATACCTGATGAGGAGGAGGAGAGTGATGATGAGCCGTTGACGAGAAAGGTGGGCAGCAGGGTGGTTGCCACCGAACGTGGAATGAAGGCGGTTGGAGGATGCCAAGCTGCATCTAGGGAGACTACTACAGATCCTACTTATACCCTAGACTAGGCCAGCATCCCAGGGCACCAGCCACCAGCCCGGACCATCATCCCACCAGCCATTCACTACAGGATCCTCCCTACCTTCTGTTGGGGTAGAGGATCAGCTGGCAGCACTTAACAGGATGGTGCTGAAGCTGTGGGCTGCTGACGAGTAAATAGCTGCACCAATCAAACAGCTTGTGGAGCAGAACGCTGCCCAAACACAGCAGATCGCTCAGCAGGCCTAGCTAATAGAGGATCAGGCTCAGTAGATGGCTGCCAAAAAGACCATCATGCTCAAGCTTAAAGGAACAAAGGATGAGCCTCTGAAGATAAGAGAAAGGGATGGTGATGACGATGATGATAAGGATGATGATAAAGAGGATGGTGATGAGGATGAAACAGAGGGAGGAGATGATGAAGGTGCAGGAGATGGAGGAGATGCTAAAGAAGAAGGTGATGCATCTGTATCGGGTGCCACACAAGCTAGTGAGAGGCGAACCATGAAGAATCAAGATCAGGGTGCCTCGACCTCAGCCCTGACTGTAGAGGAGCACATGATTTAGGACAAACGTAATGCCTAGATGTTTATGTAATTTTAAATCATGTGTAATTGAATAATGTATTAAACTCATGTACATAATGTTTATATTTAGTTAATGTTTTACTGTCTTGATTATTGACTAATGGTTGATGTATTTATGTGTTTAAATCAAGCAGATCATTCATCTCAGCAAGATGAGTATGATGTTGCTCCCCTTCAGCAAATCTAGTCTCAACTGACAATGATACTTGATTTGCAAGGGATTGTTAGGAGGTCTGTGAGTTATACTCCTGAAGAAGGAGAAATAATTCATGACCTTACTCATGAGCAACTAGCTGAGATATTCCAACTGAATCCAGATGAAATAGTGAAGGATGCTCCTACAGTTGACATGGATAGTGATGATGAGCTTAATGATGTGGATGAGATAGAGATTGAAGACGTCACAGGCCGGCCAACATTTTCCAGAGTATGCTGACAACAAGGGAAATATAGTCCCCAATCTGGGTGACACTCTTGTTAGTGATACATTTGAAACACTGGATAAGATGGAGCAAGAGCCAGAGAAGAATAAGGATCAATCCCAAGCCTCGGACGCTGATGTCAACATCAAAAAGGCTGAATGGGCAGCATGTTTTGCAGAGATCAGAGCCCAACGCAGTACTCCAAAGCCGAGTTCATACACCAAGCTCTACAAAGTGAAGAAGCATCTAAAGATGTTAGGAAAGATCATAGCATGGGCATATTTTGATAATCTTAATGTTTATGCTATCAAGAGGGAGAATGATATAGAGTACTTTAGATTCCCACACGATCTAAAGACTCTACCTGGTTTTGAACTCAACCAGCTGGCCAAACCGAAGCTGTTATATGCTGACCCAAGAAAGATGTCAGGCTGGTTTGAAGCTGCTTTGAAAAGAGAGTACCGCACCAGGTGGGTCAAGTTCAAACCTCAACAACCGACAGGTACATTCGACGGTCTGAAGTTGATGCCATTACTGGAAAGCCAAAGATTGTGCTGAAGTGGAGTCCTCCGCGCACAATGTCAAGAATCCCTCTATGGGAAATGCCTCAGGATTTTACTCCACACTTCAAGTGATGGTACTATGATTGGAGAACAGGTGAGGCGATCATAGTTCTGAACAAAGAAGGTAATATAGAAACTATCAGGGTATTTGACCCATGTGGCTAACTAACTTGTCTTCTGAAGATGTCTACACTTTATACAAGTGGCCATTGTTCTATGACGTGCAAGACATTGTACAATCCCTCCAGTTCCAAAACGTGATAAGACTCTACTTCGCATTCGAAATACATGCATGAGATACAAGGGAGGAGAAGTACAAGAAGTATGAAGAGCTGATGAAGAATGTTAGACAATAGAGTAAACTAGGTCCGAAGGGGAGTTTGTAGATACATATGTACCTAGTTTATGAGTTTAATGTAAAATGTCTTTTATGTCTTATATATATGTAACAGAATGGGTATGAATGAAATATAATGTGTTTGTGATGCTTATAATGTTTAATATTTCATTGATTATTATGTGTTAACGCATATTGAACTAACTATATAGGTTTGTGGTTGTTTACATAGTTCTTAGTCAATAAAGATTAAGAAACATGCTTAAACTTAATCGTGTGAAGTTCTCATGCGAATGGACAAGCTAATGGACCATATGCATGAATACTTCATGCTAATGAACCAGTCGCACGACTGAACCAGGAGACTGGATCAGTCGCATGACTGAACCAGGAGATTGGATCAGTCGCACGATTGTAACATGAGATTGACTCAATCGCACGATTGAATCTTCAATCGTGCGGATGGATCAACCGGATGCTTCAATCGCACGACTGAACCATGCAAATGGTTTAGTCGCACGAATGAAAAACCCTAACCTATAAATACCACTTAGTTCGTGGAAAAACGTAACAATTCAAATCCCTACGCACTAAATCGTACCCTAGCCGTCCAGAGACCCTAGAACACCTGTTCCAAATTCATAGATCACAATAAATCATCCTACTATCGTTCTTAATGTTTAGTTTCATTCTTGAATTGATTATACTCGCGTTCTCACCGATTGGATCGCCAATCAAATAGCAACACATCATTTGAAAACCAAATTTGATAAACCTATTGAAATCAATTTTAGAAAGCAAATTGCTTCCCAATCGTGATCTCACTAAAACAATTCAATATTCTACCTTGCTACTTATCATTAATGGGGTTGCAACTTTAATTATACTTTTGGTGCCAATATAATTAATGGTGATAATGTTTTCAGCATGTTCAACAGAATTCTTTGAAGTAATATTATGATTAGATCCAATACATATGTTTTACTTTTGTAACGTGTCTTTCTATGGATTTTATTAAACTAAATTTTTGAAATTGTATTTCTTAATCTTGCTACGTATTTTGCTACGGATTTCGCTAGACTAATTTTTGTTTTTTCCTCAAGAACTAGTTTTTGATTTACTACGGATTTGCTACGAATTTTATTAATTTGCTTTTTTGTATATTATTTTATCACTTTTGCTTAAGATTTTCTTACGGATTTGCTACGAACATAGCTTGCTACGGTTTATCTATAGCTAGTTTGTAGCAAAATATGTTTTTAGCAAATCCGTAGCTACTACTTAACAAATTTGCTATGGATATTTTTCGTATCAAAAAGTGATAGGAAATATTTGTTTTTGTAGTAGTGAATTTTTATTAATAGGCTAAGATAAATTATAAAGGAAAAATTAGTTATAAGTATTTTAGACATGAAAATTTTTATTTTTTTCAAGTTTTCATACTTCTTTTTAGCAATCAAAACTTTTATATACAACCTTAATTTTTTTAAATTACAACATAAAAACAAGATTTTTTATTTTTAAAACAAGTATAATATGTGTTAAAACTAAGAAATATATATATTTTTCAACTCAAATGATTCATGTTCGACACTGTCTCTTTCTTTCACTTTATTATGTCTCCCCGTTCCATATTATGTTTTTCTAAACACCATTATGTTTTTTAAAATTTTGAGTTTTAAAATACATAGTAGTGAATAACATGGTTGAGTACTTTTAATATATAAATAATTAATAAAATATTATTTAATTTATATAATACATAAAAACAATGATAAAACTAATAAAAAATAATATAAAACATAAACACAATGAAACAAAATCTCACTATGCTTTTTGTTGCTCATTATTGTGTTTTTTTCTAGAACACTATTTTATTTTCTTAAAAGATGATTTAAAAAAACATGTTTGTGAAATGATACTATCATGTACTTTTTATTGTAAGATACAAATTTTATGTAGCAAATAAAAAATAATGACATAAATAATATGAATAACTTAAAACCGTAAAATATAATGATAAATACATAAAGCAAATTATTAAAATATTTGACATAATATCTTGATATTTTACATAATGACCCGGCATATTAGATATAATGATCTGACATATTCGACATAATGATCAAAATATTATCATCTTTAAATAAAATTAAATAACAAATGTAAAACTCTTAATCCTTTTTAGTTTTTTTAAGATTAAATAAAACTATTTATTATAACTCTAACCAATTTCAAAACATGTGTTCATAAATAAAGCAAATTATTTGGTTGCAATGAATAAGAATAAAACATATGGGTTTAGAAAACGTCTACGTTTTAATGTAAATTTTATTCGGATATTAGTTGAGTCAAATTTAAACGTTTCGACGTAAGTTTTGTTTGGTAATGCTTCAGGTCAAATATAATACATTTTCGTTCACTCTACAACGTAAACTTAATTTGAACACGAGTCAAATATAAACGCTTCAACATATATTTTGTTTGGAAAAAAGTCGGGTCAAATATAATATTTTTTCATTCAACGATATAAATTCGAGTCACTTCTACGTATTGGTGTAAATATAATTCGGAAATGAGTGGGGTCAATGATAATCTATTTTATCACGTAAAGTACGATGTCGCGGGAACATGTGACGGGTAAAAAAACTAGTTATACATAATTGTCAAGATAATTGTTAACTATTCCTTTGCAATACATAAGTTAAGCGTACACTAATGTTACATATATGATAATCACACGATAATAAATAATTCAAAGTTTATGTTGCCTAATAATTTTGACCGATTCACGCTAAAAAAATAGGATGTTACTCTTATGGAACTGAAATGGTAATAAATGGAAAACAAATAGTGTCGAAGACAAATGAAAAAGTTTAGGATCAAGTGGCTTCTATCCACTACTAGAAAAATTCCCACTTTCCGAACAAAAATATGATCACAAAATTAACTGAAAACAACATTTCTGACAAAAAACCGACAAAACTGTTTTGGTCGGAAATAAACTTGTTTGAAAACTTTTTTGATAACTTTGCGACAAATTGCAGCAACCATTTTCCAATAAAAAATAGTGTTTTATTTATAGATCACCATTTGCGACAACCATTTTCTCATAGGGTTTTATTTAAAGAATAGGTTTTATTTATAGACCATTTTCCAATATCTTTTACGTTCATTTTCCATCAGAAAATAGAGTATCAATTTCCAACAACTTTCAAACAGATTCTTTTCATTGTACCCTTTTAAAAATTTATTTTTACCAGTTTCTGACAAAGATAATTTTCATAAGAATATTGACAACAAGTTAAAATTAAAAAGAATTTGCGTGTACTTCCTGATAAAAGACTTATATTAATTTATAAAATTAATATTGTCAAATGAATAAAAAACTTATATTTTTTCACAAAAATTGAAAATTCCTGTTTGCAAAAACCATTACCATCCAAACAGTACCATTAAATATCGATCATTATACAGTCCCAAATATCATTACACAATCCCAATGTTTACATAATACAAAATAAAACATTAAATAAAATAAACTACTATCGATGATTACGATGATTATTACCAAGTTTACTCAATAGCAAATCTACTTTTAGTTGCAACTATCCTTGCATTTGTCATGTGACAACCCTAAAAACTAAAGTTAGGTAAACTAATGTCTTAAGAATGTTTTTTATACATATAGATCTATACTTATAAGTTTTATGTGATTAACCTTTTATGAAATCTTATATGTTTTATATATGTTACATGAGTATGCATGCATCCATGCATAAAAACTCACGTATGCATGTTTTTGTATACTTGTGAACTTTGTGATCATTAAACCATATGTGTTAGTAAACAATCATAAGGCTAAGTGATTTGTAGCTTAATGTTAGATGTCTTAACTATATGTAATGTATTGAAAACTTAATCAAATATCACCAAACAAGATTATATCAAGAAACTTTTATCAAAACTAAAACAAATCACACCTTAAGCACCTAAACACCAAACAAACACAACCTTAGATCTAGTCTCGGTTCATTAGGATGCTAAGGCACCCGACTAATCTCTAAACTAAGTCATTAACTCCCTAAACCTACCCTTAATCGGCTAAACACCAATCCTTCCCATAGTTCACCACCTAGCAACTAAGGACACCAAGCACACTTGGAAGCTTGACACCTAAACTCTTAGAACTAACATACTCATCACTCTAGACTAGATGTGATGATTACCAACCATTAATGGCATTCGTCCGATGACCACCATAACAACCATCACCCCATCGACCACAACCCCCATAACCGCATGTAACATCTCGTGTTTTTGTTAAATAAAAGTTAACCCCATTATAATCTTGTAGGGCTATTATTGTCATTTATAAAACTCATGGGTTAATTATGCTTATTTATTAGTTTGTCTTTAATCCTTTAATTTGAAAGTTAATAGTTTAGTTATTAGATTGTATACAATAATGAATAATAATAATACTAATAATAATAATAATAATAATAATAATAAAATTAATAATAATAATAATAATAATAATAGTAACAATAAAAATAATATAAGTAATAATAAGATTACTTATAACAATTTACAAAGTTATTAAACTTAAAAATATTTAAAACTTAAATTAAGTAAGTAAGAGGGTGTAAGACCCTGTCCTGAGACGCTTACAACTGGTAAATCATCGCACATAAAACATATATATGTATTGACTTCAATAAAGTGTCATAGCAGAAACATTAAAACAAATATTTCATTTCATTAAAATAAACACTTTTGCAAAATAATACAACATTCATTACAAAATATCGTTTGTTCGCATTATAATGCAAAAACATTGTACAAAAGAATGCCATCCAAAAATGAGCCGAGTAGCCACCCCGTGCCATCCTCAACAACCATTACCTGCCAACTGAAAACACATAAAGTGAGCGTTGCTGAGTAAGTTCTAGTTTTATAATAAAACATACTTTATCTTTTGTTGAAAACCGTTCTTTACTTTCTTTCAAATCATATCAGGCTTTAGAACGTGATCACACATCGTACGTACACATAGATAATAGTTATTATCTTTATCATCGTTCATTTCATACATGTATTATCTTTCGTTTCCGTGTAGGTCCTGTCATATGCTTAACCCCCTCTAGAGCACCAATCAATTCATCTAGGGTTAAGCGACAAGGACCCCATACATTTGGTCAATCACAAAGATTAAGCCCCTGTGTGCATCCTCATGGAGTATTTAACCCGCACACAGTTGAGCTGACACCCCTCATTGGGTGTGAACCTCCATACATTTGCTTAATCACACGGATTAAACCCCATTGTGCATCCTTCTGGGGTAGCTAACCCGCACACGTTGAGCTAACACTCTTTATTGGGTGTGAACCTCCATACATTTGCTTGCAAGCCTTTCTTATTTTCATTCATTCATTAATGCATGCATTCTTTCATTTCGTTCCTCTTTTCATTATCTTCCACTTTACGTTACATAATACTTTTTGTTTCATTCATAAACATTCGTCGTAAAGCCACGGGAAAATAATCATACATAACATGAACATAAACATAATCATACAACATAATCATACAACATCATCATACAAGTCACCATCATACATGCATAACATACATCAAACACACAATCATGTATAAGCACCAATCATACAACATCATTCATGCCCATCAAATCATCTATGACCTCAAAAGTCAACTTACATAAACCCCCGGGAACCTCCCAAGTTAAGGCCTATATCTACCCATTTCTCAAAAAAAATCAAAAAAAAAAAAAATAAACTGTCTTCATCCGCATTTCCTCTTGTTCATCCGCATTAGCAAATGCATGATGAGTTATACTCGGAGGGTCATCCGTATTAGTACGTGGTTCATTCTCATTGGGTAATGCGGATGAACAAAAGTTGTCATCCGCATGCGGTTTATCCGCATTGGGTAATGTGGACGAACAAAAGCTTTCATCCGCATTTCCTCTACTCCCCCGCATTTGTCAATACGGAAGAGCAGACTTCTCCACATCACTTCTGGTCTTCCGCCTTTTTCAATGCGGAAGAACAATCAGCTCTCCCCCGACAGACTCTTCACCCGCATTGACTTTAGTCGCGTGGTCTTCAGCCACATGACCATCAGTCTCCAAACATTCTCAAACTTATTCTAAGCTTAAATCATGCATTCTAAGCCTTAGAAACATGTCCATAACAACATCAAACACATACATAGCCCAAAATCAAACCCCACTCGCAACATACACATATAATACATACATACGGTATATGACCCAACTTTTATAAAAGTTCATACATGCATTTTCAGTCTCAAAATAGTTAAAAACATGTAAGAAGAGGGGTTCTAGAACTCACCTTTGCAGCTCTTTGGGTAAGACTTCTTCAAACCCATTTGCAAATTGAGCTCAAACACCTAAAATCCACCAAACACACACACACACACACACCCATAACATACAACATGTATGAGCATATAACCGAGGCCTAAACTAGTTAAGAACACTTTAGAACCAAGAATTCTTACCTGAATTCGACTCTTCTTCTTGTTCTTCTTCAAATCGAAAGCTCTGCACTTTCTCTCTCAAAATCCCGAATGAAAAGGTGTAGGCAGTCAACATGGGCGGCCATCACCTTTTACACCCAGTTTTTAAAGATTTTTTCTTTTTTGACACAATTGGTCCCTCTATTTGAGCTTTATTTCTTTTCCTTTACTTCTTTCTTTCTTTCTTTCTTTCTTTGTCTTTTATAAATAATCGGGTGTTATAGAGGGGTTGGTTTGTCAATTTATAAACTTTAAAAGCAAGTTTGAACATAAAATAATAAACATTCAAGTGGAGGGCTGTTTGTGTGACTTTGAAAATCAAAACTCCACTCCCCCTTCACCCCCGTTTTTCCGGCTACAACTCCGGCAGAGCTTCAACGAGCCCCAAAACCCACGAAAACACCAAATTTTGATATCCAAACCATTCCAAATCCTTTTGTGTACATGTTTCGACCTTGAATGCATGTATTAGTGGTGTTCAAAACACCGGTTACAAAGCTCAACCGAGAGCATAACTGAAGCCATAAACTCCATAGTCGTTCGAGCATTTAACCTTAATAATACACTAATTAGATGAACCTAATAAATCATCTAATTACCCCTAATCGTTTACAGCTTCCACTTGCACCTAAAACACACAAAAAGTACACATTTGATTCACTTCTAAGCCGTGACCTGTAATTGACTTGAACATCATCAATTTGACAAGTTGAACTGGAATTGATAAAGGGTTTCCAATCTAACTCATCAAACAAAGCTACCCAAAAGTTTAATTGGATTATCTTCGGCAATTACACATCAATTATGCACCTTCAGCCGCGACTTCTTCTTCGTGTGTTCTTAGCATCATTTCAAAGCAACCGGGTAATTAAATATTGATATGAACTCGATTCTAGTTGGGGAACAAAAGCCCTATGAACTGTAACGTTAACAACAATGTTTTGATCTTGAATTTTGCTTCACATTAAACTAGGGTTCATCCATTTGGGGATATTTTGTATCAAGTGTTCTTATGAATTAAGGGCCGAGACCTAACACGGCCACGACCCTTGTTCACTGGTTACTTACTCACCTCCTCAAACAGTGGGTCCCCGGTTCGAATCCGGGGAACCTCATATATGTTTTTGGGGCTTTTATTAGACTTCAAAACTAATACATAAAATTATTAAAAATTATAAAAAAAATCACTTATAATTTGTTTATTTTAAAGACACTTAATTATTTTCTGTAAATTATTTCCTAAAAATACTTTCCTATTTTTATTAAATATTCTAAACTAATGTTATATTAGCTTATTTTTATAGAAATTAAACTTTAAATAATAGTTTAATCCACAAAAATATTATTTCAAACGTTGCATTTAAATTATTGTTTAAATCGTATCTATTTCATTAGTTATAAAACTTTATTTAAACTTTGTATATAAATTTTACGAATTATTATAAATGTTATCTTTTCATATCTTTATATAAAATATAATATAATTCTTTTCATTTATTCCAAAAAATGTAATTGGTTCTATTTGTTAAACAAAATTATTTGACAAAGCCCCAAATACCAAAATTAAACCTTAGTTCTCGTTAATTCATTAAACTTATTATTAGACTTTAAATCTTGTAAATATATATATGTTTAGGTAACTTGTGAAGGATTTTGTTGGAACGTCGATTATTATTCTTATTAATCATTATTTATATACTTATTGGTCATTTGAGTTTTCATGCCCCTTTTTTATATTATTTCACACCTTTTTGGGGTGAAACATGTTAAACTTATCAACTTACATTTGTAAACGTTTTATACTTGTAACGCACATGCAATTCATACTTATATTTTGTCTTGGTTATTTGTGTTATTGTGAGTTTTATATGAGATACATTATATGTTGACAATCATTAACTATTTCCAGCCTGACGACGTCATAGATCTATGGGCCTGACAAGCCTATTTGGTGCTAAAGCCGATGTATTACCGGCTCTTGGTGACGTATGACTTGTTTATCATGGGAACCAAGTACACGTAGCTAATCGTTATAAACTTGTAATCTTAATCTTGGTCAAGGTTTGATTGTATCTATATGTGTTCTATAAACTTGTATAATTCGTAATCATTGACATGAATTGTTACTTGTAAATCTTTTGATATATTTATGTATATTAAACCCTTGAAAACTCACAAACTTTCATAGTTAACCTTTTATTTTTACAATGTTTCAGGAAATGCTCAAGTTTGATGTCCTCTTTTGAAGTTGCTCACATCTAGGATTTGGACCTAGATAAATGAATAAAATATTTTGGATTATTTTCTTATGTTATGTTATTTCTTGTTCGAGACTTTTGGTTGTAATATTGCATATTTGAAACTTATGATAAAAATATTTTGATTAAATGATAGTGTTATGTGATTGTGAACAATCTTAACACTCACATCTTGACGTTTATGCCATTAAGGTGGGGTGTGACACCGCATACCACCACAACTGCCACCATCACACCTCTTGCCACAAATTCTCGGATCTCCAGCCATTTCTACTCTTACTCTCAAGACGTCGTCCTCATATCACACAAACAACACCACCACCACCTTTGTTCACTATCCATAAGTTGTGATCAAGCATCAAGAACTATTATTTCAACCGGACTCTCAAGGATCAAGCTAAACCATTCACTTAGTTCTCTTCAAACAAACAAAGGTTAGATTTCCAAAATATATAACTAAGAATGCTTATGTGTTTAAATAAACACATACAATCTAAACCTTTGAAATTTATTCATCAAGAATGATCATAAGAAATTCACACAACATCTTATTTTCTTCAAAATCAGTAAGAAAGGAAATTTAAAAATAAGAAAACTTTTTTATAAACAAAGGTTTTAACACAAAGATTACAAATAAAAAAAGTAAAAAACTAATATTCTTGATGGATTGAATTAAATCCTTAAATGACTGTGATTGTAGAAATAAAATTAGAAACTTATTAGAAAATATTAGGAATAGCTTTCTGTGAATTTTGGTATAGTTATAATAAGTAAATTAATTTATATGAATTAATTAAGTTAATGAAAGAAAAATATCATCTGGAAGCTCCGGACCTGGTAAAAACTTGGAAAAATTATATAATAATCCTTATATTTTATAAGAATTTTAGATTAAATTTCTTGATTTAATTCAGATATTTTCCTGAGTTAAATATTTTAAAAAATTCTGTAATTCGGATATTGGGAAAAATATCTAAACGGTAAGATAAATTATGAAAAAGTTATATAAAATAAGATATCTAGATTAGAACCGTTTGTGAGAAATTTGGAATTTTTAGATATGTTTTGCTATTTATGCCGATTATTGTGAAAATGATAAAAATCATAGAAAATTTTATGCTATGAATTAATACCTTAAAATTTTATGGGATTATGGATTTTAGAGTATGGGTGATAAATTTTGGTAAATTTTGAGAACCTTTAGGCATTTTTTCTGATTTATTTAAACATTGTAAATTTCCAAAAAATTATTGTAAATAATTGTTGTTTCAAACTTTAACATATTAAATTAGATTTTTGTATGTTTCTGCTATAAAATTTTGGTGATATATGGGTAATTGTAACTTTTGTTTTAGAATTTATATTTATAAGTGCTGAAAAATTTAAAGAAATAATATTTATTTCTAACCTATAAATATTTTTACAGGGTTTCTACTGGAATAGAAGATGAGACTTATAGCCTTATTTTGTATTTATAAATTTTTAGGGGAAAAACATATTGTTTTGAGATTGATGCATATACATAAAATTATGAAATATACTGTCATTTGGCCTTATAACCATTAATTCGGATGTGGAACCGTCTGATAATATAGGTAGCGTCACTTAGGAAATTATTTCCTGTACCAACAAGATCAGTGTTGTGATGTTATATTATCTGATTCCGTGATTTATATGTGTGACATGTATGAATCACTTGGCTTATAAGTAGGATTGGTTGTAATTTATGTTGCGTCAATATATATATTTTGTTCAGAAAACAAACCTATGATCTCACCAACTTTATGTTGATTGTTTTGAGTATGCTTTTTTAGGTTCTCATAATAACTAAGAGTGTGATGTTCTCTTATGATGTTTACAATGGATGGGCGTGAGGTGGTGGGAAGAGTTTGTGTTAAATTCATTGTGAATATTTATGATTTGAGTCTAACGGTGAATGATCATTTTGATCACTATTGAAGATGTAGCAGTTAATTAGTATATTGTGTAATAGGGTTATATTAAATTTTGGACATTATATATATAATGTAACCCAAACTCGTATTATCTGTGGACTATGTGATATGTTTATTTGTGTATTGAAATTTTTATTATTTAGTCAATGCGTTCTGAATAAACCAGTCACACCCAAGCATTTCATGCTTCCGCCAAGATGTGATAGGTCGTTTCATATCAGCAACTTGTTGTTGCACATGCTTGCTCACTTGTTGTTCGAACTATATATATACAAATTAACACAGTTGTATATGGACCATATGTATTACATGTAGCAAAGAATGAACAAGAAACATGCATAAATGTACCATATATATTACAAACTACATCCATGACAAGGCATTCTTGTATTGTTTACTCACAACCATACCAAGATTCATTATATATTGTACATACATATTTAAACTAACAAAATTCATTCACTGTTAAACTACATATACACATGGTATATAATTATACACTGGAGATACATGCAAGGTTCTGTATCACCTAGTATACAATGATACACCATTAATGCGCATTGAGTTTTATCACAACAGTTTTTTTGTTGAGAATGTAATGGCACATATTCGAGTGAAAATGATTAAAAAATAGCAATAATAAACATATTCAATATTAATAATCACTCTTGATGGCTCGCTGAAACTCTGCATGAGATGAATCTGACAAGGAAGAAGATGAATGAGTCTATGTCACGACAATGAGGATTCGAAGATCATATTGCATAAAGCTCTTGACCCTCCATTACATTATTCTGCCACACTAATCATGTTTGTACAGTAACTTCCCAATAAATCAAAACAACACGATTATTACTATAGTAAATGTTGATACAATAAGTATTATTTTAGTAAAGATAACTTACGTAAACTTCTTTCGATCGAGCTGTGTATAATCCATCCCATCCAACCTCTCATCGTATTATACGACCATTAATAAGCACTTTGACTCTTTAGTAAGATCGGTGTTATGAAAGAGTTCCTTCATTATGACTTCTAGATAAGTTTCTTTTCCTGCAATAATCATAAAGCATAAAACATATGTGTTAAATTAAAAAAAAAGCAACTATTAACATTCATAAATATGATAAAATTATCAAATGCGCACGATGTTCGCTGTGTCCGATGGATCCTCCGGTGTGCCTGGTTGTCACGCCAAAGCTGTCGGTTCTACTTCGATTTTTCTTCCCTCACTAGGACTTCTTAGCCCACTCATTGTGCTAAATATCAATAAATAGTAAACTATAAGCATTATAATATAATTTATATATATAATACATGAACAAACATATGTTTACTCACATCACACAAATGCCTACACTACAAGATTTTGATCCTATCGTGATGACAAATATCGTCGCCATAGGTGGCCTAAGTCGTCGCTATAGCCTATCACGATAATATGTCGTCGTTATAGAGTTAGTAGCCATAGCTTCGTCGCAATAGGTCCAAAAAATCGTTGCCGTAGAGATAGTCGTCATTGCCAACTATAGCGATGACATGTCGTCGCTACAGACATGTCGCCATTATTTTTTTTTGTTTTTTTAATTCAAAATTAAAAATAAAATATTTAACCAGAAACCCTATGACGACGACATGTGGTCGCCATAGGTATTTTAATATAATAAATAATAAAAATAGAAAATATATTAAATTAATAAATATTTTTTTTAATTTTACCTATGACAACGACATGTCGTTGCCATAGGGTCCCTGGTTAAATAATTTATTTTTAAATTCCATGTTTTTTACCTAAAACTTAACACAAATCAGATACACAGAAATAAAACCTAAATATTATGAATACTTAAACGAAGATCAAACAATTCTAATTAATTACATACCAAACAAAACAAAAGTATCAAAGTAAACATATCTTAAGTTTTTACAATCCAAACAAATTAACTTCCTAATTGTCGTAATTTTCGTCGTTATTGGGATTATGCTTTCTTCTTTCAAATTCATTCATCATTTCTTGTATTGCTCGCATTTGTTGCTTTATTGCTTCCATTTCTTCATTCCGATGTGACGATGACCTGTTTGATTGTTGATAACGAGATATATTTTTTTACTTTTCATCTAACACCTCTCTTATGACCACGCCTTTGTCCTAATGCAAACTCTAAATATTGCATCTCATTAACGGGCGACTCTCACGCCTCCATTTGCATTTGGGCGTAATGATTTTTAATTTTTGCCTGTATTTTTAAAGAATCAAAATGAAAAGGTATTAAGATTTTTATGAAATTCGATAGCATAACTGTAACAAATGAAAAAAAACTATGCTAAATCATAAGTAAATATAGCATAAAATTCCTAACTTTCAAGATATAAACACAACTTATTAAAACCAAACAATTCTCAAATTATTCATATAGACCATATTGTTTAATTATAAGCACATATAATATAAAAGTCACAAGTTTCAACATATATATATAAATACAACACCCGATTAAATATTTATTTTGAAGCCGACGAAAGAAGAAAAAGAAATAAAGTCTAAAGTCGGGGGACCAAACTCGCCAACGAGAGAAAGTTAGGTGAGTGGGAAGTATTTAAAGGGAGAGGGCAGCCCTTACCCTCTCCCCACACCCACCAAAATCAGCCAAGAAGAGAGAAAGGGAGAAAAGAGGAGAAAAGCTTGGTTCGAGTGGATTCGAGCGTGAAAATCGTCGAGTAGCGGGTCAAATCGAAGCTCTTCTCGTTGTGGTCGTTTGTGTGAGTTCTAGGACCCCTCTTTTACATGTTTTTTGAATGATTTGGGGCTGGAACACATCTGAAAATCTGGTTTTTGAAGTGTGTGTGTTTGACCCGTTTATGTATGTGTGGGTATGTGTATGATTCGTTTGGGTCTTGCTTTTGAGCTTGTGTGTGTTTGAATGGTGTTGTGGTATGAATTCCTAAGGTTTAGGATGGTTGATTTGGGCTTAGAATGGGTTTGGATGAGCTTGGTGGTCAAAAATGGCAGATTGGGTTCGGGATGAACTGCATGCTGCATCAGCTAGGGCTAGGTGACCGAATGGAGGCCATACGGCCGATTGAGGTGCGATTGAGGTTCATTGGCATGACTGAGGGTTCATTCGCATGACTGGGAGCCCAGTCGCATAAATGCTCATCCGTATTAGTTCCATCCACATTAGGTCCATTCGCATGGGACTCATCCGCATGGAGTCCAGTCACATTAGTTTCATTCACACGATTGGGTGTTCATTCGCATAGGTGTTCATCCGCATTGGTTCAATCGCATGATGTTTAGTCGCCTGGAGGCCATGCGACTAAAGGGTGCCCATACGCCCAAGTAGGACTTGTGTACCCAAAGGAAGTGTAGTTTAACTACTGACTTTCGGGAGAAGGTGCAGATGTAAGTTCTTACGTGAAAGTTCCCGTAAGTTCATGTAAGTTGATTGTTGAGGCCTTAGAGAGTATGTTGGGCATGATGATGATGGTGCTGCATGTTTATGTATGATGCATGTTATGTATGTTTAATGTTGCCCTGTATGATGATGTTGACTGTGTATGTATGTTCCTTATTATGATGTATGTTTATCTTCCCTGTGGCTTTACATGTTATGTTAATGAATGAAACAAAAGTAGTATGTAACGTAAAGCAAAAGATAATAAAAGAGGAAAGTAAAGAAAGTCTTGCAAGTCTTGTATGTCGGGACACGCCATTAAAAGACGTTATCCCAACGGTGTGCGGGTTCGCTACTCCGGGAGGATGCACATTGGGGTCTTTCTTTGTGATTGACCATTTGTATAAAACCACTGTTGCATACCCTAGGTACTGTGACCAGAGGTGCGATGCACCGTTATAGCTAGCCTATGATAGGCCTAGGTCTAGTACCAGGAATAACAGGGTATTGCATTGGTACACCTAAACTCTACCCTAGGTACTGTGACCAGAGGTGCGATGCACTGTTATAGCTGGTCTATGATAGACCTAGGTTCAGTACTAGGAATAGCTGGGTAAAGTTTACGGTTGAAGGAAAGGAAAGTGGTAATGATGAAGGAATGTGAAAGTTAATGACGTATGATGAATGAATGAATTTAAAGAATGAAAGTATGAATGATTAATGAAGATAATAATGATATTATCTATGTGTACGTATGATGTATGATCCCATGAAAGTAAATAACGGTTTTAACAAAAGAAATGTATGTTTTATTATAAAACTAGAACTCACTCAGCAATGCTGACTTTAATATGTTTCCAGTTGGCAGGTAATGATTGCTGAGGATGGCACGAGGTGGCTACTCCGCTCTTTTGGGATGGCATCCATTTATAATGCTTTTGTGATGTAATGCAACATATGTTTTGTAGCTTGTTAACGATGTATTATTTTGCAAAAGCTATTATATTAAAATGGAATGTTTTGTTTAAATGTTTCCGATGCAACGTTTTATGTAATATAATGAAAATTTATGTTTTGTGTGAAATGATTTATCAGCTGTAAGCGTCCCGGGAATGGGGCCTTACAAGTTGGTATAAGAGCCAAAGTTTAAGTGAAATGGGTAAAATTTCAAAATAAACCTTAACTTAAACTAAGCATGGGACGAAAAGGGAAGGGATGCCAATCTGAGTAGCTGCATGCCATCAGGTATTTTCGTAAAGTTAACCGGTATTATGTGCGCATGTGATGTGTTATGTGTTTTTTGTAGATTTAAATACTGATGTAATCAGGATAGGTAATGCTCGGGGTGTGAAGAGTAAAGTAAGTGGCTAATCACAACTGGTCACTGTAATTAGAGACTTACTATACTCGACATAAATTGAGCTGTTCCTTTGAATGACCGTGTTGGTGTTTGAATCTTTCAGTGTGCGTGTGAATGGCCGGTGGTAGATCTTCGAAAGCCTCTCGTGGAGGTGGTCGTGATGGGCTTGGTGCTGAGCCTCGACCCAAGAGAGGAAGACCTAGAGTTAAAAAGGTGGTTCCTGAAGAACCCGAGACCCCTCATCCGGAGGGTGGTGATGAGAGTGCAAACCTAAGGTCCTCGGTGAAAGAGGTGGTGGTTGAAGAGGTACATCAGGTTATGCATACAATCTTACCGTTTGTGGTGACCGAAGTGATTAAGGCAGTACGGGAAGGGGAAAGACAAGAGAGGAACAGGTCCTCGGGAGGACGGGAACAACAAGAGCCTGAAACGGTTCCCTCTGATGATGAAGAGGAAGAAGAAGAGCCTATGCAGGAGGTGGCACATCGCTGTAATTACGGGGAATTTCAACGATGCAAGCCCCCTACTTTTGATGGAAACAACACTGTTGCTGCTGCTCATCGTTGGGTGAGAGAAATGGAAGCTGTATTGAATATTAGCGAGTGCCGGGAGGACCAAAAAGTAAAGTTTGCTCCTCACTCTTTTGTGGACTCGGCTCTATGCTGGTGGGACAATATAGTCCAAGCCGAGGATAGTAGGGCAATTAGGAGGATGAGATGGTCAGAGCTGAAAAAGTTGGTGATCGAGGAGTTTTGTCCTCACCGGGAAATGGACAAGGTCGAAAGGGAGTTCTTGCAACTGGAGGCGGGAAAGATGACACACCAATAGTACACCACCAAATTCAATGAGATGGCACGTCTAGTGCCAGATCAGGTGACGCCTTTGTCACGGAAGATTAAGAGGTACATTTAGGGTTTGCCAGTGCATATTCCCAGGCATATGATTGCCGCCCAAACGAGCACGTTTAGGTTGGCGGTGGACTTAGCAGGGAGATTATATGATGAGAGGGCTGTGGTGGTGGTGGCCGAAGGTAGAAGGAAGGGTGGAGGTGATCGAAACTGGCAGGGGAAGAGGTTTGGTCGGGGTGATGCCTCGACAGGTAACAACAAGGCACGGATGGATGACCATCGTGTAGCCACATCGAGTGCGGGGTCCAAAAGGTGTGGCAAGTGTGGAAGGGAGCATGCGAGAGAATGTAGGTTGGGATTGAACGGGTGCTTCAAATGTGGGAAGACGGGATATATAGCCAGGGACTGTCGTACGGTCTGGTGCTTTAACTATTGCATGGAGGGCCACATAAGTAAGGATTGTAAGAAGCCGAGGGCTGAGGGTTCCAGGGCGAAGAAGACGGGGAGTGAAGGGCCAAGGGCGAGTGCTAGGGCATTCACTATGACGCAGGAGGAAGCTACGACGGACCCTGATGTTGTGTCCGGTACGTTTCTAGTGAACCAAACTTTCGCTTTTGTGTTATTTGATTCGGGTGCGAGTAAAAGTTTTATTTCTGCTGCTTTCTGTGCTAAGCTACCTGTTAGTAGTAGACGCGTTAATGGGTCCTTTGATGTAGAAACTACCATAGGTAAGTCTACTAGGATTTTTGAGATGATAAAGAACTGTGATGTAGAGCTAGAAGGTCATAAGTTTCCTGTTAGACCGTTCATGATGACCTTAGGTGGTTTCGATTTGGTTCTTGGCATGGATTGGTTGACGGACTCTGAGGCGAACATTGTGTGTCGCAAGAAGATGATTTGTTTGATAGCGCCTGACGGGAGTTTGGTAACTGTTTATGGAGATCAAGTCACGACGATCCCGAAAGCAATCTTAATGGCAGTGGCGGGAAAGTATATGAGCCGTGGATGTAGCGCCTACTTGCCTTATGTAAAGGATGTAGATACGCCAACATCACAACTATCCGATGTACCGGTTGTGTGTGACTTTCCATACATGTTCTCAGAAGACCAACCAGGAGTGCCACCTAACAGAGAGATTGAGTTTCAAATTGATTTGATACCGGGTGCCCAATCTGTTGCCAAAGCACCGTATCGGTTGGCTCCGATGGAAATGAAAGAGTTGATGGAGCAGTTGCAAGAGCTGCTCGATAAGGGGTTCATCAGACCGAGTATCTCTCCTTAGGGTGCTGTGGTCCTGTTTTTGAAGAAGAAAGATGGTAGTATGGAGCAGTTGAACTCTATCCGAGTCTGTTGCAACACAACGTCGCTCACCTCATTATCTCGTCTCATGCAATATCCCCGAATCATGTCCGAAGACTGATACCGTGCCGGGGCCTGATAAACAAACCCCCGACTCATGTCTGAAGACTGACACAGTACCGGGATACGTGACACGGATCTCATCATCCGTCACTTTTGTCATATGCAATACTCCTGACTCATGTCCGAAGACTGATACTGTGCCGGGGCCTGCTCACAAACCCCCAACTCATGTCCGAAGACTAACACAGTACCGGAGTACGCGATTTGTATTATGTCTCATGCAATACCCCCGACTCATGTCCGAAGACTAATACTGTGTCGAGGCCTGACAAACAAACCCCCGACTCATGCCCGAAGACTGACACAGTACCATGATACGCGACAAGGACCTCTTTTGATTCTGTTACGACACAAAGTCGCTCACCTCATACATGTGCTTGCAAGCCTCTCTATACTTTCTCTTTTGTTCATTTATTCATGCATGCATTCGTTCATTACGTTCCTCTTTTCATTATCATCCACTTTACGTTACATAATACTTTTATTACATTCATTAACGTTCAACGCAAAGCCAAGGGAAGACATACATACATAATAAGGAACATACACATAAACATAAACATACACCATCACCAATACAGGCACATCATACATGCATAACACACATCAAACATAAGCCATCACATCATAACCAGGCCTATCTCCCCATTTTACCCCTTAAAAACACTTAGAAAACCACAAGTCCAAACTGGGCGCATGGGACCTTCCAGGCGCATGAGCATAAAAATTCTAAGTGTAAAACAGTCTGGGCACATGGGCACTATTTGGGCCCTTCTGCCCTGTTCAGGCGCATGTCACCTGTTCAGGCGCATCACCAACACTTAGCCATTTCAATCACTTAGGCGAATGGGTACTATTTAGGCGCATGGCCAACACTTAGGCGCATGGGCCACTGTTTAGGCGCATGGCCAACCCTTGGGCGCATGGCCAACACTTAGATGCATGGCCAACATGCTGGGCGCATGGGCCACTGTTTGGGCGCATGAGCCACCTCTGGGCGCATGTACCACTGTTCATATTCATCAGAACATACTGAAATATTTTCTTTGTTATCAACTTCACCCGATTATCATTCTAATCATACCCAAACACAAATCTAACATACTAAGGCCATCTAAGCATGCTAATCCTCATCACGAACCCATAATCATCACTATAACATACATACATACATACATCATTTCGAACATCAAGCTGTAAACCCATGGTTTCTTTCAAAATATTTACTTAGTATGCATAATAGCCCCAAATCAGTTGAAAATCAGTAAAAGAGGGGTTCTAGAAACTCACCTTGAAGCAGGTCTTCATGCTAGTCACTTCTACTAGCAGATTAAACTCTAAATTCTTGAGAACAACTCTAAATCATCAAGAACCTCGGTCAAGAGGTTGTGAATTTGGTTTAAACCGAACAAACATCAAGAAGACTTACCTTTTACAACTTCTTCTTCTTCATTCTCTCTCTAGAACCGGGCTCTCTCTCTCTTCTTCTTCCTCCGAGAGCAAAGCAGCTTTCTGCTTTGATATGGGCGACCATGCCCCCCTTAAATCCATAAAATAATAAGGTTTGTACTTTGTACACTTTTTCCCCTCCACTTGTGCACAATTTCTATTCCTTCCATTTACTTTTCTTTTCCTTCCGTTTGAAGAAAATTTCGGGGTGTTACAAGTCTACCCCCCTTAAAGAGGTTTCGTCCCCGAAACCTGTCGCTTTTCGAACAGTTACAGGTAACACTGTCTCACTTCTTCTTTGATCTTGCCTTTAAACTTAGATTCCTTTAGGCTTCACTACACCCGCACAAGTGAAACAATCATCCTCCTAAGCCTATTTCTTCTTCTTATTAGTAATGGTCACCAGTTGCTTCTCGTGGTTGGATACTTTGTCCATCTCAGTGTTCTCTAGTAGCATGATCATATCCCCATCGGTTGAGCTCTTTCTTAGATGAGATGCATGGAACATCAGATGAATTCCACTTAACTCATCAGATAGCTCTAGTCGATGTGTCACTTCTCCTACCTGAGCAACAACTAGGAATGACCCTCTACACTTTAGTACTAGCTTTACTCGACTCCAAACCAAGCAATCCGCTTTCCTGGTCGAATCCTTCCTCATACTTCATTTTCGTAGGTCATCACCGAACTCTGGTTGTGCACGGTTGAGCAATCCATCTTCTTGCAACACTTGGGGTTTGAGTCATAGACTACTGATCAACTCACCCGGAGATGCATGTCTACCTACCTATGTCTGTCTTAAATAGCCTAGCAAGAACAAGCGCTCTCTCTAAATTCTATCACGCAAGCCTCTAGGGAATTAGGTAACCTGGTAGACTTACAAATAGCAATTCTTACATCGAAGGGCTCATCGATCTTCCTACCCCTAACGTGGAACATCACAGAAAATAGCGACAACAAAACTACTACTAGCGTCACAATTAAAGCATAGATGCATAAATCTAAACTTGTAGGAAGGTACCTGACGTTACCTCGGAGTCAGACCTAGCCTCCTCCCGGTCATAGCGAGGCTCTAGCCTTCACCCTCTGTTCTCCTTCCTCGTACCGGAGCTTCCTACCCTCGACTTCTTGCAGTCTCTGCTCATGTGTCCTGTCTTGCCACAGTCGTAGCATTTAGCCATTTGACAGTCCCTCGCTCTGTGGCCCTCCTTCCACACTGAAAACAAACATTCAATCTCCACTTGCACTCCCCCTCATGGCCTCTGCCACACTTATTGCATATCTCTCCTTTTCTTTCTATTCTCTTCCGATCATCGTCCCTCGACACCGTACCTCCATACACAAATCCACCATCATTGGCTCGCCTTCCTTTCCCCTTCTTAACATAGGCTCGCTCCTCCCCTTTGTCTGCCATCTCCATCGCCCCTCGCTCGTTGTACAATCTTCCCGCCAGGTCAATTGTCGACCTAAACGTGCTCGGTTGGGCAGTGATCATGTGCCTACGGATGTCCGCCGGCAAGCCCTGAATATACCTCTTGATTTTTCGCGAAAGAGGTGTCACCTGATCCGGCACCAGACGTGCCATCTCTTTGAACTTCATGGTCTACTGTTGATGTGTCAGGGTTCCCGCCTCCAGTTGCAGGAACTCCCTCTCAACCTTGTCCATCTCTCGGTGAGGACAGAACTCCTCAATTACCAGCCTCTTTAACTCCGGCCATCTCATCCATCCAATAGCTCTACTACCCTTGGCTTGGACTATATTGTCCCACCAGCACAAAGACGAGTCCACAAAAGAATGGGCAGCAAACTTTACTTTCTGATCCTCCCGACACTCGTTGATATTCAATACCGCTTCCATCTCTCTCACTCATCGGTGAGCAATAGCAGCAGTGCCATTACCATCAAAGGTAGCGGGCTTGCACCATTGAAACGCCCCATAGTTACAGCCTCGTGCCGCCTCCGACGCAGGCTCTTCCTCTTCTTCCTCTTCGTCATCGAAGAAAACTGTTTCAGTCTCGGGTCGTCTCCTTTCACCCGAATGTCTACCCCTTTCCTGTCTCTCCTCGTCTCTAACAGCCTTTATAACTTCGATCACCACAGACGGTAAGATCGTCTGCATGACCTGATGCACTTCTTCCATGACTGCCTCTCTCATCAAGGCCCTCTGATTAGCAATTTCATCACCGCCCTCCTGATGAGGGTCTCGGGTTCTTCATGGGCTACTCTTTCAGCCCTAGACCTTCCTCTTGTGACATGTGGTTCAGCACCACATCCACCGCCGCCTTCACCTTGTGAAGCTTTCGAAGATCTACCGCCAACCATCCTCAAAAAGCACACTATAAGATTCAAACACTAACGCGGTCATTCAAGGTAATAACTCAGTTTATGTCAAGTATAGTAAGTCCCTAATTACAGTAGCCAGTTGTGATTAGCCACTTACTTTACTCTTCCTAACCCAAGCATCTCCTATCCTGACTTAACCAGTATCTAAATCTACACAAAGCACACAAGCCACATACATGCGCACATAATGCCGGTTAACGTTAACTTACTGTAAACGTTTACATAAAACCTTTACTTGCAGGCACGTAGCTACTAGGACTGGCATCCCTTTTCCTTTTAGTCCCATTCTCAGTTTAAGATTAGTTTTTTTGAAAATATTTACCTAATTCGCTTAAACTTTTGCTCTGATACCAACTTGTAAGGCCCCCGTTCCCGAGCACCTCACAGTTGGTCATTCATTGCACATAAAACATTAGATAACATACATTTATTTTGCAGCGGAATTTAAAACTTTCATTAATAACTAAAAACATGTCATTTCATTCATTTACAACATTTGTGTCACACCCCCGCTAAGAGCGGAAACACGGGGGCGTAACGAGACGGGAATCGTCATAACACATGGTAAGCGACAGTGATGCAATAATAATAATGATAACAAGCATGTCATGACGACACCTGACAACAAGGGGACTTGTGTCGTGTTTAGTCAATAATCACGACCACATAGCCATAAGCATAAACATGATACATAAATCATAATACATAGATGATAACATTGTATGCAATTCCCACAACCCGGGAACAAATTACAAAGTATAATGTTGTTTGAAACAGTTACAACAATTGTTTTCAAAAAGACAAGTTTAGCCCGAAATGCATCCTAGGGTCTCCACTAAGGCAACACACCTAAACTCAGCTAGTATGATCACCTGAAAAGATATGCTCAAAATGGTCAACAAAATTTGTTGGTGAGTTCGCAGGTTTAAAGTAAATAAGTAATTGATGCTGTATAAAGTTGTTGCAGAATACCGTGCATACAGTTATAAGTAAGCAAAATCACATGACAAGAGCTTTACAACCAAACCTAATGACGTACACAAATAATCTTGTCGGAATATACCCAAGGCCCGTACCTGGCTATTGTTGGTACTAACTAGTATACCAACACGAGGGTGGGGGTGTCAACCCAGTAGTACTACCATACCTAACCGTCGGTTCCACACTGAATTAAATGGTTGTAAAAAGAACCACAAAGCAGACTCAAGCATGTATCAGATAAGTACCCCCAAAACAGTAGCACGTTGATTCCAAGTATGTAAATTGTATGTATGTTGTACAGCATAGAAAATGGGTGAGCATACTTTTCCCCCATGTTTGTAAATGTTTGTAAAGTAGTATAAGCATAAAAGTGGCCACGAAACTCACTAGTTTTAGTGGTAGGTATGAATGATCGAGATTCCCACAGTTGTATACAGAAAACAGTCAACACCTATTGACAGTTATTGTTAAGCTTAATGACGTGTATAAAGCGTATAGTAATGTTTGGTCGGTTCGGGTTGTATCGGTTCGGTCGTGGGTAGCACACACACACAGCGGACACACGTATCAGATCTTATGTAGATCCAAGTACTACGAGTAGTCGTCATTGCTTATATCACCATGAAATGATCTCGTGGTTATGAAAGATAGTACTTGTTAAGTATTTGGAGTTCCAATTGGATTGTCGATAATTGTAAAATGTTAGGTTGTTTTCAACTGAAATAGTGTGCATGTTGATAGCGTTGACTTTAATCTTTATGGTCAAGCAATGACACTCTTACTGATGTTACCTTATCATCATCAGACGTTCAAGGGGAAATTCACACTCACATCATCAGTCACACAACAGACCAGACGCTCGACTCAACGCTCCATCCGTACGAATCATCTTCAATCGTACGAATCAGCTTCATTCGTAGATTGAGTCTTCATTCTCATGACTGGCATTCAGTCGTACCACACAACACCATTCGCACGATCCAACCTCCATGCGCACGAATCAACCCTTAATCGTGCGAATTAGCTACTTTCCGTGCGATTGAACCTTCATTCGTGCGATTGGACTCCAGTCGTGTGAAACACGCACAATCGCTACATTCAGTCGGTCACCTGACTCAATCGCACACACACTCAATCGCATTGCCTCAATCGCACAACATTCATTCTTCGCACAACTCAGTCGCATGACATCCCTAGTCGCACGATTCAGTCGCCCGAAAGACACCATCGCATGACTCAGTCGCACGACTCCCCAGTCGCCGGCTCAGTCGCATGACAGACCCAGTCACCTGAACTGCAGGTTCGCGACTGCAGAAGTGCAGAGCAGCCTTCGGCTGCTCCGAGCACGGGTTTTACACAACAAGGACTTCCAGAAACACTCTACAACATACACAAACATGAAACACAAGCAGAAAGACCTCACACGCACCCACACACGACCTCATGTGTTCGAGTTGAACCCGAACACCCGAAACCCTAGTTTGGACAGCCGTGAATAAGCAAGGAAAGGGACAACCAAGGTCGTCTACCTGCTAGAATAGAGTAGACTAGCCGTAGATGGGGTCTAGACGACAAGAACAAGACCAAGCGGTTGGATTTGGTGCTAGAATGAAGAAGATGTGAAGAAGAAGGTGAAGAGGATGAAGAAGATGAGATGAAATGAGATTAAGGGCTGGAGTATGGCTCATATACCCAGCCCAAGTTTGCAAAATGGCGAGTTTAGTCCCTGCACTTAACCCTCGCGTTCCCCAAAATTTGTTTCGGTTGATTACCATCTTAAAATGTTCGTTATATAAGGTTAAAAGTATGTTTAATGGCATTTGATAGTCTAAAATGGTTTTATTAATGACAATGGTTGAATTAAAATGATATATTTGGTGGTAATGGTGATGAAATTTATAAAAGGTTCATGCTTAGCACACGTTCTCGGAGGAAGTGCAGGCACAAGGGAAAATAATACCTGATCCTTAAGCAGGAGTTCATGAAGAAAAGGAAGAATAATTAAAATAATTCTATGCTTATTTATGTCGTTCGACGGACCTTAGGTGACGGATGTCACAGTATCCCCCAGTTGAGAGAATTTCGTCCCGAAATTCAACTGGAGTTAGGTCCAAGAGTGTCATCCACGAATAGGTGTGGGTATTTGAGTTTCATTTGATCTTCCTGTTCCCATGTAAACTCTGGCCCTCGTTTTGAATTCCACCTTATGCGAACATTGGTATTCTGTTGCGCTTCAACTGTTTGACCTTACGATCCATGACCTCAATGGTTCCCTCCTCAATAAAATGAAGCTTTTTCGTCGATTTTGATATCGTCAATGGGTATGTGAAGTAGACAGGGACAGTGGGAATCTCGTTAATCCATTCATGCGCGTCACTAATTAGATGACGAGGCTTTGGCTACCTTAGAGAGTCATAGTTACTCCCGCCGTTTAACCCCGCTTGGTTGAATTTCTTCACTTTGACATTCAGAGCACTGGGTAGAAATCACATTGCGTTAGCATCCGCAGGGACCATCGCAATGCTTTGTTTTAATTAAACAGTCGGATTCCCCTTGTCCGTACCAGTTCTGAGTTGGCTGTTTGACGCCCGGGGAAGGCCCCCGAAGAGGCCGTTCCCAGTCCGTCCCCCGGCGGCACGCGGTGACCCGCTCTCCCGCCACGAAAGCAGCTCGAGCAGTCCACCAACAGCCGACGGGTTGGGATAGGGACCCCCGTGCCCAGCCCTGAGAGCCAATCCTTTTCCCAGGTCACAGATCCATTTTGCGACTTCCCTTGCCTACATTGTTCCATCGACCAGAGGCTGTTCACCTTGGAGACCTGATGCAGTTATAAGTACGACCGGGCATGGAAGGCCTCGGGTCCTCCGGATTTTCAAGGGCCGCCGGGGGCGCACCGACACCGCGCGACGTGCGGTGCTCTTACAGCCGCTGGACCCTGTCACATCCAACCTTGACGGCGGAAACGTCGAGGAGTGAGAGTTAAAATCGTTCATAGCCACATAACGCTATTAATATCCAAATATTTCACATATAAGTTTCATTTGTCACATTACAAATATAAATCTCAAAGGATATAAAAACATAACGTAAAATGTAACAATTCTTCTATTTTATTTATTAATCTAGGTTCATTCCTAGATATGCAAGCTTCAATGTGTAGATAATCAAACTTGGGCATTTCCTGAAACATGTTAAAAAAATAAAGGATCAACAATAATGTTGGTGAGCATTCCATAGTTTTAAATACATAGTTTATATAAAAGATGCCAATTCAAGTCATAAATTAGTGAATAAAGTGATTAGGGATGTTATGATCAATGCAACAATCAACCTCGACAAAGTTTTACAAGTCTCAAACGTTTACAAGTTTATACGATCAGCTAAGTGTACTTGGATTAACCAAGGCAGGCTTGTCTTGCCATAGATCTATGACTTCGCTGGCTAGCAATAGTTAATGATTGTACATATAACGCCATAACATGGTAATCACGAAAGTTCAACTAACCACAACTTTTACAAGATGAATTACCATAGGTTTACAAGTCTCAAATAAGTCTACGAGTGCAATAGTATAAGTTACATGTTTCACCCCAAAGTGTGAAAATAGGAAAAAGGGGTATAGAATACTCCCTTGATCCAATAAGTATGTGCAAAGGATGATCAACTATGAAAATAATAACAAGGTTGCTTCAAAGTAGCCTTTTACAATGCACCTAAATATATATACAAGATTTCTAAGCCTAACAACAATTTTAAGAGTTAAACATGATCTAAGATTTCAATTTGATATAACAAGTTTGTAAAATTTGTTGGCTCTATCCAAATGAAACCAATTTTAATTATTACACTCAAAGAAAAGTATTGATAAAATTTTATATAAGAGGATATTTATATATATATATATATATCTATATATCTATATATATATATATAAGTTATTTAAAGTTTGATAACCACATTTTTTTTAAAATCATAAAATGGGAAATAACAATTGAAGTAATTTTTTTTATAACAAGGATATATTATTAGTATTTACTATTATTTTTTATATTTCTTTGTAAAGATTAAACTTTACTTTTGAGAAAAATGTAAAAGATTTCATTTTAATTAAATTTACAAAAAATATACGATTGATTTTTAAAATATTAAAAATTTATAAAATGATTTTTTATAATTTTTAAAAATTTTAATATTAAATTTTAAGGCCAAAAGGCCAAAAATTTTAAGGTGAGGCTCCCCGGGTTCGAACCGGGTCCTCTTAAAATGGGGGCACGCTTATAACCAGTGAACCAATGGCCTCAGCCGCATTAGGATTTGATTTTAAAAAAACTTATAACATAATCCCCACACATCACTCCCAAATCAAGAACCCTAGGTTCGATTTATTCCAATTGATGCATAAAACGACTCCATGGACAATGATAACCATAGAGTTATTGTTCTTTATGAAGAACGAACGTGTAGGTAGTTTCAATTACCTCTTTGAAGTTACAAGCCAGAATACAATGGAAGAACAAGCTGTGATGAAATCGGAACTCAATTCGTATGCAAATGTTTATGCAAATCAAATTAACCTTGTGTGAAGCTTCGAATAGTGTTCCCGATGTAAAGCCCTCTATCAATTCGTGGTTAGCAGGCTCGTAAGGTGGTGTTCGAGTGGTTGCAGGTTCGTGGTTAAGGAGAGATCGAAAATAATGCGATGGGTGGGTTTCAGTGTAATTGAGAGTTGGGTTTGATTGAGGAAAGGTATATGATCGTTCATGTTCAATTATTAGGTTTTTTAAATTTAATGCACAACCGGCTCTATGATTAAAGGGTATATCGGTTTCAAATGGTTCGACAGTACAATGAACGCTCAGGTTGGATTAATGACAGTTTTCAGATTCGATTCTTGTTCTAGGCTCAAGTGGGAACAGTTTGGGTATTTGAAACGATTTGATTTCAGTGGTTTTTAGCTTGCCGGACCTCGCCGGAGTTCCTTGCCGGATCCACGGTTTGAAAAAGGGGAAACTCCTTTTGGACATTTGATAAATATTCGCAAATAGTCCCTGTAACTTTCAACCTTTGCTATTTTATGCTTAACTTTATTTTCAAAGTTTCTAATTGTCATAAAGCCCCCTTACTTCTTTAATCCAAGTTATAACCATCTTTTAATTTTAATAACTTTTACAATTATTATTATTATTTTATTATTCATTTATTTATTATTTATTTATTATTTTATCATTATTATTACTACTACTACTATATTATTATTAATATTATTATTATTTTTATTGTTATTGTGTTGTTATGATTATTAGGATTATTTTTAGTACTATACTTAGTATTATATTACTATTAAAATTATAATTATCATATGTAATGAAACCAACAACTTTTAACAAGAGAACAAAAACAACCCATAAATTTCATATATGATATTAATGGACCTTTCAAGAATTTAACACAATTAACTTTAAATTAACCCAAAATTACAAGATGTTACAGTCTCCCCAACTTAAAAGAATTTCGTCCCGAAATTAAGAATAAACTAAGCGAACAGATGCGGGTATTTTGTCTTCATGTGATCCTCACGCTCCCAAGTGAACTCGGCTCCACACTTATTCTCCCAACGAACCTTGACAATTGGTGTGGTAGTTGTTCGGGTCTTCTTCAGGGTGCGATCCATAATCTCAACATGCTTCTCAACGAAATGCAATGACTCATCAATTTGAATTTCTTCTAGTGGAACATGCAAATTTTCATCAGCCAAGCACTTCCTCAGGTTGAGACATGAAAGACAGGATGAACTCCGCTAAGTTCAGAAGGTAACTCCAGTTTGTAAGCCACTTTCCCAATTCTTTTCAAAATCTTGAAAGGTCCTACAAAGCGTGGGGCTAACTTACCCTTCTTCCCAAAACGTACAACACCCTTCCATGGAGAGACTTTCAGAAGAACCATGTCGTCGACTTGAAACTCCAATGGTTTGCGTCTTTTATCGGCATAACTCTTTTGGCGACTTCTAGCCACCTCAAGGTTATTTCGATTTTGAAAACTTTGTCATCGTTTCCTGAATAAGTTCCGAACCAGTGATAAGATTTTCCCCAATGTCAGTCCAACAGATTGGAGAACGACATTTACGACCATACAAAGCCTCGAATGGTGCCATCTTGATACTTGAGTGATAACTATTGTTATACGAAAATTCTGCGAGCGGTAAATGCGTATCCCAATCACCACCAAAATCAAGGACACAAAGACGTAGCAGATCCTCGAGGGTTTGGATTGTTCGTTCGGTTTGACCATCGGTTTGAGGATGGTAAGCCGTACTTAAATCCATTGAGTCCCAAGAGCTCTTGCATCGAAGACCAGAAGTGCGAAGTGAAACGAGCATCTCGATCGGAAATGATGTGTAAGGCACGCCATGACGACTCACAATTTCATCAACATAGATTCGAGCTAGCCTTGAAACCTTGTACGTATCTCGTATGGGTATGAAATGTGCTGTCTTGGTCAACAAGTCAACGATGACCCAATACTATCATGACCACGAGGTGTACGAGGTAACTTGGTTATGAAATCCATGGATATATGTTCCCATTTCCACATAGGAATTTCAGTTGCTCAAGTAAACCACTTGGTCGTTGATGCTCGGCTTTGACCCTTGCACACGTGAGACACTTAGAAACATAAGACGTGATATCTTTCTTCATTCCAGGCCACCAATATTGACCACACAAGTCCATGTACATCTTATCGGAGCCAGGATGAATGGAATATCGGGTTTGATGAGCTTCGTTCATAATGAAGTGTCGAAGGTTGTCTCGATTCTGGATCCAAAGTCGATTCAAGAAATACCACATGCCATTCGGTTTTGTTTCCAGTTGTGACCGAACATTAGGCATCAAATCTTCATCCTTCCCTTCGTCAGTAAGTGCCACTTGTTGAGCCTCGCGAATGCACAACTCGAGGTCACTATCGATTCTTATGTTTTGAGCATGATAGTAGCCTCGTTGACATCCACATGAATCTCGGTATCAAATTCTCCTAGCGTATCAAACCATTGCCTTCGATCTTGAATTTCTTGAAGTGAGACAGTCTTATTGTGAACCTTGTGACTTAGCGCGTCGGCAACAACATTCGCCTTTCCAGGATGGTAGCGAATATCGCAGTCGTAGTCGCTAATTAACTCTATCCAGTCTTTGTCTCATGTTGTGATCCTTTGATTGAACACGTGTTGGAGACTCTTATGATCAGTGTAGACTATGCATTGCATCCCATATAAATAGTGTCGCCAAATCTTCAACGCGAAAACCACAGCACCAAGTTCAAGATCATGAGTTGTGTAGTTCACTTCATGAACCTTCAATTGCCTCGACGCGTATGCTATAAATTTTCCTCGTTGCATGAGAACACAACCAAGACCTTGATTAGAAGCATCACAATATACCATGAAGTTGTCGTTTCCATCGGGAAGTGTGAGAATAGGAGCGTTACACATTTGCGTTTCAATGTCTCAAAAGCCTCTTCTTGCTCGGGTCCCCATTCAAAGAGTCGATTCTTTGGGTTAGCGCCGTTAATGGTTTAGAAATTTTCGAGAAATTGCTATGAACCTACGGTAATATCCCGCTAATCCCAGAAAAGAACGAACCTCGGTTGAGGTTGTGGGAATGCACCAATTCTTCACCGCTTCAATCTTAGCAGGATCAACGTGAATACCTTGGCTATTCACCACATGTCCTAAGAATTGAACTTCTTCCAACCAAAATTCACACTTGGAAAGCTTAGCGTACTATTGCTCCTTCTTCAAAAGTTCAAGAACTTGTCGCAAGTGTGTCTCGTGATCGACTTTCGTCTTGGAATAGATAAAATGTCATCAATGAACACGATTACGAATTTATCCAAATACGGTTACATACTCGATTCATGAGATCCATGAACACGGCAGGTGCATTGGTCAAACCAAAAGGCATAACCATGAACTCGTAGTGCCCATATCGAGTACGAAAAGCGGTCTTTGGAATGTCATCATTGTGAACACGTAGTTGATGATACCCAGAGCGTAGATCGATCTTTGAGAATTGAGTTGCCCCTTGAAGTTGGTCGAAGAGATCATCGATTCGAGGAAGAGGGTATCGGTTTTTGATAGTAAGCTTGTTGAGTTCCCGGTAGTCGATGCACATACGAAATGAACCATCCTTCTTCTTCACAAACAGTACAGGTGCACCCCACGGTGATGAGCTAGGGCGAATGAAACCCTTATCGGTCAACTCTTGCAATTGACTAGCTAATTCTTGCATTTCAGACGGTGCAAGACGATACGGTGATTTAGCCACAGGGTTTGCGCCAGGGATTAAGTCAATCTTGAACTCAACTTCTCGCACGGGAGGTAATCCTTTAAGATCCTCGGGAAAAACCTCGGGAAAGTCTCGCACAACAGGATGTCTTTCAACTCCTTACCCTTGGCTTTCGTATTAACTACATATGCCATGAAAGCCATGTAGTTTTTACTTAAGCACTTGCGGGCCTTGATACAAGACATGAGTTTGAGTCTTTGGGATGATTTCTCCCCCAAGACCTTCAAAGTATCTCCAGTCGGTAACGGAATTCGATACACTTCTCGAAACATAGAATTCCCGCACGGTGTTTGGCTAACCAATCCATGCCAATGATAACATCAAAGCTTCCCAATTGCATAAGAATAAGGTCGACGGAGAAACCGTGTTCGTTAAGGCTCAAGTGCAGTCGCGTATCACGACATCAACGACAATAGATTTTCCATCGGCGACCTCGACCGTGAAAGATCTCTCCAGTTTTGCACGCGGTTTAGAAAGTAGGTTTGAATTCCAAGGACACGAAACTCCTATCGGCACCCGATCAAACAATACAAATGCATATGATTATTTACAAGATACATACCTGTTTGGTAACAACCTATTATGATATGATGAACATAGATAGGAAATTTTGCAAGACAAGAAAGGACTAGAAGAAATTTAACGGCGTACCATTCACCACGTCGTTGTTGGCTTGCGCTTGGTTGGCGTTGATGTTGAAAGCCCTTCCACGAGCCGGTGGCACAGTTCCCGCATTGCAAGGACATTGAGGGCAATATGGCCAGCCTCGCCACAGTTGTAGCAGATTCGGTTGGTAAGCATGGCAGTGTTATTTGGTGCACGAAGAGAAGTAGCCACCAAATGACCATACTTTCCACACAGCGAGCAGACTCGGCATGGAATGTTGCTTGAATGATGGTACTTGCACGTGTTACACATAGGATGTGGACCAGCATAAACTTTAGCCATGGGAGCTTGATTCGCAACCACCATTTGTTTTTGAGGAGCATTAGGGGCGTCACAGCGTAGTTGCGTGTCGGGGTGAACTTACGCTTCTTGTTTTGAGAAGATGACTCGGCCTTTACCTCCTTTGTTGCCTCGGGTGTCACCTTCGCCATAGCCTTGGAACCCTTTGCCGACATCGTGCCAGCTCTTATATGATTCTCGGTGAGCTGTGCAGTGATAGTAATCGCTTCCTCCAAAGTTGTGGGCCTACTACCCACCACAGCATCTTGAATTTGAGGTGGCACCCCCTTGATAAATTTCTCGATGTTACGGGGTACGGTGTCCACCATGTGGTAGAAGCATACTCAACTCATGATGTCGGGTGGAATAAGCCAAGTGATTCCCACCATCTTGTTTAAGGTTCAAGAATTCCTCCTCCAGCTTTTGTAACTCGCTTCTTGGGCAGAACTTTTGATCATGATATCTTTGAATTCCTCCCAGGCATCGCCATTGCAACCTCAGTTCCCGGTTTCTCTTTTCACTATTCCACCAAGTTAGCGCTCGTTGTTGAAGAACACTTGTGGCATAGCGAACCTTGAGCTCGTCGGGGCACTCGCTAATAATAATGTGTTCTCCATACTTTCAAACCACTCGAGAAGTCCCGTGGCTCCTTCTTTTCCACTAAAACTAGTGGGTTTGCACGGTTAAAGTGTTTGAAGGTGCAAGTACGGTTGTTCCCTGGTTGATTGTTCCCATTTTGATTGTTGCTATTGTCTCCATTAGCACCACTATTGTTCCCATTGGTGTTGATGTTGTTGCTATTAGCCATTAGTGTGCTATTGAGTTCAGCCACCATAGTCGGAACGAGCAACCATTTGTCGCGCAATCATGGCAGCCAGCTTACGGTCGGAGCTTCCACGCTTTCCATGGTGACGAGACATGCTGGATATACAAAAATGAGTTAGTTACAGGAGCGAGGATAACAGAGGATAGTAGTTTAACAAAGATAAGCTAAGAGTTTTAAGGTACACACGGGATGTTTCCATTTGGTAACGCATTACCATTTGAAAACGTTGACACGTCAAGGTGAATTGACCCATTTACTTAGAACTTGTGTATGTTGACCATAGTTTATCACTCATCCTAGAAATCCCCAGGTAAGCATAATTAGTCCCGTAGGATTTATGCGATATGCTTGCCTTAGCCCGAGGGCCTTTTGCCAGGAAAACCAGGATACAGGTGTCTATGTGTCATACAATATTTCTTAGGTTCATAGAGTCAAAACCTTGATGAGATTTATATAGATTAGACATAACGTCTAAAGATCCAAGTCATAACATAAGCATAAGATTCCACGTGTCGACGAGAATAATATTAAGAGAGTTCATGTTCGGGGGAAGTCAAAGAGTCAAAGTTAAGTTTAGGGAGACAAATAACAATGTTTAGGCAATCCTATGCTAAGGCATCAAATTGCACATAAGAGGCATAGCATTATGTAGCATGAAAAGTATACAATTTACAAGATAGAAATATAATTCTATAAGGTTCATGCATACTATAGCCTAGGTCACCATTTCTAATAACCTAGATCCCTATAGTTATGGGCTCTGATACCAATCTGTCACACCCCAACCTTGACGGCGGAAACGTCGAGGAGTGAGAGTTAAGATCGTTCATAGCCACATAACGCCATTAATAATCCAAATATATTTCACATATAAGTTTCATTTGTCACATTACAAATATAAATCTCAAAGGATATAAAAACATAACGTAAAATGTAACAATTCATTCTATTTTATTTATTAATCTAGGTCCATTCCTAGATATGCAAGCTTCAATGTGTAGATAATCAAACTTGGGCATTTCCTGAAACATGTTAAAAAAATAAAGGATCAACAATAATGTTGGTGAGCATTCCATAGTTTTAAATACATAGTTTATATAAAAGATGGCAATTCAAGTCATAAATTAGTGAATAAAGTGATTAGGGATGTTATGATCAATGCAAAATCAAATCTCAACAAAGTTTTACAAGTCTCAAACGTTTACAAGTTTATACGATCAGCTAAGTGTACTTGGATTAACCAAGGCAGGCTTGTCTTGCCCATAGATCTATGACTTCGCTGGGCTAGCAATAGTTTATGATCGTACATATAACGCCATAACATGGTAATCACGAAAGTTCAACTAACCACAACTTTTACAAGATGAATTGCCATAGGTTTACAAGTCTCAAAAGTCTACTCGAGTGCAATAGTATAAGTTAACATGTTTCACCCCAAAGTGTGAAAATAGGAAAAAAAGGGTATAGAATACTCACTTGATCCAATAAGTATGTGCAAAGGATGATCAACTATGAAAATAATAACAAGGTTGCTTCAAAGTAGCTTTTTACAATGCACCTAAAATATATATACAAGATTTCTAAGCCTAACAACAATTTTAAGAGTTAAACATGATCTAAGATTCAATTTGATATAACAAGTTTGTAAAATTTGTTGGCTCTATCCAAATGAAACCAATTTTAATTATTACACTCAAAGAAAAGTATTGATAAAGATTTATATAAGAGGATATATATTATATATAGATATATATATATAATATATATATAGTATATATATATATATATATATATATATATAATGTTATTTAAAGTTTGATAACCCATTTTTTTTAAATCATAAATGGAAAATAACAATTGAAGTAATTTTTTTATAACAAGGATATATTATTAGTATTTACTATTATTTTATTATATTCTTTGTAAAGATTAAACTTTACTTTTGAGAAAACTGTAAAAGATTTCATTTTAATTAAATTTACAAAAAATATAAGATTGATTTTTAAAATATAAAAATTTATAAAATGATTTTTATAATTTTTAAAAATTTTAATATTAAATTTTAGGCCAAGAGGCCAAAAATTTTAAGGTGAGGCTCCCCGGGTTCGAACCCGGGTCCTCTTGAAATGGGGGCACGCTTATAACCAGTGAACCAATGGCCTCAGCCGCATTAGGATTGATTTTAAAAAAAACTTATAAACATAATCCCCACGCATCACTCCCAAATCAAGAACCCTAGGTTCGATTTATTCCAATTGATGCACCAAACGACTCCATGGACAATGATACCATAGAGTTATTGTTCTTTATGAAGAAACGAAGGTAGGTAGTTTCAATTACCTCTTTGAAGTTAACAAGCCCAGAATACAATGGAAGAACAAGCTGTGATGAAATCGGAACTCAATTCGTATGCAAATGTTTATGAAAATCAAATTAACCTTGTGTGAAGCTTCGAATAGTGTTGCCGATGTAAAGCCCTCTATCAATTCGTGGTTAGCAGGCTCGTAAGGTGGTGTTCGAGTGGTTGCATGTTCGTGGTTAAGGAGAGATCGAAAATAATGCGATGGGTGGGTTTCAGGTGTAATTGAGAGTTGGGTTTGATTGAGGAAAGGTATATGATCGTTCATGTTCAATTAATTAGGTTTTAATTAAGATTTAATGCACAACCGGCTCTATGATTAAAGGGTATATCGGTTTCAAATGGTTCGACAGTACAATGAACGCTCAGGTTGGATTAACGACAGTTTCAGATTCGATTCTTGTTCTAGGCTCAAGTGGGAACGGTTTGG